>CACRXP010000572.1:375476-426080 GCA_902702965.1 Spirometra erinaceieuropaei
GCACCGAGGGACATTCTGGAAAGTCTCTTTCACGATCGAGGGCCGCTCCGATATCCGATGCATGCAGGCATCAATGCGAACATCCACAGCAACCTTATGACCATTTTGGGGACAACCGAGAACTGAACACCACGACCGAAGCAGGTATGCAAAGAAGTATGGGTGCGGTAATTTCGGACCGACTATCAAAACGGAGAAAGTGGAAGTCATGCATCAGGCGGCACCAGTGACTGAATACAGTATGCAGGAGTTGGTGTGAATAAAACTCGGCTTCCATCTGTAGACAAATTCGTCGACTTACGCAGCACCACGATCGAGGTAGAAAACCGAGTCTACAAAGCTAGGCAGGACGTCGGTCGGCTACAGGCCTCAGTCTGGAATGGTCACCGCCTTCACTTCTACAGCAAACTCAGGATAAGCAGGGCAGTAGTCCTGCTGATGCTACTCTACAGGGTGAAGGCATGGGTTGCCTACACCAATCAAGCCAGGGGGCTCAACCACATTCACCTCATCTGTCCCAAAAAAGTAGCAAAGGTGGGGTGGTAGGACAGGACCCCAACACGGAAATCTTGGAACTGGCCGGAATCCTCAGCATCCACGTCATGCTGAGGCAAGGTAAGCTTCGGTGTTGCGGCCACTTTACGTCCCTACCAGGAGGCCTGGGTTTATTTAATCACAGTTGGGCGTCGTAGCTCAGGTGGTTAAAGCGTTAGCTGTACTCAAGTCTTCCCTTTGCCGTCATGGGTTCGAATCCGACCGAGGTTGCCGAATTTTTTATAGTTGTGTCAGAATAAATTATTCAAAATCAGTCAAAATACCTGTTGATTACGTGACCCTGGTAGTCATCGGGTGGATTATATACTGATTACTTAGGAAGTCCTACTTGGGCAGTCAGTTTACAGTACCACTTCTGGTGCATTTCATACGTTGCAGTAGGCGGGTAGGAAATTAAGCCCAAATGTAGACTCACGGTTCCCGGTGGAGCCTAGTAGCTTAGGTTGCTAGAGCGTTGTCAGTATTCAAGCCTTCTGCTTGCTTTCATGGACCCTAATTCCACCGACGCCACCGAGTTTTTCACAATCGGGCCAAAATAGATTATTCGAAATCTGCGAGGGCACCTATTGACAACACGAGTAATCACAGGTAATCCTGATAGAGCGATAAAGAGGCTAACTCCTTTCGGCGCACAGATTGACTTTTAAACGGTCGCCACATGTCTCATATTCTGGTGTTAATGCAGCCTAGAGTATTCAAGAGTAAAGACGTCGAAAATCCCTGAAGGTTCACATAGGTCATCAAGTTCTACGGGTCGTGTGGCAGACTAGTGACTTACTAAAAGTCATATCCTTGAAACTCACGGAGGTGACTTTGCAAGTGAATAGGTGTCCAATATCTCTTTGTAAAGGAAAAAATAATAAAGGGCAACTAGAGGAGCCCAGTGAGAACGAAAGAAGACGTGAAGTTGACAGTAAAAAGTTGAACGTTTCATGGAATTTCGTAGGTGATCTGATGTACGCTTATTCGCAGGAAGTTTGTTACGGCCCACAGTATTGTAAAACATCGCGGTCACTCTTCTGTGGGCGGTTGGGAAAATCAGACACAGGTCCGAAACCCTTTTTTCGTCCAGTTTTGGAAAGGAGATCGTAACTCTCCATGAGACATCAATTGGTAACTGTCAACATTTGTGGCAGTGGCTAAATTTTACTTTAACAATGTCAAGGATTCTCGAACTGTCAAATTGGTCAATAGTCATCAGCGACAGATATAGCTTCGTCAGCTTACTTCCCGCTTATGTTCCAGGAATCCTAGATAAAAGAAGAGTGCTGCACAGGCTAACGTTTGTGGATGTTTGTGTTACGAAGGGGGCGTTACACGACTTAAAATTTGTTGAAAACATGTTGAAAATAAGGAAATACAGACACCGTATGGCAGGCCTGTATGTCTGATCAAAGTAGTAAGTATATGTTTTTTGACTTCAGCTATTCTCTAAACCTGTGAGGTGCCCGTTCGGTTTTTCATACGTAGGCATTTTGTGCCCACGTCAATCAGCCTTCATGATTAGAAGTATGTACTCATAGAAAAGATAAGTGAGGAAGATGACCCGGTAAGTTACTATTATGCTCTACGAGAAGAGACTGATCCTCATCATTGGAAAGGGGAAAACGATTGATTTTCATAAGATCAACATGAGTGTTTGGCTCGAAATTCCAAAACTAAGTGTCAACTTAGCCCTGAACGTTCACCTGTGAGGCTATTTACACGTTTTTCGGTTTAGACTGGAGTAAACCTGCACATATCACAAAAAGCGCTGCCAGGTACGCCAGTGGTATTTTGGTGCCTGTGAGTACCTACGATCAGTAGTAGCAAAAGTTCGTTTGACCGGGTAAGTACCGGTGTTTTCCATGATCGGTGTGCATTTGATATACAAGAGAGAGCATAGTCAAATAAACTCAAAAAACTATTGATGGGGCGATTGTGGGGGCAGGACTTACCCTATCATTAGTGAACAACTCCTGACCGAGACCCGGAATTGCAGAGAGAACTGCGGAGAGGGAGCCAATTTTGAGGATGTTCTGGAATTGTTCGTACATGCTACGCAGAGTGAATACGCCCTGTTTCAGCTTTTTCACTAGCTCTTCGTTTTCATCCAAATTCATTTCGGTTACCTGGGGCGGAAGAAAGAGTACCCTGAACGGCGGAATTTTACAGATTGGCATCCTAAACGATACTACCAAAAAAGAGACCGTAATAACAATCTCAGGCACTTCTTGTCCCTATCCGCCTTGTTCCCAGTGCCTGAATGTTTGACGGTTTTTAATTATACAACCGTCTGTAGCAGCTTTATACTACGGCCCGAACATCCGTAGCCAGTCAGCCAATCAAGTCTGGTAGATAAATGACAGTCTTATGGAGTCTTAAACAGTCGTTTAAGTCTTACAGGCATGTGAGCATAAGCTAAATAATATCCTCAGAATCCTCGGAAAACCGAATGAGTGGGTGAGAACAGGGCAGATGAATTCTCCACAAAGTGCCTCGAGTGGGGGCGAAGACCTAACGTATATTTGCAAGACTGATATCAGAAGAGCGGATTACAGCCCGTTTTAATACTTCTTCGAAGTCGGTTACAGTTGCGAACCAAGCATGTCGAAAGTAAATGGATGATCAATAATTTTACAATTGTCCGGGTTACCAAGCATATAACACTTATGAAACCAAACAAATTACCTTCTCCACAAGACCCTCCAGGTCGCCTAGTCCAAGGAGTTTCTTAACGAAAGGCTGTACTCTGAAGGGTTCGAAGTCCTCGATATGTTCACCAGTGCCAATGAAAACAATGGGACTGTGAGTCGCTGCGACGGCACTCAGGGCTCCACCCCCTTGACAGAGGATAACATTTGCAAAGATAATTACACCAGAAAGACAAGCAAGTACTGCATCGTGTATATTAGGAACTGCTGCATGAGATTTAACCGAAGTAACCCCACCCCCCTCCCCATCCGGTAAGCTGGAAAAGGGAATGTGGAGTTCTAGCATGTAGATACTCGGCGAATCACCACGGCGCACGTGATTATGAGATCTCTTCGGTTGGGAGATCCAATTCACTGCTGCAGGTGACACTACATGAGTGCATCTACTATAATTTACGTGGTAAAGAACGGAAAGTATGCCGCACTATGTGGTTTATGAAACCCAATGATGTTGCATCTACTTAGGTGTTTCAGTGGCTTTCCCTTAGCAGAAATGCAGGCCGTACAGCAAAAACTTCAACAGTTCCAATGTAGAGGAGCTCCGTGATTGTTAGCATCTGGGAAATCAAGCGTTCCCACACGTCGAGAAGTAGGAAACGGAACGACCTATTAAGGCAGTTAATGAGCGGCATGAAATTCGGCATCCAGATATGAGAACGTCCGACGAAGACCGTCGTTTATTCACGTCATGGCATGCTGCAAATACTCAATGATTCGTCATGAGGCAAGTTTATTCAAAGCAATCAAGTCCTAGGCCGCATATACGAGGTTATGAACGTGTATATACAATAAAAAAATTACCCTTTGCATGGCCGTCTAGCTTTGTCACAATAACGGAGGCGACGTCGACTTTTGCCTTGAAGGCACTTGCCTGAGCTTCACAAGCTTGGCCGATTGAGGCGTCCATAACATAGATAACGTGGTCGGGATTTATTGCGTTAGAAACCTACAAACGTGCAAAACGGATAACACTGCGCAAAGGGGGGATGCAGTGAAGTTTAGCTAGGTTACAACTATTCTCGCTGACGGCAACCAGGGCCAAGCGAGCGGAAAAGGTCGTAGGAATAGAAGGGAAGTTGACTGTCGACAGTTAGCAAAGCGGCATACCTGAAGCATTTCTTCAAACAAGGACTCTTCCTGCTTATGTCTGCCGCTTGTGTCAACTATTATGATCTCGAAATTTTCTTCAGAGAAACGCTTTACACCATCCTTGGCAATGACAGCCGGATCCGTTTCCGTGTATGAACCATAGTAAGGAATGCGCGCCTTTGTGGCGTTTTGCTTCAGCTGATCGAACGCACCAGCACGAAAAGTATCTGCGCAGATCATGCAAGTCTTCCACCCTTTGCGTTGATAGTAATATGCCAATTTGGTAGTAGTGGTCGTCTTTCCACTGCCTTGCAAACCAACCATCATGATTAAGTTGGGTTTGCCCTTCACAGGTTGCCATGCCTTGACCTGCGGGTCAACAATCCTGACAAGTTCCTTGAACACGGCACCTTCTATGAGTTTCCTCCGGTTCATTCCGGCGGCGAGTTCGTCAAAGTTCATCAGAGCCTTCACATTCTCACGCAACTGTTTGACAAGACGTATGTTAACGTCAGCCTCGATAAGAGCGGTACATATCTGTTTCAGCAAACTGTTCAGGACATCTTCGTTTATGATCGTAGCATTCCCCAGAGAACGAAGGGCCGAAGTTATTTTACGACCTAACTCCGCGAGGACCATCTTTGAATTTCGGGGTGTTTTAGTGTCAGACGTAGGCAATTGGTCGAAAGCCGATTGGCCAGTCCTCTGCAGACTCGGATGTCAGGGCTGCTTATTTACTCGGAAATGTCAAATGTTAGATATTCTGGACGCCAGGGCGAAAATTCAAGTCACTGCGTTGGGTACGCGGCCGTACCGGAAGTTGTCACGCAGCGGTTGTGGATTTTTGCACTGACGCCTGCATGCATCGGATACTGAGTCGACCACCGGTCTTGAAAGAGGTATTAACCCCCTAGAGTGCTCCTCGCTACAGGCGTCGAACAACATAGTAAGGAAAAAAGGCTCGATTGGGTGCGACTGAGTGCACCTTGCGCGCCATCATTGCGCCGTGGAGTACGTGAGACGCCCGGACATCCGTTTCCTTTGTTTCTTCACCACAGCCGACCCTGCGGTTGAATCTATTCTCTTCTCGGCACCTCTCGTGGAAACAGAGCTGCAGCATCTCAAAGAAGTACAATTATCGGGTTCGGACAATATATTAGTTAGGCTATTGAAAAAATTAGCGAACAAACTTTCTAAACCCCTAGCGCACGTCTTCCATTCGCCATTCGAAATGGAGTGACTGGTTTGGGAATGGAAGACAACAAATATCTACCCGATACACAACAGCGGAGCTCGAGCAAATGTCAAGAGTTATAGGCCCGTCAGTCTAACGTGAATTTGCTGTAAATGATGGAAACCATACTTAATAGGGCGACAATGAATTTTCTGGAGGAAAACGACTTATTCTTAAGGCTCCAGAACGAATTCGAGTAGGATGGCATTTGCCTTCGCATTTTATTGCTCTTTAACCGAACATTGGACACACGTACTGGACGAGAATGATGTAGTTTATCTCGTCTACCCCGATTTCGAGAAGACATTCGACAGCGTACTACACAAACGTCAAATTTATAAAATATCCGAAATTGGAATAAAATGAATACCACTGACACAGACCACAGATTTTCTTAACGGGATAACCCAAACCCTGTGCGTTAATGCCTCGAAGTCAACGCCTACCCCGTTCTAAGTGGTGTGCCACAGGGCTCAGTCTTAAACCCGTTGCCTTTCTTAGTCCGAATCAACGACTCTATGGACGACCATGGTTTCAGTGTCGTCACGTTTTCTAACCATGTTCAATTCAATTCAATTATTTTTATTAAAGACCCGACGGGGTCCCATCAAATCAAGTAAAAATAAATTAACATGCGAATTTTAGACGAGGTAGGCAAAATCTGTACAAAGTGCAATACATAGTTTGTGAGATTAGAAGTCCGTTAAGCAAAATGAAAATGAAAAAACGAGGGGTGAAAAAAAACTCCAAAGCAAAATTGAAAAATGATTGTAGTAATTTAACAGGAGAAAAAAACCCCTCAGAAAAATAGCATCAGAAAAATACAGGGAGGACTGGCCTGCATGTGGCGGTACAGAATGGAATATAGTCCGACATCGACATGGCCGAAATAAATGTCAGCTGTAACGGATTTCATAAAATGGTACGTAGGCGGGTCGGTCAGGACTGGCCTGTATCGACTTGAATAAGAAAAATAAGTGGCGAAATTGAAAACCAGTCTCGAGCTGATAGGAACCCAGATGCGGTCGGTTTCATTCAACCGAGTCCATCCGAGCATGGGGGGAGATGCGACCAGACTACTAGTATATGGCGAATATAGAAGGCTTTGTCAAGGCTTTGCCATGTTCACACACACAGTAGTACACGCATAGGCGCTAATACTAGTGCGAACACGCATACACGGCGACTGGCAACAGCAGCAGACCAACACACACACAACAACAACAACAGAAGGGCCACTGCCACCAGTTTACCGCCCCGCATCCTTCCAGGACTGCGTGTGGAGGACCATCAGATCTGATGAAGACATGCACGCATTTCAAGAGAGTTTCAAATGACACAACAGCTGGTCTTCTCTTTGGCTCCTAAATTTTAACGTTGGTAAATGTGTGGTCCTATGACTCCGTACCCGAAGGACCGGTGGGCAGGACGATTCCTATCGATACCTCCGTTATGAGGAATCCCTTTTGCATTATAAGGAGTGTAAAGACATTGGCATCCTAATTACCTCCCAGCTTGACCCATCGAATCAGTGTCTAAGGGCAGCTAAACGTGCGACATAGGTATCATTTGGGCTGGGTCGAGGATTCGTGCACACCGATAAAGAGCTGTTCAGAAAAGCCTACGAGACATTTGTTCGGTCTCACTTAGAATATGCCGTCAAGGCCTGGCGTCTATGGTCCAAGAACGATTATCAACGTCTGGGAAGGGTACTGGCGAGGGTTGCGAGGATGGTCAAGAATCTTTGTCACCTGCCTTGCGAAGCCAGACTGACTGAACTTAATTTGTTTCCTCCCAGTTACTGACAACTGTGAAGCGACCTTATTCAGACATGCCGGATTTTAAGAGGCCGTGAATGTGCAGTCTGGGACGGACCGTCTGGGGGTCATCACTTTAAACTGCAGAGGAATTTGGTCTATTGGGACGTCCGATGGAGTGCCTTCTCGCAGAGGGTCATTTGGGCATGGAGGCGACTCCTTCCAGAAACTTTTGAGTCATTTAAATAAAATTATAAATTCGTTTACTGAAAAACTACTGTGCATAAAATCACGATCTTGTCAGTGGTGGCAGTTTGTGCCTGGCTCGCACATACCGATGACTTTACAACTTCCGAAATTGCTGCTGCAAAACTGATCCTATTGCTATTTTTTTATTAGATATAGGTAGCTCAAGAGAGAAAGCCATATTCCCTTAATGAACTGACTTAAACTGACCTAAAATTCCTATGGAAAAGCAATGCGGCGCCCGCGTAAAGCACATATGCTGGGTTCCAATCTAACTCACTCAGTAATTCTTTCACTTTGGAATAACCCCATTTCCATATATTCCTTAATTTATTGTTCACGTTTTGAGTACAGAAACAAGCTTCACTCCCAAACAAGGACATAATGTTTACTTAGGATCAGTCGCGCGTTAGAACTTGACTCAAGGATGCAGTTGTCATCCCTAGTAATAATGAGTTCTAGACAGCTTGAGTGCTGCCCACTTTGGGATCGCGCGTCCATTTTGGCATGCTAAGCAAAGAATATGTCAGTGGCTGTTTGAGATAATTTTAGTGTGAATAATTTCTTCAATACTGTGCAGTGCATCGTTTCCCAACTGATGTCCGATGAATTAAAATCTCCAAGTTGAATTACGTGTTTGTTACGGAATATTTGCTTTAGCTCAGTGGTCGACGGCAACGGGGCAGGCGAATGATTTGCATCGTTGGTGAGGGCGGCCGTCGTAGTGGACACCGCGAAGGTCACAACAAGGTCGGTCGGAAAGACAGCATTTGGGGTCGTCGGACCGGCACACTAAGCTCACATATGGCTGACAAGGCCTACCGGCGCGCGGAATGTTCGTTGATAGCACGGGCATTTAGGGAGGGATTGGAGACTGGTGTTGTGGGTCAGGACGCCTGAGACTGGACAGTTTCCCTTTTAAATTTAGCAGCTGCGGTCTGGTTGTCTTCATAGACGGCTGTCCCTATCTTCACTGCTCCTCTTTAGACCGAACGGTGCGGCCCGAGGTCGTCCCAAGACCTCGCATTGATTTGCAGTCGTTACAAGTGATCCTTCAAGGCGCCATTTTAGCCACAGGTTTGACCTCCTTGTCTGTGAGCATTTGCGACGACATGGCCGCAGAAAAGTTATTTTGTTAGCTGCCGGTCGGCCATCTTCACAAAGTGACCGCACAGTCGCAGTTGCAGTTGCCTCAGTATGACGTGGAAGCTGAGGATTCCAGTCCGTCCCAGCAATTCTGTGTCCGGGATCCTGACATGCCACCTCAGCTTTACCATCCGGCGGAGAGAATCGGGGTGGAAGCAATTGGAATTCCACACTTTTTATTTGCAGATTGTCTCCGACGCTTACAACCACCCTGAAAAAAATCGGACAGCTGGCGGACAAAAATAATATGTACTCGAAAAATAACCATCTGGCCTCCATTTGCATGTCGTTTTCTATTTCCTGTGACAAAGACTCACTCAAATGGGCTCGATGAACAGCCGAGTATCAAATCTGAAGAGGGTTGAGCACTACTGAAATCAGCCGCAAATAAATTAAATGATGAAATGCTGGTGCGCTGTACTGGATGCCGAGGGCTCACCACCAGAGTTTTGAGATCAGAAGTAGACGCTAATCTCCTCACAGAAATAATTACATTACTCCCGAAGCATGACAAAATTAAAATCCCAGAAGAAGATGCAAAAGACGTAAAAATCATCACTGAGCCGGGCCACAGAAATCTCCATGAACAACACGCTACGAGAAAATAATATGAGAAGAACGAAGTCCTAAGAAAAAACTTCCCACTCAGTTGAAATAAAGATGAACGAAAGGGAGAGACGGAAATAAAAAATGACTCTTGCATTTCCCCATGTTCGGCAAATCTGGAGCCTACAGACTTTTTTCACAATAATAGAGAAACGATCGACGACTGTTAATAAATCCATGGGCAGTAGCTGCATGGAGACAGTTATTTCAAGACAGAGCACCAGCAGCACTCTCTGTGCATGTCCTTCGGGCTATACGGCAACAAGTCACGTGGGGCAGCGAAGTAAAGACGTATTCATCACAGGTGTGCGCGACTTAGCAATAGACCTACACGCCACAAGCCCAATGACAGGCTGTCCGAGAGGTAGTTGAACAAACGGGTGTCAGAAGGAGTAGCTCTGGCTGAAGGAATCAAGATGACATTTGAGATTTAACCATCAGTTCCACCGTTTCAGAGCAATGTAAACACAATAATAAAGGTAGTGATTTTACCTACCATCGATTAAAAATGCGGGGTGGAGAGACAGGTCTTTCCCTGATAGATAAATTTGTGTGGTGGTTCAGGAGGTCTCTGAGGCTCCGGGCGAAACTCCAATGTAAAGGGTCGGTCAGAAACTACTGACATCACAAAATTTAATAAATGACACTCAAGAACATGGTAAGGGGGTTTAAATCCAAACGATCTTCCGCTTGGGCCCTCTTCCTTGTAAAACGCAGAAGAGGTACGACCAAGACGGTTGGAAGTCATCTTGGGAGCAAGCAGCGATCAGATCTATTCTTGTTCTGAAATTCCAGACTACGAAATAACCAGCAAGAAGTTTTCAGCCAGATCACTCTCCTATCGACCGGACGAAAAGGAAGACATTATTAGCGCAACTGAAAAGTCGTCAGAGCGATGAGGAAACTAATCTGATAATGACAGAAAACTAAATGATAAAACCGGAGCGTAAGTTTCTATGGTATCGTTCATTGACACTGAAGGTAGTCACACCGGTCATCAGTTTAATCAGGCACTTGTAGATATGAACCCAGACAGGGGACAGGATATGCCGTGCAATATATATAGTAATGGCTGTCATGCGCAGGAACCGACAGATTTCCAGAGATGAAAGGAACAAAAATATGGCAATAATGTGCAATAATGCGCAGTGCCTACTAGACAAAATGGACAAAATTATACCGATCGTGGCCCATTTGCAATCACACTTAAAAGCCCCTGCTGGAGCATCGTTAGATGAACGAACAGCAGACGCAGAACTCATACTGGACAAATTCCAGCATATCCGCGTTGGTTGAAATGGGCGGATGGTGGGGATCACGATGCTTTCGTGGGATGGCATTAACTACGTCAAGGAGGGGTCCCCACCGAAAAGACTCCCTGGTTGCGAAACCTTTAGCTGTGAATTGAGAGCGCCAAGTCAACCGTACCTCTATATTGCCCTTGGACACCGGAAGGACACGGACGATGCAATCATCACGGAGTTAAAGCAGATTAGTCGCACCGAACACGTAATGGAACTTGGGGATTTCGACTCTTCAGACATCGATTCGGAATCGATGAACTGCTTCTTGTCAGAAATCTCATTCAAATAAAAATTACTCCAGCTGTTTGCTGACGAATTCTTTACCTAACACGTTACAATGAACACGCCATTCTGTAATGGACAGCAGTCAATCTGTTTGGGTCTCATCATGACTAGGGATAAAAACTGCATCATTGGATTGTGTTCTAACACGGCCGCAGGACGAAGTGATTATGGAGTCCTTGTTTGGTAGTATAGTCATTTTGTACCCGAAATTCAAACAGCAAAGGCGAGGAATATATGAAAAAGGGATTATTCCAAAAGGAAAGGACTACAGAGTGAGACAGGCGGAACCCTGCGCATGTATATGACCCTATCACCGCCTGGGGTCATTCAAGTGTTTAAATCGGTACTTGTTAAAGACATTTCGTCCGCTTAAAAGGAGATGGCGGATTTCCCGACACCAGCGGGTGACATTGGAAATAAGAAGGAACTCAAAGAACGAAAGGAGATTATGGAGGTGGTGTGGCAGATGTCATCAGTCCACACACATCTCTGAAGTTAAGAAACAGTAAAGTAAATATCAAAATCTATTGAGGAGAAAACGAGCAGCATTTCAGTAAGAAGTAGCCAAAAGAATA
Source organism: Spirometra erinaceieuropaei (assembly GCA_902702965.1). Classification (NCBI taxonomy): domain Eukaryota; kingdom Metazoa; phylum Platyhelminthes; class Cestoda; order Diphyllobothriidea; family Diphyllobothriidae; genus Spirometra; species Spirometra erinaceieuropaei. The sequence goes on from CACRXP010000572.1 coordinate 386,967, forward strand.
CCAAGAAGTCCGAAGAGTTCTTTGCATACGTTAATAAGGCACAAATCAGTCGAGACTCTATTTCACTTTTAAAGGATTATCAGGGAAATAATTTACTCGAGAACTTAGATAAGACGAGTTCGTTATCCGATTTCCTCTTGTCCTGTACACCACAGAGCCACCCTTTGATGAGATAGTGCATCAAAAAATTCATAGAGTCAGAGATACAATCACCCAACCAAATCTCCTGGTTCGGAAGGCATCAACAAAACTGTTCTGTATGAACTCGCAGATCAAATGGTGTACACGCCCTCTAAGATCTTCAAAAGGTCCATGGAGTCGTAGGCTTTACTTATTGACTGGAAGCCGGCCTGTAGCAGTTCGGATCTCCTCACCCTCCGCCTTTGTCATGCTGCCGTCCTGTCCGCCTCACACTCCATGTCGATACGCTGCTGGGCTGCACGAGTGCTCGAAGCCAATCAACGCTGTCCCCACTCTGATTAGCTGGCGACGTGGAGACAACGAAGGGCGCACACACGCGCTAAGACAACACCTCGAAGGCGGACACAGACAACAGCTTGCTTGGAGCGCGCTCGCGTCGACTGCCTACAGAGCCCTTGTGTACGCACTTCCTTAGGCAGTAAAGGTTGTCTAACTCGAACCGTCTTCCCTGACTTTTGATTGGGAATCTGTATATTGTCGACACACCGACTCTCGACAATTGGTGAGTCATTGCAAACAGTAATCTTCCTTCTGCCTAATCTACGATAAAGTCAGGCGCTGATCATGGACAACTTTCCACCGGAAGTGCAGCATATTTTGGCACCCGCCTTCGGCATACTTTCGGCCACGCAGCTTAATCAGATGGCTGATCGGCTTATGGAGATGCACGGTTTTTCCAAGTCGTCTATTTCAGCACTCTCAACTCCCTCAACTCCTCCTGCGTCTCCTGTTTCGCAGTTAGAGATCGAGCTCAGCAAGCTGGCCAATGATATAGCTTCACTCCAGAAGCAGGCAGTTTCTCCCTCATCTCGGAGCCAACCGAAGCCGTCAACCCCGCATCTTCAGTCTTCACATCCAGCCCGTCCAAAAGCAGCTGCCACCTGCTTGTACCACACTACCTTCGGTTCTAAAGCCCGTCGCTGCCCCTCTCCCTGCTCCTTCACTTCAAAGCAAAGCGAACGGGAAAACTGGTCAGTCGGAAGGTCTGTGCAGCCAATCTTCCCGACGGCTCTAACCCTGGTCACACATTTTACGTCCGCGATACCAGGAGTGGAAGACGTTTCTTGGTTGACACTGGTGCCCAGCTAAGTGTCATTCCACCCACACCAGCTGATCGTCGGTGCCCCAATCCGGTCTTTTCCTACAGGCCGTCAACACATCGCCGATTACCACATTTGGCACCTGCTCCCTCTCTCTGGACATCGGTCTCCGGCGCCCTTCCCTTGGGTCTTCGTCGTTGCTGACATCCCCTGTGCGATTCTCGGTGCAGATTTCCTCTCCGCTTTCGATCTTATGGTCGACTGCCGTCAGTCACGTCTACACGACAAAACCACCAACAACACTGTCCGGGGTATCTCTTCCTCCGACGCCTCCCGCCATCTTGCCGTCTTGGACCCTGAACCCGAGAATCCATTTCGACAACACCTCGCCAAATACCCCGGCCTCACTCGTCCCAACTTTAGCGTTTCTACTCCACCACATGATGTTGTTCACCACATTCGGACCACCGGCCCTCCCGTGTTTTCTCGCCCCCGCCGTCTCGCGCCGACACGTTTTGCTGCCGCCAAGGCCGAATTCGAGCACATGCTTCAAATGGGCATCATCCGTCAATCTGAAAGCCCATGGGCCTCACCCCTCCACATGGTTCCAAAGGCCGCCACTGGTGACTGGCGCCCCTGCGGTGATTACAGGGCCCTGAACAACTTTACCGTCCCGGACCGCTATCCTGTCCCATATCTTCAAGATTTTGCCGGTGCCCTATTCGGCAAGTCTGTATTCTCGAAGATCGATCTGGTCCGTGCTTTCCACCAAATTCCCATAGCCCCAGACGACGTTTCGAAGACGGCCGTTACCACCCCCTTTGGCCCCTTTGAGTTCTTGCGCATGCCATTTGGACTTCGGAACGCCTCCCAGACCTTCCAAAGGTTTGTAGACAGAGTGCTTTGCGGCCTACCATTTGTCTATGCCTATATCGACGACCTTCTGTTAGCCAGCTCCACCACCGAAGAACACATAGAACACCTTACAACGGTGTTTGACCGCCTTCAACAATTTGGCGTTGTTCTCAACCCGTCCAAGTGCGTCTTCGGTGTGCCCTCCCTAGAAGTTCTCGGCCATCTGGTTGACTCCCAGGGCATTCAGCCTCTTCCCTCAAAGGCTGCCGCCATTCGGGACTTCCCACCCCCTATCTCGAAGCGTCAGTTGCAACGGTTTCTTGGTGTGGTGAACTTTTATCGCCGGTTTCTACCGAACTGTGCTGATCTCATGTTGCCGCTTAACAACATGCTTTCTGGTCCCAAAGGTCCCCTCGAGCTGACTGGTGAAGCACTGACTGCTTTTGAGAGAATCAAGAATTCCCTTGCTGATGCCACCTTACTCGCACATCCCGCTCCCGAAGCTCAGCTGTCTCTGATGGTAGATGCTTCGACCGTAGCCGTAGGTGCAGTCCTTCAAAAACACTTTGCTGGTTAGACTCAACCACTTGCCTTTTCTCCAAAAAGCTCTTACCAGCTGAGACACGCTACAGTAACTTTGGCCGTGAACAACTTGCCATTTACCTGGCTGTGAAGCATTTCCGGCATTCCATTGAAGGTCGTGACTTCACCGTTTTCACTGACCACAAACCGTTGACTTTTGCACTTCTTTCCCACACTGACAAACGTAACCCCCGGGAAATCCGCCAACTGGACTACATCTCCCAGTTTACCTCAGATATATGCCACATTGACGGGTCATGCAATGAGGTGGCTGATGCACTGTCCAGGCCCTCCATTGCACATCTTCAGCTTTCACCCGGGATAGACCTCGCTGAGGTGGCCGCTGAACAACACCGTGTCGGTCCACCCTGTGATGAGGATGTTTCCGGACTCCAACTTCAGGAACTACCACTGACAACTGGTAACGGCACCATCTTATGCGACGTATCCACCCCTTTCCATCGTCCATTTGTGCCACCATCCCTCCGCAGTAAAGTTTTCACCTTCCTGCACAATCTCTCTCACCCTGGGAGTCGAGCAACTGACAAGCTGGTTTCCGACCGCTTCGTCTGGCCTGGTATGCACAAGGACCTCAAGGCATGGACACGGGCTTGTATCGCCTACCAACGGAGCAAGATCCAGCGGCACAACAAGGCCCCCATTGGCACCTTCCCCGGTCCTGGTGCAAGGTTCAGCCACGTTCACCTGGACATTGTAGGCCCCCTGCCTCTGTCCAATGGTTGTTCCTATCTCCTCACCTGTGTGGATCGGTTCACTCGGTGGCCTGAAGTGATTCCCCTGCCTGACATTGCTGCTTCACCGGTGGTCAAGGCTGTTCTCAGTCGTTTCGTTACTGTCTTTGGTGCACCCTCCACAATCACGACTGACCGTGGTGCCCAATTTGAGTCTAATCTCTTCCTGTCTTTACTCTCCTTTTTAGGCTGTACCCGCATCCGGACAACAGCCTATCACCCGGCTGCTAACGGGATGGTCAAGCGGTTTCACCGCCAGCTGAAGGCCTCCCTACGCGCCGCAGCCGATCCGGAGAACTGGACAGACCACCTTCCCTGGTCCTCTTGAGCATCCGCTCCGCTCTCAAGCGGGAACTTGACTGTTCCGCAACTGAACTGGTGTTCGGTGCCACCGTCCGACTCCCCGGTGAGATGATCTCGCCAACCCCACAAGGTGCGGTTAAAGATACCGCCAACCTACTGCATTGCCTCCGGCAGTTTATGCGGACATTCTCCCCGGTTCCTCCCAGGTCTTCCGCCTCTCCGTCTTATCTCGAGAAGGACTTGGCTACGTGCTCTCACGTCCACCTTCGATGTGCTCGAGTCCGCCGGCCCCTGGAACCACTCCACGATGGCCCTTCCGAGTTATCTCTCGTGGGACGAAGAACTTCCGCATTTAACGCAGCACTCGCGAGGAGGTCGTAAGCGTGGACCGTCTCAAAGCTGCCGTCCCGGACACTCCTCCGGATGAGCCCTGTGGTCCCCTACCCCCTGTTCCGCCTCGCCGACCCTCTATTTCTCCGTCCCGCATACTTCCTCTGCCCTCATGTCCACAACCCCCAACTGCAACTACCCCTTCATCAACCATAAACACTGTAACCGCGAGCCATACTCGCTCTACTCCTGTGCCCCCTGTATATATCGCCCGTAGTGGACGCCATGTTCACTTTCCTGACCGTTTCGTTACTCATGTTTTTTTAGACATCAACAGCTCCTTCGGCATCGCTACGCGCCGCCTTCGGTCTAGCCGGGGGGTACTGTAGCAGTTCGCATCTCCTCACCCTCCGCCTTTGTCATGCTGCCGTCCTGTCCGCCTCACACTCCATGTCGATACGCTGCTGGGCTGCACGAGTGCTCGAAGCCAATCAACGCTGTCCCCACTCTGGTTAGCTGGCGACGTGGAGACAACGAAGGGCGCACACACGCGCTAAGACAACACCTCGAAGGCGGACACAGACAACAGCTTGCTTGGAGCGCGCTCGCGTCGACTGCCTACAGAGCCCTTGTGTACGCACTTCCTTAGGCAGTAAAGGTTGTCTAACTCGAACCGTCTTCCCTGACTTTTGATTGGGAATCTTTATATTGTCGACCACACGACTTCGACAGGCCAATGAAAGCCCAATATATAAAGGGAGAGAGAAGACTTCACCAAACAGCTTCAGACCAGTGGGTCTCGAGCATTTATTGCGAGCTAATGGGGAAAATAATGAAAACAGACCTGATGGGGCACACTGAATAGACCAATTTGCTTAATGTTCATCAACATGGATTTAGAAGCGGCCGACTCTGCATCACTCGCCTGCTTACATCCATGGAAGGCTAGATGAAATCATTAGAAATAGGTTTGTCAGTAGATGCAGTCTGCATTGACTTCAGCAAAGCTTTCGACAGGGTTCCGCACGGACGGCTGATGTCTAAACCGCGTCAAATTTGTGTGACTGGCGGCCTAGTAAAATGGTTTGCTCACTTTCTCACAGGCGGACGTCAGCGTGTTTGTATTGGGGACGTCAAATCGGAATGGTAAATCATTCACAGTGGGTTCCCCAACGGAGTGTTTTAGTTCCTATTTTGTTTTGGATATATGTGAACGATTGCCTGTACTGCCTGACCTGAAGAATGACAATGTTCGATTATGATTCGATGATATTGACTTCAATATATAAGCCAGGGGATGCGCTGAAATTGAAAACCAAATAAGATCGATTGCAACAGTCATTTGATGAATGGCTTCTCAACCCCAGCATTAACAAATGTCAAGTCAACCAGTTACGGTCTACGCGCAGAAAGGCTGCAAGATTCGAATGTAAATATTTCATCGTTGGTCACTAACTCGAGCCAGTAAATGAGCTAAGAGACCCAGGTGTATGGACGACGCTCACTTTCAAACCGTCGTCTCACTGCGCCAATGTAGTAAAAAGTCTATGGGTATCCAAGGAGCGATCAGGAGATCCTACTTTAACTTTGACGAGGAGCTTTTTGATTGACTGTTTGTAACATTTACCCGTCAAACTTTAAAATCGGGCAAGCTTTTTTTTACCAGGATGTGGTTGAATAATGGATTAAAATTTCTTATTCTCTTGTTCGGAGGTAGTTTTTCTCACATTTTAAAGAAGACTTGATAGCTGTCAGGTAATAGCCAACTGCTTAATTGACAAGAGTAAACATGACGCACCCATATCGCTATATAATCTTAAGCACGTTGTCTGTTCATTGTGCGCCTGTAAATATCGTTTTCCAAGTCTCTTCGTGCCCACCTTGCATACCGAACTATACTGAATAAACCCAGACAATGGTAGGCAATCACTGCAATTATAAAACGCGGGTAGGTCATAACGCCTAGCGTCAACGACGTGTCGTGAACCGCATTTACTGCTTTGAAAACAAGACCTAATCACTGTACTCCTTGATAAAATCGGCGAGGGCATCCGATGACCAGTGACTTTTCCTCTCATATGGTCTGGGGTAAGCCGAAGATTCAGCAAAACGTCAGAGAGGTATAAATTTTGAGTAAATTACAGTAAAAATGGAACAGTACATACATTTGCATAAGTGAGGATAGTCATACTGCAAAAAATGCGAGCAGTATAAAATAGTGAAAAATCGACAAAAATACCAAAAAACCAAAAAATACCAAAAAAACGCAAGGGAAATTACAATAAATAATTCTAAATGGCTGTTTTGTGTCTGCAACAAATCATCTCTAAGGAAGACATTAGGAAACATTAGAAGCTGTCAACAAATCCTTTTTGTCCATTTGTGTTTGAGTTTCAAACCGACCATATTTTTGACAACCCCATAAAACAGAATTTTTCTATAACAATCAAGAGGTGCCTCTCGCATACTCCTGGCTTAGATCAAAAGTGTCAACTCCGGCTTTATTGGACTCATCATAATTCAGAGGAGACATGAAATAACTTATGGATATTTGTAGGCGACGTCAGTTTCTTTAGCTGGTCGCGTCTAGTTTCATTTCCACCGGTCAGTTAATTTTTGTTTCACTATAAAACCCATTCTGAAATTGGTCTGAGCTTCGACGTGTATGGATATTTCGAAAAATGTGTGAAGCAAGTGAATATGATCATTGCATATTCTTTCTTTAATACCATTAGCGAAAGCTTTTGAAGGTCACACCGCCCATTCGAAATTATAAATCAAGCTTGCGTCGTAGACACCAAAAGTCAGATAGACTGTACGTGTTATCACGGTTGCCATCCTAGACCCCTTACTTCGTATGTAAAACTGTATCGTAGTGAGAATTTGCAGTTTTCATAACATATATAATGGCGAGAAAATAGTGCTACATCGTCTGAACGTTCGACAGGCGACCCTTATAGGGGGCCTAGCCCCAAATTGTCCCGGAGGCCATGTGTTGGCAGGGTAGCTAGGAGGAAGCTTCGTCCGGAACAAATACGGGAATCGATCTTTTGTTGGACTCTTTCTACAGCGTGACCTATACGTGAAACGTGCCTGTGCCTAATTAACCGTAAAACATCTCGGTCCTAATTCGGACGGAGTCATATGGAACAGGCAAGAATCCCGGCCGTTTTGTTAAGCAGGATTGTGCAAATCACTCATCTAGCGAAACCATCAATCCATACAAAGTCACATTCACAGTGTGCTTTCCCTGTTGGTATTCGAGTACTTGATCACGCATTAGATTTACCTTAAAATATTTTTGTCGTGCATTCTTAAACCGCCTTCAGTTCTTACATCTTAATACAGTCACGATCTAGACGAAACTTATTTGGAGCATTATAGATTAGTGTATACTGTTCGACTTGGCTTATTTGGTCACGTCTGGCAGTGCTCAAATAAATAAGTAGTCTTACATGAGTACGTGCCCAATATTGCGGCCGTTTTCGGAACAGCATGACATCTTTTAATACTATTTTTCCTGCTTTTGTTTCTTGTATGCTTAACGTTCCACTACCGAAACAAATGGACGGAAAGTATTTTAACATGGATGTACACAAAACAAAATCCTGTTAAGAGTAATCTCCAGTATCTTTTTGTATTATCTGCTGACTAGAAAGAGCAGTTTATGCTTCCGTCATGGTGTCTATTTTTCTTATCGTACCAACTTTTCTTCTCGTTGTACTCTATGCTGAGAAAGCTATATCCTCGCATGTGTTTACTACTTTGCTTGATTCGTCGACTTGTAATTCCTTTATACTTAAATGTGCTAGAAGTTGGAACAATAATTTTTAAGTTTTAGAATTGTTATTTCCAAGCATTTGCTGAGGAATCGCTCATTGTTGCTGATAGTCTATTGCGCAAACGCGTGTCATTAATGTTATTTTTAATAACATCTTAACTGATTAGTCCGAATTTTAAATCCCACTATATATTGGCTGCATACATTTGTCAGGCTTGATATTGTACACATTATCATTACAGCTGCATATTAATACAACTTACGGAAAAGGATGAATGTGAAACCACTGGAGGATTTTGGGAGGCGTCTCAAATCGGAATCAAGCTGCCGCATTAATTTTTGTCCTATGCTTGTGGGATCGCATAATTTCGTATCCGGCCCTCGATCATATCTTCAGAAGCCCGTCAGTAGCTCATGGCAGCCGTTCTCTAAATGCCCATCGACGAAAGCAGAGCGAAATGCAAACTTTTCCTCGGGCACTCTTAAGGAATTCAAGAAGTTTAGGGTGCCTTCAATACATTCGTTTGCCAGAGATGCATTATACACGCGATCATCACCTGCTCTCTGGCTGTCCACTTATAAGAACTGTCTAGAAAATCTGCGGGTCGAACAAAACGCATCAGAACGCTTTCGAATCCTTTCTAAAAATCTGGCCAACGAAACCGCAGAACAAACTGACATCGCACAGGCCGACAGCAAGCGTCATTTGGGTAAATGGGTTTTACTATTTTATTTTGAGTTTCATTAGCTAGGGATAAAGATGTTTCTGTGGGAAAATTGGCCGACTTTTAAGGATATTATTAGGCGTTAGATTAACGGGAATGTTTCGTAAAAAAAGGTTTTTTAAACGGCCTGCAGCTATTTAGAATTCAATTGGATTCGTTAGATGACACTTAGAAATCATTAAAAAACACTTAATTTGGAAAACGGCCCTATTTTCTTAATGGCGCGTGAAAAAAATGATATAAACTATCCTCTTTGTACTAGATTTTGGAGCTTTGTTTGCAATGGGTAACATAATGTTTCATTTAGTCAGCAGACCATTTCTAAAGAGTGAATTCCGTCAGAAAATCTAGATTTGGCTGTCAATCTGTTTGAATAGCAGTTGTTATTGGGCTGAAACTAGCGTAATGTTAGGCATAATTTTGACGCAACCGTGGGATATTAGGACAATTACGCAATGCAAATTGGTACACCTGTCATTACCTTACGATTCATGGCCCTTCATTTATTTATGTCCAGTTTAAATAACTCAGACCATTAGCAATGATACATAAAGAAATATTTAGGGAAATTTTCACGTTGCAAAGATAGAAAAATCGTCCTGTTTGGAGGGGCAAATACTTATCATGCACAACTACGGGAGATATCACAATGTCCAAGTGTGGTATGATCAAATTTTATGGAATTTGAGAAATCACCAACATGAACGGAATGTTCTTTGACCCTATTCATAGTTCTGTAATCTACCCTTAGATACTTCCTCCTAATGAACAAAAGTAGCTGCTTGACAGCAAAAGCGAAATTTGATAAAAATGCTATGTCCTGAATAATATCAGGGCAAAGGAAGCCAAGTACTTTTTTCCGAGATTTTGTCCGCCTGCATAATAGGATAAGGAAGCCGCGCCTCCCTCATTGCTACATGTTTTGCATGTGAATCGCAAATCTTTCGCTTAAAAGTCCTGTTCATTGATCATGTAATACCTAAGTGCAGACCACTTAATTTTTACTACGCAAACGGATCTATTGGCAGCCATTTTTGCTCTCATAATCTGGCTCGCTGACGACCTCACGAAATTCAAAATTACACTCCCAGCATACTAAGCCTCGTGGGTCACAGTTGCCGTATTTTGAGCTAAAAAGAGATGTCAAGGTCAATCTAAAGCAAAAGAAGGTCTTGACTATCATTATAAACTATGCTGCTTTTTATTTTCTGTCCTGAACAACGGATTTGTTTGCGTAGGCCAATACTAGGCTCAATAAGACAGTTTTGGCTTTTGCGAGTATTGCCGTTCGAAATACGTTCACAATTTGATATACTTTAAGCAATAATAATTTGCCGGATCCACATGTGGAACTTGTCCGTTAGTCTTTCTTAATCCTGGCTATGTAGCGCCTATATTTGTCAAGGCCCGTCATTTAAATGATTAAACTGTTGTCCGTAATGTGCGATCATATAATATGGTTTTATGTAAATGATACATCAAAAGATTACGACACTTCAAGTGCGGAGTTGAATACCAAAGAACTTGCGAATCTGCTTTAAAGAAGACGACTTTTCTAACATCGAACAAACGGTTTATTTGCGAGAATTTTGATGCTAATATGGAAGTTCATTGTGAGTGGTAAGAAGACAACAACAAGAGTCCGGACATTTATGAGAGGATACAGTTAACGTTGGAAGTCGATAAAGGAATAGCATCGAATGGCATAAGAGTGTGGAACACTTCCAGCGCTTACTAATTGATATCGCCAATGTGTTCAATCGGTGCGATCCTTCTTAGCAGCAATGGGATCTACGAAATCCGTTAATAATATTTATACACCGTCAACGATATCAATAACCAAGTAATGCGAAGATGAAATTTCGTTTCTGACCCTAAAAAGTCATGTCCCAGAGATTTAACACCAAGTCCTGCACTGATTAATTTCTGAAATTATTCGCTTGATTATTCTCTGGAGTTCATATACCAGAAACCGCTAGAGAACGCTGGGGGTCCCACTGAAGAGCCGAACCCCTCGCAGCTGTGTCACGCAGCGGCAGAATATCGGCGAAACACGTGTCTGGGCTTTTAGCAAGTATCTACGTCGGGAGTACGGTATAATACCTTTACTATATGGACAGATGTGCTTATTTGGATGTGAGTTTGCGTAAAGCCCTCCGCAAATGCATGTTGTGTAACCAAGGTGATAATATTGGTCAATAGACTACTGCGACACTACGGACTAGAACAGGAAGGGGTAGCTTTTGACATCAGTCTCATGCAGTCAATGTTTGTCGTCCATTTGGCTAAGCCTAGCGGACTGTTTAAGAAGCAGGAATTTAGGCGGATGGGTTCAAGCAGATGCGTGCATGCGAGTGTGCACGTGCGTGCTTTGTACGGGCATTAAACTGGGAGCGTACGTAGGACATTTAATTATCCGTGTTTTGACAATGGTATAGGAAGCGAGAGAGAGTGTGAAAACAAACCTCTACTCACAAACCGGGCTGCTAGCGGTAACAATAACGCTTCCTTTAATGGTCTGAGAAAATTTAGGCTAAACAGACAGTAAAATTACAAGTTTCGAAAACAAAGACAATGCAAATTATCCTTTTTTTTCCATGCTGTGTATTTTGCACATAAACACAAAGATGAGTAGAGAAGAGCAAACATACGTGTTACTGGGCTTATTAGAAGACAGAGTTTTCCTCATGCGAACAACAGATTTTACAACCATATTTGGTAACAAACTGCAGACTTGTGATGTTGACTGCATGGTGTATGTAAGGCTCGTGTGGCTGGTTTTTAGCGGAAGGCTGCTAGGACTCAAACGGTTGATATACTTGGTTGTATGCGTCATAAATATAATAGCATTTTGAGCCGTGGGCGCAACCGTAATTATACCACTATGGAAAAGTGAAAGAAAAATCCCCTTAATAGGGGCTCGTAAAGCCAGGTAGGGGAGGCCTATAAAACTATTAGGCAGTGCTATCCATACCATCCAAGAAAGGGCTTGATTTAATTGTGTTCTTTTTGTCGAGTGGACTAATTCAGTATGTCCGTTGGTAAACTCAGTCAGAGGAATGCACTGCTTAGAATTCCTGCCACGTTAACATTGCAGATAAAATAAAAAGAACATTTTCGAAGGCGAATTACCTACATGATGTTGCTTCAGGTTGATCATATTAGAAGTTATGAGGAAGTAAAAGGCATGATGCCATTATTTATTAAGGTCCAGAAAACTCAACCGAATTGCCATATAAACATGTGGGAGATTGAAAACATCCTGCAGTTACACTTGTGAATTCTTGAGTTGGTGACACTTGAGGGAATATGCCGGATGAAAACGTGAAAAGCTCCTTTAAGACTGCAGTATTTGCATCCGATTATAAGGGTTTCCACATTTTCTAACATGATGCTCGCTAATTTACATTTTGCGAAGATTGGATCAGCGCCCATGCGGTAGTCTTTCGATTCTAGGTGCGTTCGGTCGGGTTGTGAAAAAATGTGGTTTGTTTAATCGATGAATATTATATATCGGTCAAGAAAAAGTCTTGTTTTCGTTATGAATGGGCCTGATTCATAACATAGCGCTGGAACTTACGATAACTGAGATATTTTTGAACAAAACACCCAGTTCAGTTTTGTCAACTATGATCTATAGCATTTGGTTCTCGGGGAAACTAAAACGCGTTCTGCGCCTGGACTCTCCAGCCTCTTCACATGCTCACGGCTAAGTTTAAGTATCCATTTTCAGATCACAAGGATCTATCTACCAACTTCTGTGAGAGCTAAATTGCTTATATTTAATACTTAGTTAACCCCATTAGGATTCCGAACCGTTGCGCATATTTACACTGTTTATCATTGTTTCCCATATTTCGCCACTTCCCGAGCCCTCGTCCTTTAAGGTAGCCAGTTGCTGACTAGATTTTGACCAAGATGAACTCTACTTTTCGTCTAAAGCCACGAAACATTGTCACTATTTGGGATATTATTCCGCGTATAAGTATTAATTTAATAAAATCCACGATGTTATGTGGAAATGTCGTCATTTTGTTATTGTAGGGTGTTTGGTCTGAGGCTGAGCACGTTTTTTGACTCCTATGGGCTCCCCTCAGGACGGTGTGCTTTTAAGATATCAACATGAAACTGAACATACTGTGTAATTGCGTCATCTAACTGAAAGATCGATTGCTGCACATATTAAATGATAAAATGCACACAAGAGACAATTATTTGCCTGAGTGAGATGTGTTGACCGATAGATTTTGGTAGATCATTGCTTTATATTCCCTTTACAATTCTCAAAGTATGTTCAGTTTATATTTTTCAGAAGAGCATCTGTACAGGGACGAATAGTTCGACTCGGCATTTTCATCAACCCTTACGTTTTTCAACAACTCAGTAGCAATGTGCTGTTGTGAAAAATGTTAGTTTTGGATTAACAGTTTTCTGATTTGTTGCTATTGGCCTTCTCCCAGGAATACCGACTATCAAATGGGCAACAAATTTTTCTGAATTCACGCAATAAAGTAAATCCAACAAGATGCATTTGTTTTCTTGAGGTCTTGCGAAATCATTCATTGACCACTGACCTCACGCTACAGATTCCAGGGTCCCTTAAATTTGAGGTCATGGCGTCACATATGTTGACCTCAATCCAGGTCTATTGTTCCGTTGCCATTGATTGTGCTCGCGATGGATCTTTTGTGATCTTGTGGAAATAACAACAATTAAGACTGTATACGCCATCTTCTGGTACTAAAATAAAACTTTCGGAGTTTTGGATAAGTGCATAGCACGCCCACCTATCTAGAAGCATACTACACATAGTGTGGGCAGTGTCGTCGAAAGTGTAATCACCTAAAAAATGGAAGAAATGAACTCCCTTATTGTTGTGCCAATCCCTTCAATTCGTATCTGAGCCAGTTGGCTTTCTAAACTGGTTATCCAAGTAATGGATCGTAAGGCAAAATCTCAGGATTGGATTTGCTTTATTATGTCATTTAGGTTTAATTTATACGGAAAAAAGGGAAAGCCATACCCAGCACAGGTTTTTATTTTTTTCTGAGAGTGCTTCCATGTACACAAACGCCTGTGGCTAAGGAGCATTTTCACGACACTTTCCTGTCATCCGCTCAGATCTACAGTAAGTGACCGATCTCATGAAATGTTGGCTGAAATTTTGAAATGCGTTTACGATTAGGAAGGATTACTTGGTCGCGGTTGTAATAATGATTATCTTGCGGCATAGTCTTATAACATTTCGGACTCGGCAGGATGTCGGCTTTTAAATGCACCTCTTTTCAATCTCCTGTAGAAAGCGTGCTTGGTAAAAAAGGACTACTTACATAGCATGCATTTTCCCATTGGTTTTCGATGGTCTTGCGAATTCAAATATATTTTATAGAAACCATCAACAAAAATATGCTTTCTTTTAGTCGATCAATAGAGAATCACGTCTTCTTTATATTTTATACTTAAGAAAGGAGTATAATTAGATTTTAGAAAAGTTTTCTAAATTCCGAATAATTTGGAGCCTGATCATTCGTTGCATTAGCGCTTAGTGATTTCGGTCTACAACGTGCATGCGAGCTGCGTAAAGAAAATCACATATTTTTCTATGCCATTAAAAAGATATCACACAGAGTCCACGAAATTTTGCAATGGATGCGGACCATGTTGTACGTTTCATGAGGAGCAGTGGTAAACGGCAGGGGCGATACTATGTGAATGGACATTTCGCGGTCTTAAAAAGTCTCATAATTATAAACTTTTCTAAAACTTAATTATACTCCTTTCTTAAGTATAAAATATAAAGAAGACGTGATTCTCTATTGATCGACTAAAAGAAAGCATATTTTTGTTGATGGTTTCTATAAAATATATTTGAATTCGCAAGACCATCGAAAACCAATGGGGAAATGCATGCTATGTAAGTAGTCATTTTTTACAGAGTACGCTTTTTACGGGAGATTGAAAAGAGGTGCATTTAAAAGCCGACATCCTGCCGAGTCCGAAATGTTATAAGACTATGCCGCAAGATAATCATTATTACAACCGCGACCAAGTAATCCTTCCTAATCGTAAACGCATTTCAAAATTTCAGCCAACATTTCACGAGATCGGTCACTCACTATAATATGAAAAATGCGGCCATTTACATAATCGTACCTTGTTCCAACCTGTGCGTTTGATAATGAATTAGCAATGGTGTAAAAATTTGCTTCAAAATTTGACCTTCAGAAGCGCAAAAAATAGACATTTACAGAGGCATTTCCACTCATACATGGGCGGAAAAATCTAGTAAGACCCAAAACGCACTTACTCCTTCATAAGAGCACCTTATTATTGTGCTCATAGGCTGCGAGGAAATGGTTCTGACCACTTGACATCTTTCACTTTTTATTCGATGTGTACGGTCATTGACTGGCTATCGCCGTTTTTTGAGAGCAACTGAAAACCCTGCGTAAGTCATCGAGTATTCCGTGGTTTGAATAGCACCATTCACGTACATCGTTCCTGGCAACTATAAATAACCCATACTCGTTAAGTGGGCGTCAAACTGTCCCGAGTTTTATATCTAGGCTACGGATTGAACAAAAGATCAGGACGCTGTATTGTCGGAGGCCAATGTGAAAACGTTCGTGCCGTCCTGTTTTTCTACTCTTGTTACCTGACATTAGACTTTAAATTATAGTTCAAAGAGTATGCAAAAAAATTTAGTATTTCTACCCTGCCCAGCTTTTACACTAAAGAGATCGTCCAGAAGGCGGGACAAAGCTCTGGGGAGTCTGAAAGGCATCGCTACGCCGACTCAGAAAGTAAAGCATTTTAGGTTCGTGGTTTAGTCCTGTCTGGAAGAACGTTTGATGATGTAAAATTTTCCTTTTTTCATAGAAGAAAGTACTTACGGGTGCGGGGCTTGTTGGACTTCCTACGCAAAAACCTTTGTCCAATTTTGGATTGTTTTGGTTTTAGTAAAAATATTCTACGAATTTAAAGACACCAAAAATTGCACAACCTAGGAAAAATTCATTTTGACAGGAAGCCTAATAAAACAAAAATGTAAGCGGGATTCGATTGAGTAACAACCCGACAAATGTGTGGCATCGCGTCGGATATCGCACTACACTTCACGCTTATGATCCTCAAATCAGGAATATAAATAATGTATAGAAGTAGATGATCTTGTTGTCTTTTACAAATAAAAATAAATGCCAAGAAATGACCTCAGCCATTAGGATAACCTTACGGCATCAGTAAAGGGGCTTAAGAAAACCTGCCAAGTAGGTCTTGCATGTTTCTCGGCGACAACTGTTCGAATTTTTTTCGTTATGTAGAAAACCGTGTGATCGACATTCACTTGGGCCTGGGTGAACTCGAATGGGAATCCAGACTGAACGTTGAGGAATGGCAGAAACTGGACAGACAAAAACGATCACTGGAAAAATTATTGGAAAAAACCGATTTGCAAGCTCAAATCGCGCAAGAGTGTCTTTACTACCGTGAGAAACGACAGGACGTTGATTTGGTTCACGATGTTGCCGAGAAGTCACTCTTAGCGGTAAGAATAACGCCTTGATGTATTTCTGGATAGCACGTGAGATTCCTTTTATCTTGCTTAATTGTGAAAAAATGTGTTTTTGATTCCGACCTCCGTAACGAGACAAAGAATACCCTTAACAATACCCCACGTGTCCCTTCTGCAGCACGCAGGATTGAGGCAAGGAGTTTTGGCCGTTTCCAGCGTTGATTCGTGGTACTTCAGATTTGCGCGCCTCGCTCTTAGATTTGGCTCTCCCAGGCGATGGGTGTCTTAGTTTGCGGCCTTAGTTTTCACGACAGTGGGTCACACCTGCTGTGTCGGGTCGAGGTACCCCAAGACGCAAGAATTCATTTGCAGGTGCGCGGGGAAGGTCTCGATGATATCCCTTTAACAGTGTCACTTTCCGCTTTGTCCACGAGCACCTGTAGCAACGTCGTTTAATAGCCGTTGTGTGGGCGCCTGTCAGCATCGTGGTCATAACATCGCAGTTGTATCTGTCTCAGCATGGAGTGAGCAGGGAAGATGTCGGTTCTTTCCGGGATCTCAATGCCGGATATCCCTTCTAACTACTCCACATTCAATGTTCTCCGGAGGCTGCTGAGGTAAAATAGCTGATTGTTATTCCTTGTCTTCCATATTTCCGCCCCCGAGCCGGAGGGTTGCCAGAGCAACAGCTACGTTCGTCGTCACTTTAGTATTGAGGAGGATGCCGCTGGGATTTCAGACGGAGTGCTTTTAGCTGGCCAAAGCTTTAGCTAACTTTCGAGATCCGATTTGCACTTTCATCACAGAGCCCGATATTTCTTGAAATCATACCGCGCAAATGGACGAATTTATCTACAAATTCCGGGCAAGTTCCGTTCATGCTGATTAAGAGCTAGTTGTGCTCATCATTTGATGGTGGTTAATGCATGACTACCATCTTCGTGTTTGTGATCAGGCCGAAGTTTGCGCAGCCAGAGACTGAGAAGTCCATGTTCCTTTGCATGTCCACTTCCACTACGATGTCGAGCGAACAGTCATTTGCGAACAAGAAGATCATGAATAGTGGTTACGGAGACTCATGCGGTTTGCCTGTGTACGTAAAATATTAGACAGTTGTTCGTCAGTACGGCAGGCGATGTTGGTTCCTGGCAGCTCCTCATAATAGACTTCATTCAGCGTTGAGGAGCATGCGAAAGTAAAGAGGGTGGGAACAAGCACACAACCCTGCTTCACTTCATTTGCTAGCGCGAATGCTTCCCAGACTGCCCCTGTCTGTGACGCGTGCCGCCATACCGTCGTGTAATTGGCTCACTATCTTCATAAAACGTTCCGCACATCCTAACTTCGACTTGGTTCTCCGGAGTCTATAGCGGTCGACCACATCGAGCGTCTTTGTTAAATTTACGAAAGTGGTATAGAGGTTGGTCCTCCTTTTTTGGTAGGCTGGCAGCGAAAGCCATGTCGATGTTTCTGCACTTCCCTTGAATATATATATATATATATATATATATATATATATCGCGTTCATCATCTCCCGAAGAAGACGAAGAAGTAGAGAGGGCGAATTCATGGACCATATTGTATTCGAACTGACGTTTCGGAAACTTCCTCGTTTCCATCATCAGAGTAGAGTAATTGTTGCACTTGCCGGTCTTGAGTTGTTCAGTCTTGCCGCTTGCCTCGTATTATAGCCGTGCTGGACGCACGAACTTTGACCTGCCTGTTTGCCGCTGACTGGCTTAGACCTCCCAGGGGCTGACCGCTGACAGGCCTGCGTGACCTTTGGGGTCGGCGTAATAGTGGTCAAATCAACGTGCCGCTTAGCCTCTCCCACGTCAGCCGGTGGACTGATCGGTCGTTGCTGTTCAGGTGAGCAGCATTCAGCTTCGCGGGCGCATCGGTGAGACTGTGTTCGGCTTTGGTCACATGACCTCTGGTCCCCAATTCTGCTCTTTTCCGTGAGCGTTGACTCTCGGTCCCGCGTGCTCGCGGAGATGATGAACGCGATACAATGTCTGGACCTCGAATCTTTACGCATATCGATATATATATATATATATCCGGGAACGCGCATTTTTGCTTCAATCAGCAATATATATATATATATATATATATATATTGGATTTTAGAGAGGATTTTTTGCCTCCGGTGAAGATATGGGCGATTGAACGAGACGCGACCAAAGACAACGCTTCTGGTTTTGAGGAAATAGATGACTCTGTGATAGTCACAGAGTTGTCTGCTTCTTTTGCCATTGTACGTAAAGACCATGATGGCACCCTTAAAGCATTCAGAAATGTACTTGTAGCAACATCTCCTAAAGTAGCTAAGCAAGTTCTTTCATGAGTTGTGACTTCTAGATTACAACTGAGGGTGAGTTAGCGCACAGACCTTTTCGACTGGCCATTTGGTCCACAAATTTATAGCGAGAGTGGACGTTCGACGTTTGTGCCGATTTCCATCTGAGAGTCCTTTGATAGCTTTTCCGCTGACTGTAGAGGGCTAATTGAGGACGTCTCTAAGTGCTCAGCCCAGAGCTCCGAAATTTTCAATACCTCCGTTAGGAGAATTTATTCATCGAGACTGGTAGTGGCAAAGTCGCCCTGATTTGTGATCGCAAACCGCCTTAACGGATAAGAGAAAGTTCGCCATTTTGTTGCGGTCTGCATACCTTTGGATTCCCTCAATCTTGAGAGCCATCCAAACCATTTGCATCCCCCTGAGTCGTTGCGACGTCGCGTTTCGACATCGAAAGAAAGCCGCCATGTCGACCTCGAGTCCATGAGTAGCGTAAGTCGCGTGTAGCCTACCCTTCTGGGAGAACGGATTGCGGACCTCCTCGTCATTGCCATCGAACCAGTCCTTCAGGTGACGGCGTGCACGACTGAGTACGCCCAGAGTAGTGAAGTGGATGACAGTCGGCAGTTGACTTCATTTCGTCCCAAAAACGGTGCTCGCTTCTGGAGCTTGAATTTGATCCAGACGAACAGTCAGGCGATTGCTAGAATCTAACTGGCCGTCTGCCATATCTAGCAATATAGTATTTAGCTTACCTAGCGTGCGCTTACCTTACGGATGCCTGTGGGGTAGCAGTTGCTATCTCATTCGGGAAACGACGATACAGTGGTCCGTCAAGCAGTGTGCACTACACATTACATTGGTCACTAGCATATCGCGTTGGTCACACCTCGGATGTGAACGCAGTCCAGCAGATGCCAGCGACGCGAGTGAGTGTGCATTCACGTCGCTTTCGCACGCATCAGAAGACAGAAGGAGGCGTTGACTGTGGAAAGACTGTGTTTCGCACAGGCCTGCAGGAGAAACAACCGTTTACGTTTCAACAGCCGATCCCATGATGACCGAGCACTCCCTCCCGGACAGCATGGCCTGTGCTGACGGGGGTATTGAAGTCACCAATGTCAGTATGTCAGTCACTAGGAAGGCGCGCCCGTCCTCGTAGAACTTGTTCTTCATGTCACGGTTGGTCATTGAGTGGAGGGCGTAGGCACTGACGACGGTAGTGAATTTGCTCCCGCTAAGAGGCAGATAGCGCGGAGTCGTGAGACGTTCACACGGGGGTTCTGCGGCAAACAGGGTATTTCTCCCACGACGTCGCTCCTGATGGCAAAGGCGAATTTGGTGCCATATGGCTCTGTTTCTGGACGTCCGCTCCAGACATCCTCATCTGATCCAGCCCGTCGATCAAAAACGATTACTGAAGTGCGGTCACTGTGCTGATCAAGGTCTTGTGGAGCCATAGATGACAGCTGGAGGCGTGGAAAGACGAAACAGAAGTATCCACCAGGTTTATTCATGCGTTTTGCGGAGAGCGTCAGTGTATTGCTTACAGGCGCTTGTTATCATCACGGTCGTGCCTACGGCAACAGGCCGACATGGTGAGGAGTGACATCAAATGACACCATGATCTTGTCTCCATTGAGTTACATTCCCTCGAGACGTTTCAGGAACCGAGCAAATGAGCTGGCCATTGTCTTTCCGTTCGAAGTAGGAAACATTAAACTTTGCAACAGCCATTTATGCATGTCAAGTTTTGGTGGGCGCTCAATGAAACAAGTTCCCGTAAGAGGATGCTGTCTCTGTGAAGGTTGGGTAGCCCGTGGGACGCTGCTCTCGTCGCAGCTGCTGGACATGCAGCCTTCCTGCTTACTTATTAATTAGCTTGTCCGCTGGTCGACGTGAGTTCTATCAAGCCAAGTTATCGGCCTTCGCATCGGTTCTATGCCTATCGACCCTCAAACAGGCTTTTGGTCTCCTGAACGTAGTCAGCCTCACCAGGTACCATTGTAGAACGCTCCTAGCCTGCTAATAGTACCACAATGCTCGTGTAAGCTCTCATTTCCTAAATAACATCATACTGCGCCATAGCAATGATGGTGAAGAAGGTTCGAACACCAGAACACTTTATTTATTGTCCTGAGCTTATAGACTCGTACAGCAGTCCATCGTCAGAGGTAGTGGCAGAAACAGAACAGGCGGCATTTATAAGGCATGTAGGTCCAATCATCGACTGACGGCGCAAGACTGGAGGTGATTACCCAGGGCTCTGTACGCCGGCGCCATGATTACATGGTACATGATTTGTGCTCCACCAATAAGGCGACACTTTACTGCCGAATAAGACGCTTTATTTTGTTAAATTTCTCGATTTGGTTGAGGATTGATACGACCTTGGCCACAAAGTTGACCGGACCGGTGTCTGCGCCGTACGTTTTCAACCGCAGTTTTTGAAGACAGTTTGGGCGTCAGAATTTGTTTTATTCTTAGGGCTGGTGACATATATTTTTACGCTAACTACGAGCCCAGAATTTAGTTTTTCTCTCGGTTCTCTGGCCCATCTAGTAGCCACCTGTTATGACAGCGTGATTCCATCCTCACCGATGAGCTCAGATCACCTTTCAGCTGCATAACCCAAAGGCTCGGGACATTTCCGAAGTCGAGGTTGGTGCTCTTCCAGGAGCGTCTGCCTAGTGGCCTCACCCACTGTTTTGCCAGGGCAGTGCTCTTTGGCAGCCGGTAAGGGAAGCTCCTCAGTGGCCCATGGTTGTCAGGACATATACGGGGAAATGAATTTGCACATACGTCGATTATATATGCATATATGCTGGAAGGAAGATGAACAAGGAGAAGGGATATTGGGTTGGCCATTTCTAAATTGTTTTCTGTAGTCAATATAGTCCTACCCGATCTATTCATACATATTTGCCGGTATGGCAGACATAGACTGCATCCCAACTGGTGCATCACACTTCAAAGCTTCCTCCTTACTGCAGAAATAACCAACCCTGTCCTTGTAGTATACAAACCAGACGCGCAAAGTTATTGTCGGTTTGTAGGTAATAACCAAATTCAATTAAAAAGGCAAAACATCACCATTCTACCTGTAGATGAAGGTTCCTTCCCGATCACGGAAGAATGTCGTCAGTGTTAAAATGCAGATTCGAAACGTCCATTTACAACGTATTGAAACACCTCATTACTCCAAAAATATACCAAACCAGTTGTTGCCAGATTCCTAAAACAGGATAAACCAACAATTGTAGGAAATCATATCTAGTCTTTTCTCGGGTGATCTTGCATCTTATTCTGACGACCTGATCTGCCTCCCGGTCCCTCTCATCAAGTCGCTAGATCAGGTCGTCAGAAAAAAACCAACAACTGTCAGGATAGATGCAATTTTAAATTTTCACAAAGGCGACATTTCGCTGCGGCCGATTGTGTTTAATTAGTGCAAATCGCCTTATTTTGCATCTCGTCGGACTGCAGGAACGATTAATTCTCAACATTCGAATTATTCATCTGAATGCTAACTCTGTATGCGACTTTTGAGTTATTTATTTCACCGGCGCATTTGCGCTTCTCCAGTAAGCTTCTGGTTCAAAAGTAAATGGTTTGAAGTATTACACATCAAGACGCGTAGTTTCATGCCGAATTTTATGGTTAAGGTCATTTGTAAGACAATTTCATCGTTTGACTGTTCTAAGATGTCCACGATGTGTTTCTGCTGTTATTTAGATGGCAAAACTACATATGGAGCTTGCAGTTTAGACCCAGGATACTGTATCCGTTTCACGAGCTCTTATCCGTTAGTGCGGCATTTTACCCCTCAAATAATTGTCGTTCGCAAGCTCTGGCCAGTCCCAAGGGGGTCTGCGATTTATCACACAACTTTACGTCAGTAGACAGCGTACACTCCGACTTATCTCTTTGATTGAGCCGGCTGCCCACATCTGACTATCCTGCTTCAACACTAATTGTGAAAAACGAAAAATAACAATCTATCCATCACGTCGAAGGTGGCTCGGGAAATGATCGTTTTTGGTACCTCTTATTCAAGCCATGACGGTTGTTATGGAAATAAAGCACACAGGCCTAAAAAAGATTAGGGTAACTAACAGATTTGAAGATTAGTTTTAGACGGGTTTGAGAAGGGAAGAAGACAGAGACGATAGTGTAATTTATTCGCGTTACCGTTGCTTCTATCGTCGGCGGGATGTGTTGGCTTAGCAGGATTTTTTGACAGCCGGTACCAGATGACCGTTGTCAATGTGGTGTCCATGGGCAGAGTATAAGCGTTTTTTCCGTAATGCGGTACAAGACACGGCGACAGGTTTTCTTGGCTTGTTTTGCGAAAAATCAGACGTCCGACTAATGGATGTTGCTCCAACATGACGGGCGGAGTCATAGATCTACATGGGGACAGTCCGACACGATAATAAAAAGGAATTCATATCATATGAAGGACAGAAAAGTTGCTAAGCAACAATGTATAATGCATGCGAACAGCCTGTCACGGTCAGTTTTGTCATTCAAGAACGAACACTATATCGTAGTAAACATCTTCGGCTGTTTAAATAGCTACATTAGCCAGCTGATTAAATACTGAAAATTGTCTTTCGCCAACCAATAATTTGTTCGGCTTCATATTAAAGCACAGTCGTCTTGAATCCGAAAGGATGATGTAAATCAAGATAGAACCAGGGGGCTTTTTACGATCTACCTGATTCCTTGTAGTGGCCATTTTTTAAAATTATCTAATATATGAATTTCTCATTAACTCTAAATCTTCGAACAATTGTTGGTTCGTTAATTCACTTGCATCTGTCTGCTCAAGGAACTGGACACGGTAAGATGGTGCCAAGAGGGATTGCGCCAACTAATAAAGAGAGCCGAAAACGAACTCTGGTAAGTCATTGATCTTTTGAACGAAAAACAGATGTATCTTTGTGAATCTTGTGGACCTGTCTCAGTCTTTTTTGTCCATCAACTTATAAAAAAGCATTTGATTGCACTATAAAACACTTGAATCCATTACGTGTGCAGGCGCTTGGGGACATTGCCACATACGTATGCTTTAAGTCGGTTGAAAAGCATTCCCTACGGACGACATTACAAAAAGGCGAATGTTTCAAACAAGGCAGAATTTGAAGGGTTTTGAAAATTCCCATGGGAAAACTCAAAAGGCACTTTGGCGAGCACATGTCTGCTTTTGACAAATTCTCTTCAGGCCTGTACATTTATATGACTATCAAACTAATGGATTAAAAAAATACGGGCAAGAAGATAATAATGCTGGGTTAAGGTCATCTAGGCCTACCCGATCTATTAACACACATTTTCTGGTATGGCGGCAATTGACTGGAGCACAGGTCCGACAGTTGCCATGGTTCAAAGCCACCAAGCCAGCCACCCGCATATAATTACCTTCCCCGGGACCCACCTTCTCCCCGGCGTTGACTACAATTTTGGGGTTCCACTCTTCCCCTCCCCTCCCTTCCCCATACTCGAGCTACAGCTTAATTATCGGCTAGATCGCAGTTGGTAGCCAGGAATGCGGAAGCGGACGGTGACCTTAACTCTAATCCTAACCTTAACTCTAATCCCAACCTCAACCTTTAACTTTAACCGTTAACCTTAAGAGCATCACTAACCCTAACCCTAACCGAAATCGTAAACGGAATCGTAGGCCTTAGGCATAGCCGTAACTGAAAACCTAACCGTAATACTGAAACCTAATCGTACGCTCAAACCCTAACCGTACCCCGAAAACCTAAGCCTAAAGGCATAACCCTAACTCGAAAAACGGAAACCATTAATCGGTACCCGAATCCTAACCTAAAACGTAAAACGGAAGCCAAATGGGTCAGATGTGATTATGGAACCCCACAAAATAGTCCAATTAAACAACCCCCCCTCCCCAGCCACCTGTAATACGGGGCCAGGCTACCAGCCGTGATCTGGCCTAATTATCTACTTCCCGTATTTTTAATTCACTACTTCACTATCCATGTAAATGTACAGGCCCGAAGAAAATATATCGAAAGCAGACGTATGCTCGCCAAATTGCCTTTAGAATTTGAAGGGTGCGCCAAACTGGGATCGTACGTACAAGCTAAAAGTCCGGGCACGTGTCTTGCCAATCTTTTTTGCTGTTGCGCAACGAAAAATTTAGTGTATGCGGCCCTTGTCTAGTTTAGAATTTTGTACACGGTATTTGAAGGCAGGATAGGGAATTCAAACGAGACAGGATCACTGGACGAAGGGGTCATAGGGTGAGGCCGATGAACGCGATGGAGGGGGAGGGGGTACGTTTACCCCTTTCTGACCACCAGGACAGTACGAAGTTAAGAATGTGATGAAGCAGTTCGCAGAACAATGACTGGCCCCTCCGCTTTTCTGTGACCCCCCGAATTACCTAGACGATGCGCTGTCGCCGCGCCTAAACGCATTTTAAACACCGGCTTCGAAACGGTAGTGGAGCTAGTGTGTTCACAAAGTGCTTCCTCACCGAGCTTATCTGCATCCTGTTTTCTGCTCTTACCAGCCACTTTAGCACGTGTTCGTCCTAACGGACTGATAACCGTTTTTGCATAATTCAATGTATTTGAATCCACAACTGCATATAAATTCGCAGAAAAACGGTGACGTCTTTGATAGACCCGACCAGACGTGTTCTTCTACAAATTAAGAAGACGAGGGTGGCGGTAATGCATGTCTGCCTAATCGTGCTACGGAGTCTTTATCTGATTATACTGGGACGTTATTACGCTTGAATGGGAAGGTGATTTTGGTTGTATCGTCGGGACGGGCAACCCCGTTATTCATACTTTCCTGGCATGACAAGAGTTCTGTATGAACTAAGATGCCCTTGAGGAAATTGTTCCCGCAATACAAATTTAGGAAGATTGCACTTATATGGGAGGAGTTAAGTGGCGGAACGTCAATTTTCTCTTCTCCTGAATGCGGGCAATATTCTGCAGGCGATGATACTGTCCTTGGCGACTCCTGATAAATAGGTATGTAGACAAACCCACTTCCCCTTGTACATAAAAACATACAAGAAAGCCACCATACGCTATTGTTAAAGCATCAATTAAATGTTTTCACGTAGTCTGCATGTTTCCGTCTATTGACGAGGAAATGTCACCAATAAAATTGATAAAAAACACAGCTCTCGGGATTTCGACAAATTTTGGTTCAGTAATACCCCCTTCAGTAGAGCCCGATGAACTGTCTACACTTACGCCATCGGTTGGCCTACAAAACGGTTCATTAAAAGACTCAACGCTTGTTGTATACAACTGTGGTAAGCTACGAAACTGCCATGGTTTAAAACGTACTTAAAATTCACGATCATATACTAAATTTAATGGCTTCAGCGAGCTTCAAATTGATGTAGAGACTCTACAAACTCAGTAAAATCATATACTTGTCTCATGGGTAAAAGACTCTTAAACCATTTACGAAAACATGTCCTTCATTGCGTACACAACAAAATTTAAACGAAATAGGTCGGCTTGTTGGGCCAAACATTATTCGACGTCATGCTATAGGGCAATTTTCATTGACAAAATAGGCGCAGCGACACGTCAGTGTTTTGCATTTTAGATAGCTTAAATAATTTAGGAATATGTGCTTGCGGAGACCTGAGAGATATAACTTTTCTTCGTCTATGATCTTATTTCCATAGCGCTTTCGACTTCCTGCTGATAAGTTCCTCTAGGCGGCTTCATGCACCTTAAAACCGAGCTTTTATTTGTGACGAAATTAATTTCCGTTTTATATGCAGAAACTCAGACTCAAGACGCAAATCCCAGCCCGTAGTTTACACAGTCTCAGGCCAAAAGTGTCAAGAATACAGTCCTTCGGATCGGTTGTCTATTCAGTGTCCGGGTTAATTTATAGTTGCATGACTGATTTGTCTTAACTAGCAAAAGACACGTGTTTCATGACCTTTGACTACCAGATCGAGGTGACCGCATTCAGAAGGTGTGTTGACCAATTTGACTGAGATCGATTCTGCGAGAAAATAGCCAAATTTCACGATTGTGACGAATCTGCCTAGCCCCTTCTCATTTGCGATCCTCGACCAACCAGAATCTAGAAATGAGCATAGCTTCTAATAAAATACGGACACGAAAATGAGAAGTTGGATGATATGCGGTCAGTCAAAGAGGGCGGAATTAGCTGATGTCAGTACTAGTATTCACAAAAAATACGTCAGGAACCCCTGTTGAAAATTTGTAGCAGGTAACTGGGGGAGTTTAGACCGACCAAGTTCGTCATCTGTACTGGCAGGCAGGGGAGTTTTCTGCGGAGGCTTTCTTGTAACAACATGAAGAGAAGAAAGTCAGCTAGTCTACAGTGATTCCTGAGACATTGCCCACGGTTTTGGCATGGTCTTTGTCTGCCTTCATAATGGTCTAATTTACCCAAGGAACAGGTCATGTGGATATCGCAAGCGCAGTGCAACGTGCAACTTCTCAGAGTGATATCCCCAAAAAGTGTCAAGACGATGTGCATTTATCAATCACAGGGTCCCTAGACGTGGGCCAAACGAACCTGGCAAATAATTACGACTTTTTGATGCTATGAAATTTTCGGACTGATGTTCATTTAAATTTAGGACTTCATAATTGCAAGGGTCACAGACGATGCGTCAACCGTAAAAAGGATTGATATGACAATTGGAGTAAGGCAGGCATGAGCAATTCAGTCACCGGCAGTCCACAGTGCGGATGGACGTATGATGGAACAAACAGCACTGGATTGACATAAACTGCCCGACTAATGGATAGTTGCTCGACAGTCGACAAATAACGAGATAAACCAAAATATCGAATGCCAGGAGAGAAGAACTTTATTCTGAAGACGACAGGATACTTGAGGTCATTAAAAGAATAAATATAGAACACAACAAAAGTGTCTTTCATTCGGATGGGGAAATCTTATGCTGACTTTCAACACGGAAAAGGTGATGATGTGCACCAAGCAGTGCCAACTGCGGATTGCCTTTTATGCACGGTTACCGTCGACAAATGTCCCCAGACGGGAATCAACATCTCGATGATAATCTACATCGGCAAGTAAACTGTGGTTTCGATTTCTAGAGCCAGGTATGCCTTCTGTAGGGTGCAGTTTCAGACCCCGAAAAATATTTCCAACAAGGACAAAAACAGTTTCGGATGCTCGCGGCATCCTCCTCAGTATGAAGCTGAGGACGTTTAGGACTGCCATCCTGAGAAGGATCCTTTATGGGGTAGAGACCAAGACAATTTCTCAAGGCCAGCGGAAGAACCGAGCCGGTTCCAATTCAATTAATTTCGGCGGATACCGCGCATGCATAGGTCAGAACGGATCCTTGGCAACCCGGATCATGGAATCGACTGACATGCTCATCGGCTTTTTCATACTTATGCAGAGCCTAAATCAATGGAATGACAGCATCGTGAGGATAGCCGATGAGCACCTAACAGGGACTCCGTTACGGTCTCTCGCGAACAAGCGACGCACAAGACCTCACCCAGGGGTCTCAAAGCTAACAAAAATTCTGGAAAATGCCTGTATATGACCAGCAAGTTGGAAATATTGTTGAATAGCCAGCAACGACATTTTCTAAACGGACCGAATGCAGGGCCTAGGGTAAAGGGGCAAGGAAAAAGGATTTGGATATAGTGACTCAAATCCTTTTTGGCAATAGCCCTACTGTGAGCGCCCGCTCAAGCACTGATTTGACCTTGTTGCATGCCTTCTTACTCACAACAATTTCAAACCATCTAACTCATTCCGGTTTTATAGAACGCTGTCATTTTTTAAGAAACTTCTCCCACTTCATCGCGTAGCCTCCATATGTTACGGTTACGGATCCCGCTTAATAACCACATTACTTATGCCATCAGGGCAACTGACAGCAATATCGGAACAGTTCCAACCTGTTCCTCCTACAACCACCCATTAACTTGGTTGTACATCCGCAAATTCGCTGTATCATGACTAAAGAACTGCTTTAAACCTCCCCCCCCCCAACATCCGGAAAGTTCCTTCTATGTGTCCTTGGACAACCTGATCCTGCGATGCTTGTCTCCAACGTTGACCAACGTAGGTGGAACACTCCACAAAGTGGCTGCACCAACTAGACCCACGCACATTATGTCCAACTACAAATTTCTTTGCAACCACAACTTTACTCTTGGATCTTCGCCATTTGCCTAACATCCAGTTAGCCTCTTCCCACCCTCAATGATCATATCCTGTTGAACGGCAGCGTCAGCAGTGACACTCCATCCATCGGACATCTCCTATCGCACCTACCACCAGAGCACTCCATTCGCTACCCTAGTATTAAGTGAGTGTGGTGTACGAGCTGTTGTGAGAGGGGACCCGCATTGTATTTGTACGGTCGCACCAGGTTCGTCGATGGGTTTGGACTATTATGACCTGCTGCACATGCGCTTCCGACAATTTCCATGTACGAAGGTGTGGAGTAGGCAACGCCAACTGGGCCTGGTAGTGCAGGCACGATTATTGTGTTAAGAAACACCTATAGGCAGTATACTGACCGTCTCCGCCGAATGAATAGTCCTGGGGACTACTTTTGCTTCGCCCCGTTTCGGCACCTAACTCCCACGAAGTCGTGCTTAGAACAGCGGGCACAACCTGGTAACCCTCTTTGACCGGCGAGGCAACCCAAATGAGAAAGACCATTGTGTACCTGCCTTCACGGTCGGTAGTCCCTGAACTGCTTTTAGCATTCCCTCTCAACCCCGAAACAGAAATGTCCTGCGGAGAGGACGACATGTCATCTCCTAGGCAGCCCGGGCTAACTCGGGTCGTCTTTCCACTAAAGTCTTGACGCATATTGACATTCAACGACAGCCTGGGATGGCGTAGTAATCCTGGTTAGGGATAGCACTGTTTATTTCTGGCAGGGTGGGGGCCAACAAAGGTGTTCTTAAATTTCTCCTTAAACACGCCTTCGGCAATCTAAGTGTGGCTTGTAGACGCAAAAAATTGCGATCAAAAAATTATAAAAAACGAGAAACGCCGTCCCCTTTCTAGTACCCCTCGTAGCTGTCAGCATGAGCAGCGTCACTCTGGCGACCCGGAATGTTCGCTTACTTTTAGGAAATCCGATGATCTGCCGTTCGAAAAGGAGAAGGTGAATATCGCGGCACTCGGTTGATTCACTCCTCTGAGCAGACCCAGCTGGAGAAGGTGGATGTCGGATACATCGTTCTCTGGAGCACACATCCAAAGGCAAGGCGATGATATGCCCAAGTCGCCTTCGCCATCAGTAACGACATCGTGAGACGACTATCCTGCCTGCCGCATGGCGCCAATAGCTGCTTCATAATCATGAGATTGCCACTCCGCGGGAGCAAATTCGCCACCATCGTCAGTTCCTATACCCCACCAGTGACCAACTCCGGTGACGTAAAAAACAAATTCTATGAAGACCTGCACGCCCTCCTAGCAGCTATGTCAAAGACGGACAAACTGATTGTCCTTGGTGACCCCGATGCCCGCGTCAGCACAGATCACGCTGCCTGGGAGGGAATGTTCGGTTGCCATTAGATCTGCAGTTGCGATACCAATGGCCTTCTCTTCCTGCAGGTATGTGCGGAACAGAATCCTCTCCCAATCGTCAGTAAATCCGCATATTCCGATGGAGGCGGCCAGCACAGCAGAGGCTGCGGGAAATCCTGAACGACTGGCTGACTCTTAAGACTAAGGAGGCCCAGGGATATGCCGGCTGTGGTGAGGTGAAATTTTCTTCGCTGCTATCAAAGCAGTCTATGATCCACATGTCAAGGAGAATGTGCCACTGCTGAGCCAGGATGGTGCAACCTTCCTGACAGAGAAGTCACAGATCCTGAAGCGCTGGGTCGCGCACCCGCGCACTTCTAGGGCGCCCTCAACCATCCTTCGACAATGTGCGAGAAAGAGGACATGAGGCGGAATGTAGACCTATTCGCCTCCGATTGCTCCAAATTCGGCATGACTATCGGTACGGAGGCGACACTGGGCCTGCACCAGCCAGCGCCAAATGCCAACCACACCGAATCCTGCGTAAACGTTGATGAAACTTATCCCACAGCGGTGGAGGAATTAGCGTATATTGGTAGTACGATTTCTAGAAACGTGGAGATTGACAGCGAAATCAAATTCGGCTCTCTAAATTCCGCCAAGCCTTTGGCCGGGGAAATTATCCCATCTGGAACCGTCGCAGCATCTTTGTCGACACAAAACTGAGGATATATAGAACTGCTGTGCCGACAACGTCCTTGCACGGGACGGAGATGTAGATTGTTTATGGAGTCGAAGAAAGGCAACTCAGTCATTGTCACCCAAGCTACCTCCAAACAATATTTACGGTAAAGTGTCGGGAAAGGATCCCAGATACTGAGGTCATAGGAAGAATCGGTTTCCTCAGTATTCTTTCTATTCTAAGCCAGATACAACGGTGATAGAGTAGTCACGTAGAGCAGATGAACTGCGATCGTTCACCCAAGCGGCTATTCTATGGCGGCGTGGATATAGAGGTGTGTTGACAAGGCGGCCAGAAGCATTGCTGCAAGGACAGCTTGAAATCTCGCCTAGACACCTACAAATCAAGGAGACCTGGGATGAACCCGTTCAAGATCGACAGGGATGGTGCACTGTCGTGAAGACTGAAGTAGCCGCCTTCGAAACTAACCGAGTAACCGTTGCCAGGGGGAGAACGGAGGTCTGAAAGACTTGAGCGATGCGGACTAATGAGTCCAGCACTCAAGCCCTGCCATCGTGTTCACACTATCAACGGACATTTTGGGCAGGGATCGGCATTGTTGGACATCGGGGGACCCAATGCGCTGTCAACATGACCCACCCACCCTTCATCTTGCAATACACCAACCTTACTAACACCACGACGGAAACGCCTACCGACCTACAAATCTGAAGCATTTTTCCCCGGTATGAATTGAAAACAAGCATGTACAGCAGAATTTATTGGGGCCAACAAATTTCGTGACGGCTTTTCAACTACAACCCGTCTCTGCAAAACATAGGTAACGAATGAACGCGCACAGCAGTATGAATTTGTACAGAATGGCAGTGCATAGGAGCAAGGTCAAAGTTCAAAATAATCAATAATCAGCTAAGACGTCCACATAAGATTCAAAAAGGAAAAAAGGAAAACGAAATGTTAACAACAAATCACAGTTAGATGAAAATAGAGGCGTGAGATTACCAGGGCAATTGCAGATTGATCACGTGATCTAACTGCTTGCACAGGTCTGGTTTCTCCCTCCGTATGTAGGCTGCTTCCAAATAACGCAAGGTTCGAGTTGTACGTGCTCGGACAAGTACTCGAAAGGATGCTTTAGGGTCGACAACATGACCGCTATCTAACAAGTGTTTCGGTATAGACGAACGGGGGGTTCTATTTTCCTGTTTGAAAAGCCAATTAGGCAAATGCTCAGCGGCCCTGGTTGCCAATTGCCTTTGCGTTCGCCCAATGTACTTGCATCCGCAAGTGCATGTGAATTCATACACACAATTGGGGGTGGCGTGCATTGGCAAGGCATCCTTTGCCCGGTTAATTGGAAGGCTTTTTGTGGAACTGATGAAGATAAGCTCTGCTGCGTTGTACGTTCTTTCTATAGTGCAACGCAAGCGTCGCTTGATTGTGTTTTAGACGTTGTCACCCTTAAAAGGTAGACATATTATAACGGGCTTCTTCGGAACGGACTGTTCCGTCAACTTTGGCCGTAAATGGTTGCTGTACTTCTGAATGAAGCGTGCAGGATAACCACGATTAAGTAAGGCTTCTTTGATAAGGGCCGTCACGAAATTTGTTGGCCCCAATAAATTCTGACCTACAAATCATCGCCACTGCCTCTGCCATCACCAATAAGGACCAAAGTTAAACCCGTCGTCTTTGCCATCGCATCGTCTCAGCAAGCATAGACCTGGACGGTCATCTACAAATCCGTCACATAGAACCGAAGAACCCATGCATTTATCCACGACCTACATCCGCCATGCACGTCTCATCTGCATAAAATACCCCAGGAAGTTCATAAATCGCATAGATCTACTTGGCTATGTGCTTGTCCGTTATAGCGGAATTCTCCACAACGTTGTCACGACAAAACTACTTACAGCTAAAAATTCCTCTATCACTAAGACTACCAACTCCGCGACTACCAGTGTTTCCACCACCGACAGTTCAGCCGTCGTACCCCGCGACGCCCAGCGTGTGCTTCGCAGCCAGGTGAAGCAGGCACGGTGACTTGCGCACGAATTACTTTATAGCAATGGGCAACATCTACCGCGTTCTTCCCTCCTCGCCACCTGGACCCGGTGTCAAGACATAGTCAAGAAGGTCGGAGGTGAGAAAAGGTGCAGGTGGTTGACACAGCCGGACCCGCACCTGGATGTATCCCCACACCCCTTGTTCTACAACAAACAGTTGACCAGGATTTCAACCAACTACAGCATCAAAACGGATCAGAAATATGAGGATGACTGGACAGCTATGCTCACGACCTGTATACCCCAGCGGGAGCGCAAGCGCATCTACCGGCAGGAAACCAGGTGTCAGAACACACCAGGCTGCGAGGGCCATGGTTTGCTGATCATGGCATAGCAGACGCATACTATCCTTAAGGGTAACACGCAGCCCTGCATTTACCCTGGGTCATCACACTTCAAAGGCTACGTACCCAGTCAGTCGTCGTCTGAGAGATTGCCATCACTAGTAGCACCGACATCCCACCAGCTCACTAGCCACCACACATTTGTATTACGTATCGGCCTGGTTGGGCACTTGCTGATCCATCGCACTGATGTCGGGAAGGACAGTACATATCCATTGGACCTGTTTCCCCCGCACACTCTGCCCAAGAACATTTCACTATAGCATTGTCCTATCCAGCCATATGTGTCTTCATGAACATCTTCGGCAAAACATCGCAGACCCCACCACAAGCCGCTCCACCAGCACACACCGCAAACGAACCCACATCACAACACGTACAGCACAGAGAGAGCGTGCACCGTCCACGTCAGCGAGAAGCATGTTCTTTGGTGCAAGCTGGCGAGTGACCAGGTCGCCGGTGGCACAGGTTGTTCACCTCTGCCAGGCACTGCGCACGAGCATGCCTCCGGTTATTATAGCGTTGTGCTGCCACCGGACCCAGATGGGTGAGGAAGGAGAGGCTGCCCTAATCTACTTCAGTATAAGCTAATTCACGCGCAAGTAATTGTCTGACATCGTTCACTTCCTGGGACACGCAGTGAACATCATCGTTCCTGATGGTCGGGCCATCGTACGTGAGCGTTATCAAAGCATGAAGTATATCATTAGCATCACCGAAACAACGCTAATATGTTTTTGCTGCGACTACGCTCCTTTCATGCCTTAGCTCATCCTGACACCTAAAATCCACTGTAACAGGTATGGAGACTTCTGGCCAACATTCGTCCGGTCAGTTTTCCCTTCACGTACTGCACCTGCACATTTAACTTTCGCGTGGACCTATTTGATTATGCACGGGTATGAACTTATCCACAGAAGTATACTTGTATTTGGTATTGGCTGTGGCCATGCTTGATCTAGCTGGCCTTGATGATGTCACGGACTGTCCCTCTCCACGCGGGAGAAGCCTAGGACAGCTCAACCAATATTCTTTGCCAGCGACAAATACCGAATGCCCAAGAACCACGTCCATGCCTCGACGGACTGTTTCGAGACAGAACTTGAGTTTATCCCCTCCTTGAAACCTCAAGTGCAGCAGTACTGAGCTCGTGAGGTGGACGAGGAGAAATGTGCCAAAGCCATCTCAGTTGTCTTTTTGGATGACCTAGGATATACCCACGATGTCGCAGTGAGTGCGGTCTGTCTCAGTTGAGAAGAAGTCGGTGTACTTCACTTGAAGAATGGTCTTCAAGCAGTGGTAGTCAAATACCTCATTTTTTCGTCCATCTTTCGACCGCACAGCCCGGCATTAACAACCGCAGGGATGGACTGGCCGGATGGATGCACGATACACGCAAATGTCTCGGAAATGTCACATCGGGTCCATAGACACATTCCAAGGCCTGAAAAAAAACCCGGGAGCAGCACCGATTCGGTAGACGATGCCATTATTATTCTGTCCATTCGGCAGGAGAAATGTCCCCGTTTGTATTTTTCAATCACAAAAATCATGGGATACGGTGTATCGACGCAAATAATAACGGATAATATGTTGTGTGTGAATGTCTGGGCAACTGTGTCGGGCAAAGTTCTTAGACAACACCAGCCACTGCGACTAATATTCCTCCGCATTCGCCTTACTTGTGACGTACCACTGATACATTGGAGGGGGAAGGGATTGTCAGGCTGACCTAGCTTCAATATGGTCCATTGTATCCTCGCTGTAAGCAACCTGATTGGCTTTAAGCGATCGCGACAGGGCTGTGAACTTTGGGAACTGATGGGATAACACCGGCCTCATTCAAACTATGAGCCATCTTGCAATTATTTCTATGCAATCTGACCTTCGTAACAATACTCTTTATTCAAGAATTCGGGATCAATTTGTTTTTAAAATGGTTCGTGTTCGTGCGGGGACCGGCGTGTGTGCGGTACACATAGGCCGTGATTATGCTTCGTTGACCAGGCAATCAGGTCTACTTCCAGAACTCTTACCACTGCCTTGTCATTTGGGTAGTTTGAACGTTAAGCGAAGTTGGGGTAAATGCGGAAAAACTGTCAATTGCAAGAACCTCAACTAATTCGTACATTTTTACTGCGCTTTCTGGATATTAATAGTCCTAGTCACTTGTAACGAATGAACAGTTGAGTTGGTTGAAGCTGTCGCCAAGCAGCGAGCCATCAAAACATACGCAATAAATGACTGGGGCTTTCTTTTTGTATTTTTACAAAGCAGTTACTCTCAGGAATTCCATTTGAGAACTGACAGACTTGAGGTAAAATTCATATTTGTTTTCACCAAAGGAATCATCACTAGTAAAAGACGACCTCGATTAGCGGGGAGTTTTGAACCATGCTCCGAAAATAACTGAACTAGTCATTTTACCGCGAACTTTCCCAGAGTTTCGAGTATCGTCAAAAAAACTAGTGAATAAAACGATTGCTTACTAGTAGAACGCCTGTGGTACTTGCCCCGCAGGTTTTGTACACTGAGCCAGAGTCAACATAAAACGAAGAGATAGACGCCATAATTTACGATGAAGGAATTTTATGTATCAATCAGATGATGGGCATGACCAAAGGCATTACTGTGTGAAATTTCAGGTCATTACGGGAGGCGAAACACGTTCTGGAAAAGGATATGGCTGACAAGTTTTCTGCTCAGGAAATCGATGTGAGAGCAGCAGAGCTCAAAAATTCCTCCCCACAGCTTGGCAGCTACAGTGCGACGGAGCTCGTGGACACATGGTTTGATCTATAGCATTTTATACTTCGATCATACCATTGGACTACGTACTTTTTAAGTTTTTCTGTGCTACTTTGAGCCATAGACTTGAAGACGTAGTGAAAACTCCAGCGTTATCATCCTTCTTGCTTTTTAAGCCCAAAATCATCCGAGAATGCGAAAACTGACATTTAACCCGCTATTGGCTACTCAGACATACCGTTATTCGCATGCCAGTGAGCAGTACCAGTCCAATAAGTCATCTAAGCCTTAATTGTCTGAGTTTGATCTGTGAACACACAAAATAAACAGATTTCGACCCTGAGATTGGCCTCTATAAGTATCAGTTATAAATTCAGTTTTCGAAGAAGGGACCCGGAGAAATTTTCCACAAAAGTGGACACGTTGGAACGAAACTACACGAACTCACCTCCGTTTTATACTAAACCAAACATTCGACAGCAAATAAAACGTTTATACTAATACCGATGTTCAGCCGCGGGAGGTTTCCGTGATGGAGATTTATTTTTCGACAAAACAGAGCCTTTCAAAACCTCTCATCAGAGTGATGAAAACCAAGCACAGGTGCTGTGAAATTAGATTCGCTCCGACAGTAGGGTTATCTTATAGCTTGTTCGTCGGTGCCAGCTACTATAGCGAAGCCAGTACGCTCAAAGTTATCGGTAGTATGTCATTGCCGACAATGACAAGGGAGACTGGAGTGGCCATTTCTGGCTTATTAGCCGTCGACTGGCTGAAGACGGCTAATAAGCCAGAAATGGTCACTCCAGTCTCGCTTGTCTTTGTCGGTAATGACACACTGCCTATTTCATGCTCCGTTGTGCGGCTGTTGGCTGGACTCGAGAGAAACCCCCTGGGCACAATGAAACGAGTGTGTTCCATAAGAACGATCGGTGAGCGCCCCCTACCATCTTTTGTTATCGTTTTCATGCGAGATAAGAAGACTACTTTGAGACTCACAGGAAAAACAGACTGGAAAGCAAATATCAAGGGGGCTGTGTAGCTAAAGTTAGGTAGAGGAAATTGGATCCAGAAACTAATAACAAATAAATATTCGGGTATATAGACACAAACCCACTTTTATGCAAGCCGTCGAATGAACCCCACGAGCATCGATCAGGGTTAGGAACCGTATTTACTATAGCAAAGCTGGTACGCACAGAGTTCTTTTGTCATAGTTTTGATGGGAGATAAAAGGACCACTTTGAGACTCAAGGGAAAAACACACTTAAAAGCAAATATCAATGGAGCATGCTTTTCCAAACCGTCGAATGGACCCCACGAAATCACTTTGCAGGCAGAAGCATCCATCCTTTTTAAAGGACTAGTGTGTCCGACAACAGCCAACGTTAGTTAGATATTAGAGTTGAATTTTTGACTGCAAACCGTGAATGTCAAAATCCAGTGCTTCGTACCGTAGGTGATTGAAGTACGTCTGATTGAAGAGAACTATCTTGATGTCTGTTGGTTGTCCGCATGGTTGAAACTATGGTGATCAAAGTACTCTCTTATCACGATTTTGGAGAGTTAATTAAATGACGTTTTTTATTACAACGAGGTGAAAGCGTTTTTCAAATGTTGGTCGCCACTAGCAATCGATAATTGGGGACCGTTTTTGCAGATTGTGGATTTCAGTAAGCCTAACTTTTAAAACGGATCGCACACATAGGCCAACCCAACTCTAAAAGAAGTGTAAATCATTGTTTCTGCATGATTACTGATCAGCTTAAGCAGCCTTCGGGCGGTGAGAACTTTAAGGTCGAGAAATCACACTTAACCTGTCTGAGTGCATTCGATTTTTAGATTCCTAAATTCCGTTCGTTAACTTCCCACATCTTGCCATCCGCAGCTGCACAGTCCCTTTAACTTGGAAGGAGTTCACAAGTAAGAACTGCGAAGAGTCCAAAAAATGTCGCCAGGTAAGCACCAAGCTACGAGAGGAAACTACACGTTACATGAGAACGGCTGTGAACGCACTGGCCAGCGGCTGGGCAGAAGCTAGCGCCGCCCTCTCAGCCCGCATCCGTGAGGTCACGACAGCTAGATGCGAGATCGTAGAAAGCCTTGAAAAGGTGAGGCTCTTAAATAAATTGTGGAACGGATCTAAAATACAGACTTTAACATAGCGGTCAATTGGATGCCTCATTTTCCCAACAGGTTTTGACTGAGATTTCGGAAGTGGAGGGCAACATCGAAATGTTAAAGAAGTGCATTGCAGAGAAAGAAGCGCCGAGGCGAGTTGCAGAGACCCGACTGAGTCTACGATTGAACCGTACAGGTTATGAGAACTGTCGGGATTCTGCTTACACAAGGTAGGCTAAATAAATAAAGCCAAAAAGAAAACAGATAAAGAGTATGGAGACACTCATTCATAAACAGATTTCGCATTCTAATCTCTTCTCTAAATATAAAGCAAAGCTTGCCTTACAGTAAATTATCTAATTACTTCGGCAAATACGCAGATGACACTTCCGAGGTACGCCGAAAAACTTAAACAGGGGATTATTAGGAAAATGGAAGTCACAAATAGCATGAAAACTTAGTAGAGAACAGCTTTTGGTCAGATGAATTAGATGGAACGGAAATACATTTGGACGACTCAAACATTAGGTCAATAAACTACCTGAATAATCATCAAAATTATGTTTCATAGTTCAATGCCAGATTCCAATAAGTCTAAAAGACCGGATTAGTGTGTTCAACCACCTCGGGTGGTTTATGGAGCACAGACGTCCCATAAAAATAGATAAGGAAGATCCCTATAATTATCTCTTGTTGTTGTTTCCTAAGTTATGGTATTTTTTTATTGATATATCAATTGAGTTCAGTCATTTTTACGAGGGTTGCATTTTAAGATAGCTCTACTGCCTACCGCCTTTTAGGCGGTAGGCGGTAGGGCTTCGACATAGTAGATTCGACATAGTAGACTTCGACATAGTAGATTCCTCAAAATAATCCGTTAAAATAAATTTTACATAAATAAGCTACTAACAGACCACTGCTTACTTGTCATGATTTTCCAAAAAGCCGTTGGGAATCATTTAAAAATGTCAACTAACATAGCTAAACTATTCTATCTTTGAATAACACCTACACAGACATATATGTGCATGTGAAAAACCCTTTCATGTTCACTTGATTAAGGTTGGTGGAGGAACTGCCTGAAATTGGTGAAACCACGGACAGTTTGCAATCAGCACTGAGAAAGAGTGAGAAGATTCTACAATCACTCTTCAGTTTCAAACGGCTCCTGGAATGCGATCTTCAGCGAAAACTAAACAGCATCTTCATTGATAACGAGAAGT
>CACRXP010000573.1:5021-28746 GCA_902702965.1 Spirometra erinaceieuropaei
CTTCTTCAATCTACCAAATTTCATACAGTAAGCTGAATGCCCAAGCAGGATTTCATAAGCAACAAAATTTAGAATCCACCAGAAGACTGCCAAGCACACCACTTGGAGCTACGAGACCCCAGCGGGAGCCACAAGTTACCCCCTTCCCCCCAAACCTGTTGCGATGTATACAATCCCTCAACTATGATACAATAAGCTGACTTTCGGGTAAAGGGATGCCATACTTACAGCACAGGTATTAGCCAAAAGCCCATACACGCGGGTTTTGCTGATATTCTGCCGTTGCATGAAACAGCTGCGAGGGGTTCGGCTCACCAGTGGGACCCCCAGCATTCCACGTCTGCACAGCATCGCATGCATGGGTTTTTGGCTTATTTCTGTGATGTTAGTATGGCCTCTCTAACTGCTCTCTCCAACTGCCTGTGGGCAGTTAATTAATGTTACGCGGTTACCCGCTGTGGCTGGTGGACTTCGGCCCAAATATTCATACATAAAACTCTCGGTCTGAGTCTATAGACGTAGGCTATACTGATCTACTCCAAGCTCGCCGTTAATTTCAGAGGAAATTAAAAGGCAACAGGCGTATGCTGACTGCCCAGACAGGGTTTCCCGAACAATCACTCTAGAATTCATCGCATGACCGCTAAGATCACTTGATCAATTGGTGCTTTTGACAGATTTACATACTTTTCAAGCCTTGCACAAGCTTTCGTGAATTCGACCTTCAGCGAGGCCAACAAGGTTTTTAATAGATGGGTTAGATGAATTATGAAAGCCTGCCAAAACATGCATTCGTTAAGTGAGCTTGGTGGTTGTCCGGTGGATTCCAACTTGATTGCTCGGGAAAGCCTACTTGAGCAGCCAGTTAAATGTACCATAATTGGTAGACCGCATATGCTGCAGCAAGTTGCGCGTGTACCTTGACCCAAATGTGATTATATTCGCGGCTCCCGGGTGGGGCCTCGTAGCGCAGGTGGTTTGAGCGTTGGCTATACTAAAGCTTACCCTAGCTGTCGCGGGTTCGAATCCCAGAGAGGTTGCTCAGTTTTCCACAATTTTACAGTTCGTGACCGATCTCATGAAATGTTGGCCGAAATTCTAAAATTCCCTTTCGGTTAGGAAGGATTACTTAGGTAGGGTTGTAATATTAATCTTCACGCGGCATGATCCCACAATATTTCGAACTCGTCAAGATGGCAACTTTTGAATTCTCCTCCTTTCGACCTCATACAGAAGGCGCAATAGGCAAAAAAATGGCTACTTAAGTATCATGCATTTCTCCTATAGATTTTTGATGGTCTTATAAATTCAAATATATTTTGTAGAAAACATGTAAAAATACGTTTTCTTTTACTCGTTCGGTAGAGGACCACGTTTTTTTTCTCATTTTATGTCCGAAGGAAGGGTATATTTAGGTTTTTAAAAAAGTTTCGAATTACGAGCTTGTTTAAAGCTATGCAATGTCCATTCAAAAAGCATCGTATCTGTACGTTTGCCAATGCTTCTCAGGAAATTTGCAACGTAGTCCGCATCCATTGCAAAATTTTATGAACACCATATGGCATCTTTTTAAAGTCGTAGAGGAATATATGATTTTCCGTACGCGGAAAGCATGCCCCTCGTAGACTGAAATCGCTAAACGCTAATGCAACGGCTGATCAGGCTCAAAATTATTCGGGAATTAGGAAACCTCTTCGAAACCTAAATATACCCTTTCTTCGAACATAAAATGTGAAGAAAACGTGATCCTCTACCAAACGAGTAAAAGAAAACGTATTTTTACATGTTTTCTACAACATATATTTGAATTTATAAGACCATCAAAAATCTATAGGAGAAATGCATGCTACTTAAGTAACCATTTTTTGCCGAGTGCGCCTTCTGTAGGAGGTCGAAAGGCGGTGAAGTCAGAAGTTGCCATCTTGGCGATTTCGAAATATTATGGGATTATGCCGCGTGAAGATTACTATTACAACCCTACCTCAGTAATCCTTCCTAACCGAAAGGGAATTTTAGAATTTCGGCCAACATTTGATGAGATCGGTCACGCACTGTATAAAACTAAAAGGGGAAATACTGTAGCAGCCGTTTCTGTGCCCCCTCGTTCGACTGCGTACGCGCCACGGCCGCGCACACCTGTCTCGCTGCAATCCCGTCCACATCACACTCCTAATCGATAATCTGCCTGCACCATGCCAGATTTGCCACTTCCCTCGCGTGCTCTCGAAGCCAATCAATGCAACTCCTTTCGCTGATTGGTAACACAGGCGGGTAAATGAGACCAGTGGCGTAAATAACAGAACACCTTGTCGGCAGCTGCACACCACGACTGACGCTCTCTGTGAACGGACGCTTATCTCTGTCGCAAGCAAACAGCCAACTTACGGCAACCTGCCCTTTGTGCAGAATAAACTAGTCCTCACAGCACCCCTGACATTAGAAGAAACGAAATTATCGTGTGTGTGGGTTAATTTGATCTCACATCCCTGACCGCGACAATACTTATCCACGAATGCCAACATTTATTGTACTGCGTATCTACGTTACTGCCATCATCACACTGGAGGTCTGACAGCTTTAAGTCCGTTTGGTGGAGGCATGGCAATGTTTAGACAGGTTGCTCATTAAACAGGCACTACCGGGTTAAGAGACACAAAGCATTGAGGAGCA
Source organism: Spirometra erinaceieuropaei (assembly GCA_902702965.1). Lineage (NCBI taxonomy): Eukaryota > Metazoa > Platyhelminthes > Cestoda > Diphyllobothriidea > Diphyllobothriidae > Spirometra > Spirometra erinaceieuropaei. Next base: position 7,692 of record CACRXP010000573.1, read on the forward strand.
ACAGTAACGGCACAGAATCAAGCCACGTATCTTTCCTGTTGGGCGTCCTGATCATGCAGCAGCAAACGTACTGACAAGAAGCTAGAGTTTTTGCCAGTGAGGAAGACCGCTTGTCTAGCCGCGAACCTAGAACCGACGTTTATGCAAATGTACGTTAGTCAGCTTGTTGATTATTCATGCGCTCTGTGATTTTGTATGGTCGAGGGGAAAGAAACAACTGTGAAGCATCTCCTGTAAACAGACTGCCGGTTACTCCCTTTGTAACGTGCGAAACAATAACTTAACTACCACGTCTCAACGAAATATCTGTGTTTTCCATTTGTCTGGTCGATATGTGCTATTTAACACTTTGGTTGCTCTTGATCGGCAGCTGACCTTAGTTCTCCAAAATGTTATGGCAGACCTCCTTCTGCAGTGGATCATGTGAAACCCGGTCGGTTGAGACCCTAGCGGCAGACCGCCTAGAGAACGTATTAATGATCAAACCTCTAATTTAATAATTGATGAGTACTGATTGCCAATGTCCGGAAATATCCCGACTGCAGAAGACAGTTACGTCTGGGCCAAGAGAGAAAGAGGCTGCCTTGTGCGGCAGCCAATAGAATTTCCGCAACGAAGGACAAATTGTAAAACAGTCTCTCAGGAACAACCATGTGTTGAAGAAGGAGACACGATCGCTGGGACAAGAGCTTTATTAGCCTGACGTTTCGGATTCCTGCTCGAATCCATCATCAGAGACAACAGCAGATACGGATGTTGTCTCTGATGATGGGTTCGAGCAGGAATCCGAAACGTCAGGCTAATAAAGCTCTTGTCCCAGCGGTCGTGTCTCCTTCTTCAAGACTACTTCCTGGGACTCGTCTCTTCGCTTCTATTGACAACCATGTGTGCTGTAACGGTCGGAGACGTTGAGTGCAGCCCACACGAGATAACGTGAAGCACTGGGAGTGATACCTGAATAGAGTCGTTAGACACATCATAGCACTCATTCATACGACAGGGTAGAAGAAGGATTAAGCCAGTACAAATGTCTATAGCAGGAACGGACGGAAATGTAGTATAAATATGGTAATATTCACTAGTACCGGAAAAGGTGAATTACAACCGAGGAGTGACCTGTCTGGATGCTGAGGAGACACTGACATGCCAGCTAAACAACCGGTGGAGAAGGCAGCACTGCGGGCAACTGCAGGGAAGGGGGGGCGACGTGGGAGGTGCCGACGTAGAGAGTGTGTTGCGATGAGATGAAGGGGGTGGGTTGGTGGTAGAGAGAGGGGAGGGACATTGATTATTTTCAGTGACACGCAGTTACGCCATCAACGTCCCAGATCTGCTCGGGAAGTGTCTCCTCATTCTAACAACTCTATACAGTTCATGGGGCAGTACAGTGTGGATATTTGTCTGATATTTATCCTATTTTCCCCGAGCGCATGAAACTCCCCTAATTGGACTTAATAGGCTTTTTATGGCAAGGACATCGTCAGTAACGACGATCAAACCGCCACTGATTCGGCCGAGAAGTGGCGTGTTCAAGTGGCCCGTAGATTTCATAAAAAACTACGAGGAGAGGTAACCAGTGCGGTCGGACTATTCTCTTAGCAGAGGGCCTAAGTATTTCAAGCCACCGTTTCGGAATTATTCTTGTTTGTTCTGGCTAGTCACACCTCCTACCAACACTTGGGTGTCACGCAGAAGCCTTCCAGGCTTGTGCGACAGATTTGCTACAACGCTCATAACGAATTTTAATAGCAATTCTCCTGACTCTGATAAACTTCTTCCGGACCCTATTTTGTCATTTCCGTTGAAGCAACAATCAGCGTTCAGCCATGATCGTGCGTGGCACTCTAAAGTGGGTTATTCACCTTCGTTAGGCACCCCGGGAATGCCCATTTCCAGTCGTCTGGATCTTGGCCCGTTAGTGGAATGCTGTGGGGATGAGAAGTGAGCGTGCGGTAGATGCTGCGCAAGTCTTTTCTGCTGGGAACAATTTGGCACAAAAAGTAGAATCAGCTTGCTGCAACCCTGAAGACGCCTTTATCAGTTCTATTAAAGTCATCGATCTCAAAGGGGTGGTTAGAGGGAGAAGGGTCAGCACTGAAACTGACCTCCTTTGCAAAAGTTTGAATGCAAAAAAGCGAAACGCACTCGTTATTCATTTCAGCATTATTCGTCAGTGTCCGCATCGTGAAGGGACTGTCAGGGCATATGGTCACCGCGGGAAACTCAAACTCTGCCACATTGTTGTCGATTACAGTCGAAATTGGCAGATTTAGAAAACTGGCTACAAGAATTCCAACAACGATCCAGCAAGTCCCACTCATTCCCATCAGGAAAAGAGTCACGAACACCCTTCTCCAATCCGGCGGAGTTTCCATCAGGACGTCGACGCCATGAAAGGTGCTTCGTTCACCCCAGTCGTTGAGTCGACGTCGTGTCTCCTCAAAGATTATCCTATCCTCCTCCAGCTGACTATATTCGTCAGACGCAGTGTTTTCGGCTTCATCTGCCTTGATTTTACTGCCATCCCCCATTGCAAACCGCGTGCCACGTGCAGACGCTGATTCAAGCAGTTATTGATCGGTGGTCTAAAAATTGCAGACTCGCAGGCAACGAGGTCCGCCACAGACCCATGAACCGGCACACTGGTGACTTGAGTGTGAAATTGCTTGGGGTGGAGCAGACGTGTGTGACGTCTACCTGAACCCCCACCCCCTACGCCTAGCGTATTCTGATGAGAGGACAAAGTCCAGACGTCCGGAGATAGGCGCTGCCGAGGTGACCGACAAAGTCAACTGGTCTGTTTACGTGTGTCGAGCACGAACTGCCCCCTTCCCCCCCTCCTCCTCAACTCCACGCGAGCCTGGCTTCAAAGAAGGAGGAGAGCCTTGGGACGGTAGCGTCTAGGCAGCTTTGTACTCAGAGTGCTACATTTATCAGGCCAAGTCCCGATTGGCCGGTGAGGACACCAGAATGAGGGTAGTATTGTGAACAGAATTCCGAGTTTCTGCCTCGGGGTGCCCGAACGAGGGAGAGGTACCTGCTCCTTTTATATGGCCGCAGAGCAAGTTCAAGTGTTGCCAAATTGGTGTGCAGTGCATTGCCCTGGGGGTAGTGCGTCTAATGGCCTATGTTGCATCCGCCGAGGGGGGGGGGGGGAGGTGGCGTGTTCAAGTGGCGTGGCTATCTGGACGCACATGTGTCCGAGCAGAAGTCAGTCGGGCGGTTGCAGGTCAGCGAGTTTGGAACCGCTTGCTACGAAGGTTACCGATCTTGAGGCGGTGGGACCTTGAACAAGGATGAGAGACTTCGAAATGGTGGCAGTCGGCAACAGGTCTCATGTCAGTGGAAGTGCCATGTAAGCCGCAGTAAGGGACCATAGAGGATTATGTTTTTTTTATCCTCAAACCATAACTGTTGGCTAGTGTTATGGTAACTTAGGAGCACGTCTAATTGCTCGTGGTGGGGAAGCTGAGTGGTGGATGCAACTCGTGAAACTGGAGATGATCTTCTGCGTGGTGGATGAGGGGTCGCATAGCTGCAGTCCAGATTTTCACTGACTCATCTGTGAAGAACTCGGCAGACTCGATGGGATTCGAACCCACGACAACAGGGGGCGTGACTTGAATACAGCCAACTCTTTAACTGTCTGAGCTACCGGGCAGCCGTTTTTCAAAATTCGGTCAAATGAATTATTGACAAGATGTGGTTATGCAACCTCACCTGATGGATACAATACTGTTGGGGTTGTGGTTAGGGGTCAGGGGTTAGAGTTGGGGGTTGGAGCAGATAATTCTCAACCACTCAACTTGTAACTGCGCAGTCTCAATAGTTTTTCTTTCGCATGCTACTACTTAACCTCGTCGCCTGTGCATTCCCCGGCCCTACCTGTTGAAACCCCGTACTACTACTACTACTACCGGTCCCGCAGTACAGGTGGCTGACGTTTGTTTACTTCAGGTGGGGCTGCATAACTACATCTGACCGAATTATTCAAATCTGCGCCTTAAACAATTAACATCCAGATTCATTCCTCGCGAAAAGATAGGGCGTCCGCTTGTAGTCCATTATCCAGCACTGCACACTCATGATCCTCGTTTATGTTGAATAATTTAGCATTGTCTGACGACGTCAGGTCATTTAAATGGGATGAAGATTATAGGCGACTTCCTGCAAAACTTCCTCCAGTAAAGTGCTACACCCGAATCTTTTCCGGTTTCCACCAAATAAAGAATTTCAGCCCCCTTAAAAGGGTGTATTTTCATCCGCTTTACAATTAAAGTTATTCACTCATTGCCTCAGTGAGCCGAACGCGTCGTCAGGATCTACTTTTTGCATACAGTGTTCTTTAGGGTGAGGTGATACCATATTGCCGATACAAGCGAAGATGAGAGTTCCAGGAACTAGTTGATAAGAAGTTGAAGCGATCGCTGGAACAAGGGTTTTATTCGCCTGAGGTTTCAGATTCTCACTTGGACCCATCATCAGAGACAGTTGCGGAAACCGGCGATTCGTGCGCAGGAAGTTGCAGTATTTATAGGGTGCAGTCGCTATGCCACCGCATACCTATGGCAATTAACCGCTCTCCCCTGCTCCACATGTTAAGAAGCCTCACTATCGAGGGAAAGGTTCTAGGCTGGGCAAGAGCGTTCTTACTCCAGCAAAACAAAGATTACACCTCGTTGACAAACAATCCGAATGGGCAAATCTAACTAGTGCTGATCCCCTCGGGCAAGTTCTTGATCGCCTTCTTCCCATTCTGTACGTTGTCGACATTCTTATTGGCAGAGGCCTAAAACGTGGCCGCACGAGTAAACCGGAGAAGCCTAAACCCTAGCCCTAAATAATAACCCTAAACCTAACTCCTACTCCTTACCCTTAACCCTGACTCTAAATCCTAGTCCTTAACCTTAACTAAAAACCCTAAACTCCTAACCCCAAAATACTAACCCTAATACTAAACACTAAACCCTAAACCTCTAACCGTAATTCTAAACCATAACCTTAACCCTAACCCTAAATCAAAGCACAAAGCCACTTACTGGAGTCGATATAAGTACGAAATTCGTAGGCAGTTGAATAGGAAATGACTAGATAGGGCTGCATTTTAGGCCTCTGCCGTCTTATTGGATTCGACTGTGGTAAAATCTTGCTCACTGATCACTCTAAAATGCAACATTTCCTTGGAAACCCAAGAGAACTAGGAGGCCGCCAGCATAGTCCGCATCGACTACGGAGGTAACAGTTGGGAGAGGGCACCCAAATATCCGTTGCCTAGAAATAATACCTACTATATCTATTTGAGCAGGTTATATTCCTACATATTTGTTGTTTCATCCGACCTCACGAATATGCAAAAACAGCAACGAATGCATGGATGGAAAAGGCATTTTTAAACTCCCGAAGAAGGCGATTCCGTTTACAGTTTAGGACATATTCAACTGTCGCGATTCAGACTATGACATGCAAGCTTCAGGAAGTAGATTTGTGATGGTCCGGCTCCAGGCGCATGTTGCAGTGCTGAGCCTCTCACGACTGATTGACCTGCGCACCGGTTGCAGTCTGGTTCTCGGCCAATGTCGGCTGTCCAAACTGGCCAATCATCTTCGAGGCTGACTCGGACATGACCTCGCTAAAGACACTAGATGACTGCGTGTGCCATGCCAGTATCAGCAAACCATGGCCCTCGCAGCCTGTTGTGCGCTGGTAGTTCCCTGACGGTGGATGCGTTTGAAATCCCGCCAGGTGTACAGGTGGTGGGCAGGGCTGCCCAGTCATCATCCTCATCTTTCTGATCCCTGTTGGGGTGTTGTTTTTGTTGTTGGCGAAAAATCCTAGTCAAGTGTATGTGGTGGACCAGGGAATGTGGTGGCACGCCTAGGTGCGGGTCCGGCCGTGCCATCCGCCCGCGCCCTCCCACACCTCTGGTGTTCTTGACTCTGTCTTGGCATTGGGACCAGGTGGGGAGTGGGGAGGAGAGAGCGAGTGCGGTAGATGCTGCGCAAGTCTACTATCACTACAAACTAATTCACGCGCAAGTCACCGTGCCTATTGCACCTAGCTGTGTAGCACACGGTGGACATCGTCGGAATCGACGATCGAACTGTCGGATGAGTGTCCCACTGTCTGATACCCGCGGACGCCACTCTCACGGCGTCGGACGTGCCCTCGTACGACTACCAACTCCTACCAATCTCTTCTCTAAGAGCTTTGCACGGAACATAACAACCTCCCAACTGGCCTCCCACTTCTTCTATTCATGCTCGGAACTGGGCCTCACGGTCGTGGAGGCAAGAGTTTCCCAATGGCTTAAGCCACCGCGACGGATCAAAGTGGATCAGGCGCAGTGTCGGGAGAAATAAGGACAACGATAAAATGTGCCGCCTCTAGTTTTTATCAGTTATTACATTTACGTAGGCATGGTATATTGGGGTTAGCGTTGCGGTTAAGCTTAAGGTTAGGATCGGCGTTGGGATTAAAGTTAATGTCAGGGAAAGGGTCGGTTACACTTAGGTTTAAGTTTGTCTGCCGCTTACCGTATTACACAGAGAGACCATCATTAACCAGTAACCACGAATTACCCGTTGTCCGTTCGTTTACTTGCCCTTCGCATCTTTTAAACTACGCGGTCCGCTCCGGCACCCCGCTGGAGTAACAAAACAAACATATGCGCACTTAGCTGCAGAGGCTATAAGAAAACTACGATTCTATGAGTAACATGAGGCCGTATCTCCTAAGAAGCGCGCAGCTGACCGTAGCATCCCAAAAAGGGATCTTAGCGTTTGGTGTGTTACACATCATGGGAAGGACATTTTTTAAACTCTAGAAGAAGGCGGTCCTGGTTAGAGTTCACGGCACATTAATCTGTCGAAATCCATGACATGTAATCTTCAGGGGGTAGATTTGTGGTGATTCAACCCCGGGCGCATGTTACAGCGCTGGGCCTCTGGTGACTACTTGACTTGCGCGGCAATTGCAGTCTGGTTAGGATTAGAGTTAGGTTAAAGGCTGATGTCATGGAAAGGGTCGATGTTAGGGTTGAGGTTACGATCAGTATTAAGTTTGCCTGCTGCGATAAAGAGACCTTCGACTCCCAGACGCAAACTATAGCTGAAAGACTCTCTCACCGTCGGGTGCTGATTGCTGCCGGGACTGGACCTGACTATACTTTGAACAGTCACCTCCTCGGTCGCTTTGGGCTAGGACCTTGATGTGACAATGGTGAGAGAATGCTGAATTTTGGCGACCAGAATCGACTGTTTGTCACCAACACGCACTTCCAGCATCAGAAAAAACACCTCATGAATTAGTATTCAAGCGACGGATGTACGGTCAGGCAGATCGACTACAATTTAGTCAGAGAAAGGTGAAGGGCTCACCGGATCGGTGAAATTGTGTGGCTAACGTTTCGAGTGGCTTGGCCGGCTCTCCATTATTAAAGCGCTTGTGCAAAAAAGGCTAGAGTTTTGAAAAAAACGACCGAATTAATTGGCCTCGGGCCGATCGATTTTCTTCTTTTTTCCTTGTCTTGGCCTTCTGGTTATTGTCTGTGAATGTAGACGGCCCCCTGTGTTGTGCGTCGTCACCTCAATGAGGGTCGGCTGCACCTGTGATCCCCTTTTGGCTGAATTAGTCGACGGGCCGTGTATGCTCTGAATTTTGAAGCTCCGTGTAACCGTCTTGTCCTGGTCATGGCGTATGCAGTAACGGAGGACTTTGTAGGCCACAGGAAGGTCTAGATGCCTGTTGATGGAGTTGGCCTCTGAGTACCAACCCACCCTTATTGAGGGACGACACACAACGCAGGAGACCGCCTACATTCACGGACAACGGCCAGAAGGTCAAGGCAGGGAACGAAGGAAAAAATCGATCGGCCCAAGGCCAACTAATTCGGCCGTTTATTCTAAATTCTGGTTGATTTTTGCACAAACGCTTTAATAATGGAGAGCCGGCCAAATTCCCCGAAGCGTCAGCCAATTAATTCCACTGGTCCAGCAAGCAGTTCATATTTCTCAGATTATCGACCGGGATCTCTTCGGTTTGCTAATTGGAGAGCAATCTAGTAAGTTTACGTTCCGCAGCTGGGTTCGCGATAGCAGATCGATGTGTGGAGTCGAAAGTGGCAACCCACGTGGGTCGGACCGTATTTTCCTTCGCACTCGCTTGAAAGGTTACCTCTCATCCTAACCCAAAATGCCACGCGCAAGACGTCTAGATGTCGCAAAGCTGCAATGACTCAGCACCACTGAGGCCCTTATCAAAGAAGTCCGGCCACGTTTTACGACCCGGGCCGTCAAAGAAAGCGGTAACCGGTGGTGCGTAATGAAGCCATCAGTCTCTGGGTAGATAAAATAGCCCAAGGTACACCCATTGCCGCCGCAGTGACTTGATCAGCGTAAGAACCTTGCAGCTGTCTGTTCGTGCGGTTCGCGTCAGGTTCTGCAACGATGATTCCTTCCGTCAGCCCCGGAAAATTATGGCAGTCGGCTAGGGGTGACCGGAAGAAGTATTCAGCCGAAATAGCGGCCTCTATGGAGCAGGCCTCAAACGTTAGTGGCACTCGATGACTGCATCAAACCATCCGCCAAGTTAGCGGTAAGCAGTCTGCATTGAGGGACTCTATTTTCCATGTGAAAGGCGGTTTTGCTGCTGACAACCCGGTCATGGTAAATCGCTAGCATAAGCACTTGGAGCATCTTCTCAACTTCGATTACCAACTCATCACGCCCTCGTTGACCTTTGCAGCGGTGTCTTATTCCATGCCAAACTCTGTAGCGTCATGCGACCCCATTCTGAGGGAGAAATCGCGGATGCAATACAGAGACTGCGCAATAACAAGGCACCCAAAAGATATAGTATTCTACAAGTCTAATGTCAGCATACTGGCGTTCTGGCTCTATGAATTGATTGAGTAAGTGTGGAGGGATGAGGTCGTACCTGAGAACCTGGGCTCGGACATCCTTGCACCTGTTTTCAAGAAGACAAGCACAAGATGCGAGTACCACCACGTCATCGACGTTGCTGAGACAGTGTTATGACCCGCCTGGTACTTGAAATCCCGTGGAGCGTATCCGCACTCGACCCTTGTCCCCAATACCAAAGCAGCAGACAAAGAAAACACGGCCGGCCACGGAAAGTGTATTAGAAAAACACTGCAAGTCGCGACTAGCTGAAAGGTGACGCATATTTATAAGACCCTTCTGTGGTTGGCCGACATTCGGCCCAATGCCCTTCGGGAAGAGGGAAATAGCCAATGGAGAGGCGCCCGATTGAGATGACAGCGCCATAGAGAGAGCAAGTGCACGTGGTCTCCAGTGATTGGTTAGCTCTTGTTGTTGGGTGTAGGCACTCGCAACAGAAAGTCTTCGCTGTCATCCTTTTCAGGCGATTTCAGAATGTGTGTGTGACCCCAGAACGAAACCCAACCAGACAGAAATCCGTGCTTGACGTGGATATGCGGACCAGATACTCATACTGAGACACACTCCTGAATGCCGTCATATTGGGATGACCGACGGTTGTCTGCATTGTTAACTTTGCTGCTGCTCCCGATTCGTCCATCATGAGTTCTTGAGGCCGAGGATGGGGCTAGAACGGTGTGCCGATCAAACTCATCATGATCAAGACCCACTATCGCGCCACCACTGCACGAATCGTGGTCCATAAGTCCGTCCCAACCTTTTGATATCCGGGCAGCGTTTGATAAGGTTGTATCCTGTCGCCCATCCGGTCTACCTCTGCCAATGACTGGAATCGTAAAAGGGTCTTAATGGTAGTACATTATTGCCGACAAAGACAAGGGAGACTGGAAGTGTGGAGCACCCCAGGCTCGAACTCGCGACCTGTTAGTTAGAAGTCCACGCCTCCAACTACTGGGCAACGAGCCCGTTGGCCTGTCGGTTTCGATCGGGAATATACAATGGTAGGAGGCGCTCACCGATCGTTCTTACGGAACTCACTCGCTCCGTTGTGCCTTACGGGCTCTCTCTCGAGCCCAAACAGCAGCCGCACAGCGGCACATGATATATAGGCAGAATGGCATTACCGACAAAGACAAGGGAGACTACAATGGCCATTTCTGGCTTATTAGTTGTCGTCAGCCCGTAAGGCACAACGGAACGAGTGAGTTCCGTAGGAACGCTCGGTGAGCGCCACTATACCATTGTATATTCCCGATCGAAAACCGACAGGGCAACGCGCTCGTGCCTCAGTGGTTAGAGGCGTGGACTCCTAACACACAGGTCGCGAGTTCGAGCCTCGGGTGTACAACACTTCCGGGTTGGGTATGGCTGGCTGACTACGGCTAATGAGCCAGAAATGGCCATTCCAGTCTTCTTTGTCTTTGTCAGTAATAACATATTGCCTACATCATGCGTCGCTGTGCGGCTGCTGGTTGGGCTCGAGAGAGAGAGCCCGTAAGGCACAACGGAACGAGTGAGTTCCGTAAGAACGATCGGTGAGCGCCCCCCGCCATGGTTTTAATGGTGCTGAATTTTCATCCAGACGCTGTCTGATTGGTCTTGACTACGCTAGGTCGATCGCTGGCGTAAAAACTCCCGGCATAGTCTCAACTTCTATGATCAACCCATCACGCCCTCACTGTCCTATGCAGCGGCGCCTTATTCATCTCCAACCTCTGTAGTGTCGGGCAACCCCCTTCTGAGGGCGAAATTGTCGATGCAATAGAAAGGATGTGCAACAACAAGGCATCCGGAGAGGATAGCATCCCCACTGAATTCAAAATGTCTTTTGTAGTCAATTTGGCGCATTGCCTTCAGGAGATGATGGAGCAAACGTCGAGAGATAAGAGGTGGTCTTGATAAGTGTGGCTCGGAATCCTTGTAACTGTCTTCAAGAAGGGAAATAAGGCAAGGTGCGAGAACTACCGCGGTATAAGCCTCATTGCTGTGAAGGTCTTCCTCGTTGTCCTTGTTAGGCGATTTTAAACTGTGCGCGGCCCTAGAACGAGGCCCAACCCAACTGGGACCAGAGCTGTGTGTGGATATGACGACCAGACATTCATGCTGAAACACATTCTGCAATGTCGACGTATAAACCAGCATCGATGGTCGTCTGTGCTTGCTGACTTCGCTGCTACGTTCGATTCCGTCCCTCGGTAGTCCATGTGGCAGAAAATGGAACTAGATCATGTACCGGTAGAAATTATCGCTATGACCACTGCCTACTACCACCCAACCACCGCGCACGTTCAAGTCCATAACAATCTCTTCCAGCTGCTCGATATTAAGTCTGACTTTCGGCAGGGTTGCATCCTGTCGCCCATTCTGCTCAACTGCATAAATTAATAGATTCTCGGATAGAGTTGTGACGGTGTTGAGTTTGCTCCTAGACGCCGGCTGACTGATCTAAACTACGCCAACGATACTACCTTGCTGGCTTTAACCTCTGGCGACCAACAGTCTGTGGTATCACGGGTGAATGAAGTCACGAATTTAATCGGTCCATCTATAAATGCCGGAAAGACTAAAGGGTAAGGATAAAGTATATGACCGGGTAGGGTTGCTATCGCGAACTGCCTACCATATTTATTTGCTTATCTTGTTGGGTTAAGATTTTGGTCGGAATCCAGTCACACCCTTCGACGGCTGTGACCCCGGCAGGATGGTACTTTTTGAACTAAACCGTCCTGGGGAAGCGGTGCCGCAGAAATGCCTACATAGACTATTTGTTCTCTACTTCCTTCACGTAATTCTTTACGTGTAAAAGACCAGAGGGTTATAATAGGGTGTAGGACCCCAAGTAGATGGCACCTCCAGAAATATATCCTAAAATGCAGTGTGATTGTAAAAATCACGTATTATTCACTGTTCCCGTTGTTTGAAATCTCCTTCCCTTCCTGACTAAATGCAAACTTATCAGAGGTGCTTTATCCAAAGTCCGTTATATTTTGAAAATTGCTTTTTGTTTAGTTTTTAATTATTGCGCCCACTCTGTTTGCCGAATGACAGCGTACGATAAGACTTTCGGCAGAAATTTATCCATTTTCTCTGCTTTCTTGCTCTCCGTCCTGCGTGTTGCCCCACCCGTAAAACCCCTCTACCACCATTCAACGTATGGCATGGTCCACAAGTTAGGCCCGCGATGTTCAGCCTAAATCAAAGGTGGTACTGTACTTCGTTCACGTGCACCCATACCGCTCTGACATACAGGGGGTCTCTTTCGAGTAGTTCCCTTTAAAGGCGGCTCCGGTACGATTCTACGAAGCCACACCCGTAAAAATCCTATCACCACAATTCCCGTGAGAAACAGCCACAGGTTAACACACAAACTAATAGTGCTTTCAAGCCGCATCCCTAACAAGGAGAAGGCGCCTCTAGAGATTAGTGGCTGTCAGCCTGATAAAGTACTGTTTTAAATTATTGAGGGATAGGGTGTCGACAGACTGGCATAGTAAGGACGACATTGTCCCCCGAATCGAGACTGCCCACCGGGATTGTCGAGCCCTCAGAAAGTGTCAGTTGATCCGACGCGACGCCATAGAGATCCACGTGTACTGCGCATCCGTCCGGTCAGTCCTTCTCTGCGGTTGTGAAAACTAGGGAGTGCGCGTGAAAGGTGGGCGAACATTGGAGGTATATGACCACTGCTACTTGAGAACCACCCTTCGATTTCGTCTCAGATGAGACAGCCCGCATTCGTTGCGACGACATTGTGAGGATATCGCAGGGCATCCAAGAAAGACGACTGAAGTGGTTTGGGTCCGTTCTTTATCGTCCGTCTCGCGAGCCCAGTACTGCTGCCCTCGATCTGGCGCAGTCGTCCATATAGAGGCGGCGAGGTGGAGGTCGACTCAAAACCTGGCTGAACACAGTTCTTCAGGATGTAGAAGTTTTTATTGAACCTTCAGTATTTGGCCTTCATCGTTGGAGACGAGAATGCGTTGAGCTGTTCCGATCCGCTGGCGTCATGCGTGGAGAGGTACTATACGCGACACCGTCGAGGCCGGCTAGACCAGGCATAGTCGCAGTGTCCAAAACACAAGTATAAAAAGTAACTACGCTACTGAAATTAAGTCAATAACGCGCTTATAGTATTAAATTACAGTGTGGTATGTATACGGCCGACAGGCTCTGTCTAACGTGGAGAAAAAGATGCGATCACTGGAACAAGAAATTTATTGGCCTGACCTCCCGAATTCTCACTCGGACGGGAGGTCATTGCACTCCCGTTATCATATTCGGCACTTAGACATTACCTAAGTGGGGGAATCAGACACGGGCGCGGGCGAATAACAATCCCAGTGACAGTGAGCCAAACATCCAACACGAATGAGGAAATTGTGTCGAACGCAGACCGACAAGCCATCATCGCACCAATTACCTCCCCCAGCGGAGATCGCGAGAGTTGCTAATTATAACATGCATGTGGTCCCACGGTAGCTCCGTATTACAAATACTGCACTCCTTGTGCCACCATTACCTTTGTCTGCGACCGTCTCTGGTGATGGGTTCAAGTGAGAATCCGGAACGTCAGGCCAATAAAGTTCTTGTTCCAGCGACCGCATCTTTGTCTCCCTAGTTTTAGGTTCAGCGAGCCTAGTCGTGATAACTTTTCGGTCGTCATTTATTCCATCGTGTTTTCCTACTCATTTGCAATGCAGAAAGTCCCCGTTTTTACTTCCCCTCACGTCAGCCGAGAATCGCTAACGAGTCTTAGAGATCGATTGCTGGTCCCTACGTCATAGACCCGATGAGTTCGAGTCCCGGAGCTTCGAGACAAAACAGAAATTGTGACTTTTGCCCTGCGTTCTCCTTTTATTTCTTCTTTAGCGTCCCAGCTTCACCTGTAATGGCCCTACTTTGGGCGTCTGCTGAGACACCACGCCCCCCGCGCGCACTTGCACGCGTGAATCGGCGGCAGCCCGGATCCCGACCAATCAAATTCAAGGCCGACCAGACATGCGCTTGCACAAGGCGCTCTGACACCCGCCCGGTGGCACTCGGACGACCGCAGCGGGGACGCCAAATATGTGCCTCTTGCCTAGCTGCTAACTTCCTCCAACCTGTTCTCCATTCAGTCTGCATAGAATACGCTGCTCCTGATCGGTAGCGCCTACGTTATGTGCGGCTGCTGGCGGGGGTCGAGCGTGATAGCCCTAACGCACAGCGGGACGGGTGAGTCTCGTAACGTGATCGGTAAGCGCCTTTCTATCATTGTTGATATACCAGATCACAACCGGCAGGACAAAGAGCCTGCGCAACTAGAGTGCAGCTTCCCCTTCCATTCGTGGCTGGATATCAGGGTTGTAGTGGCTAATGTTTACCCATGGCTTAAGCAGTCGCGACACACCCCTCATTGTCCCATCCCCACTAATGTCTCATTGGAGGGACAACACTCCCCTATTCACCCTCCCCCGTACGAATAATCTGTAGGACTGACACCCCCTGACTTGTGATTTGCATGATTCTGTCTCATTAATTTACGATGATCCTGTGGTATTCCTGTCGCGTGAACTGATATTCTCGTCAATGGAGAACGAGAGCCTCCACGCAGTCATAAGTCGATCCTCCCACCCCTCGTTGCTGATGCTTATGGCTATCGGGTTGTGTGCCTACGGGTTGTTGGATAAAAGTGCGCTCAGAAGATGTGATCACTGAATCAAGAAGTTTATTGGCTTGACAGCACGGGAGATCAAATCAAACCGGCGAGCTTTTCCGTACGTGAAGAACGTCTCCGAGGCCGTCGGTCGCCCTCCCACTCCACTTGGAGTTGGGGTTGCAAACAGGCCGGAAGCAACTATCAGGCGCCGAGTGATGAAGCCGAAAAATCCGCTGTTACGGCAGGAAGCGTCTTGAGTCGTTTACCGGATCTGGTGCAGTTGCGGACAGAGCAACCACGTCGGAGAAAATGTGAGATTACTCAGGATACGGATGGTCGAGCACGCAGCGGCAGCAAGGAGAGAAACTAGCTCCCAGGTGTCAGCTCAGTCGAGGGATCCCGGCCATATTTTTAAGTTTCAAGAGGCTGAAAGTCTCGCAGGAGGTGACAACCGCGTGGGCCGCGAGCTGCAAGAGTCATAGTTTTCAGACCCACAGTTCATCAGCAGACAATATCCTCTGCTGGGATTTTCCTAGGCTAGATCGCAGTTGGTAGCCAGGAATGGGGAGGCGGACGGCAACCTTAACCCTGACCTCAACCCTAAACGTTAACCGTTAACCTTATCGGCAACCCTAACCCTAACGGAAATCGTAAAGGCAACCGTGGCCTTAGACATAGCCGTAACTGAAAAACCTAACCGTAATGCTGAAACCTAATCGTACGCTCAAATCCTAACCGTAACTAGAAAACCTAAGCCTAAAGGCATAACCATAACCCGAAAATAGGAAACCATTAACCGATACCTTAATCCTAACCTCGAACGTAAAACAGAAGCCAAATGGGTCAGATGTGATTATGGAACCCCACAAAATAGTCCCAGTAAACAACCCCCCCCCCGCCACCTTTAATACGGGGTCTGGCTATCAACTGCGATCTAGCCTTTTCCTCAGCAAGGGGATCAGTCACGTGGGGTGCGCGCGGGCGAACGACGATTCCAGTGACTGAGCCAAATTGTCAAGTATCGCACGAACATCCAACACAGATGATGAAATTGCGGCAGTTAACGACTCGGACGCGGACCGACAAGGCATCATCAAATCAATTACGACCCCCCAGTGGTGATCTCCAGAGCTGTCAATTGCGGTACGCACGTGATCGCACGGCAGCTGCATACTGTAAATTCTGCACTTTTTGTGCCGTCACTACCTTTACCTGCGGATGTCCGGTGATGGGTTTGAGGAAGCATATGAAGCGTCAGGCCAATAAACCTCTTGTTCCAGAGGTAGTATCCTCTGTCTCTGAACGGCTTCCTGGAACTCGCCTGTTCGCTTCTATCGACAAGTGTTTCTCCCCACGTCTGCCCTGTTTGGCCAACAATTCGGCCGTCGTTACTGACAATGTTCACAGCATGGTAGGTACGGGGTCAGTGAGCTGCGCGTGAATTAGTTTATAGTGGTAGTAGATTTGTGATGCATCTCCTGGGCCCGGTGCCAACACAGAATCCAAACGACCGGGGCCAGGATTCAACTCAGGCGACTAGTGCGGCGTGAGCTCGCACCTAGACGCGTCACCACGTCCCCATGTGTGGCATTTGTTGTGTGTGCGCAGTCCAATGACGAGTGCCGTATCTTGATCTGGTCGCCGTGTTGGTCCAACGCACCAACCACATGGCTAACTGTAGGAAGCCACGTGAGGAGACCTGCCTGGCCAAGGTGATGGCGAAAGACTAGGTAGGTCAGAGGGAAGTCGTTATGCCTACCGATGGGAAACTGGAAAAATGGGGGGAGGGAGTTTCGGATGGATCTGTATTAGTTCAACGTGTTTGAGGTCCTTTAGTCTCTGAGGAGCCGACTACATAATAAATATGTGCAAACCAGAGTTTTCACTTCTCAGGGCCTAACGAAAAGTTCACAGATAGGAGATAAGATGGCGATCGACGGTATGACTGTTGACAACGATGACATACGTCTGTCCAAGCCGAGAAGACGGACAGAGCAGTTCACACTGATAGTTAATGTGCCGAGTCCATGCTGTGTCAGTCAACGATGGAGAAGCCTTCTGACGTAAACAGCCGTTCGAACTCGATTAGTGTATGGTTTTCCCTTCTTATTCTGTAGAAAAACAGAACTAGCGATCTACGGTCATTGAAAGCTACACACACACCCAAGCCCTTCTGCGTCGCAAGGCCTTTTCCTCGACTAGGATTCCGGAAATCTCAGAGCTACGATCATTTGACAGCCACTAGCATCTGAGAAAAGTTAAACCGTATGCATACCTCAGCCTTTCTCCTCTGGCTGTGAAGACAGGGTTCAGTTTGTCACCACACCGACTATATATATGTGAACATGATTCGGCTGGTCAAACCTGTTGATAAATCGATGACGCCAGCGTAGGTTTCCGCGTGCGCAACACCTTAAGGCACAGAGCCTGTCTCCCCCCCG
The DNA here is from genome assembly GCA_902702965.1 of Spirometra erinaceieuropaei. Classification (NCBI taxonomy): domain Eukaryota; kingdom Metazoa; phylum Platyhelminthes; class Cestoda; order Diphyllobothriidea; family Diphyllobothriidae; genus Spirometra; species Spirometra erinaceieuropaei. The sequence continues at coordinate 24,689 of CACRXP010000573.1, forward strand.
GGGGGGGGGGGGGGACACGGACTAGCGCAGCCAACGACGGTCTCGTTGAGTAAGTACTCCACTTACTTGCACAGAGTAAATTCCTACTCTTGATATCCCCGTCCTTACTTCTAAGTAGGGCTTGACTCTGGGTCATAGTAGTTAAGGTACACGAACTGCCTATGCTTTTACCAAGCAGCCATAATCCAACACACACACGAAGATTGACGTCTCGGGTTAATTACTTAAACGGACAGCATCAAAGGCACGAAAACGGTTTTTACCCAACTGCGGGGCGGAACGACTGTAACCGCAAAAGGTTTAGACAACCTTGCCAAATTAAGATGGTCGACAATCAAAGGTTCGCAGACCAGAATGCAGGGAAGATGGCTAGATGGATAGGCCTTTACTGAGACAGAGAGCGTACAGGCAGTACCACAAGTAGTTGCAGCTGGCGTTCTACGCGGGCGAGTCTCATCCCAGGCGCGTGAACTCGAACTTCGTCCGGCCGTGACCAATCGGCGTAGAAGCGATTGCACTCGGGGATCGCGCAGGCCGGTGAGCCAGATGGCCTATCAATCATCACGCCGGCATCCAACGCGGGTGACGAGATTTCAGCAATTAACAACTTGCATGCCGGCCATCAAACAATTAGCACACCAGCGGACAACAATTCTTGATGTGGGGGAGGACGGTTAATTACCCTTGGTATGCGGTAGCACAGCGATCGCGTCTTCTTCTTATTAGTTACAGCATTCCCCGCCTAGACCAAACGCGGAATGCTGCGACGTCGAAGAAACTGTTCGTTTTTTTAAAAAAACACACGAGTAACCAAACGGTCAAGAGGGTGCACACGGCGTCTACTACGTGTGACAAAAGGGACAGGAGGAGAGGTTGAACAGTTGAAGAGGGAGGATGTAGTTACAGTTGGGGGTTTCGGATACGACTGGACAGGCAATAGACAGGATGGAGGGACAGGGGGTTAGCACATTTTTATTATTGAGGCAGGTCCGGCGGCTTCTCTAGAACAGCAGTCTTGACCCGGTCGATGCTGATCACGTTCCCCTTGCCACCGAGAAGGGTCCGGCACGTCCTGATAGTGCGTAAAAATACATGAAACGGTCCTTCATATGGTGACTCCGGCGACTTGCCCACACGGTCACACCGACCAAACACATGAGTGCAGTCGGCCAGACTCTTTTTGATATAAGACTCGACTGATGGAATTTGCGGTGGAACCGGGGAAAGTGAACGTATAAATCATCGCAGGCGATGCGCGAAGTTATCAGGACTCCCGTCAGCGCCGCGAGAGGTTGGCGTAACCATCTCGCCTGGCAGTCGGAGGGTAGTGCCGAACACCAATTTGGCTGCGTTGAAGACCAGACCCAACTTCAGTGACATGCGAATGCCAAGAAGCACCAGTGGCAGGTTGTCTGACCAGTTTGTTGGGTCTCCTGAAGCACCTAGAGCCATCTTTAGCTGGCGGTGGAAAGGACTGAACATGGCGTTGGTTGCTCGGTGGTAGGCTGTTGTCTGAGTGTGTGTGCGGCCAAGAAGAGTGCTCGGAAGAGAGAGAACTGTAGTTGGGCAGCTCAGTCAGTCGAAAACGCGGTTGAGACACCGAAAACGGCGACGCAGCGACTGATGAAAGCCTTGACGATTGGTGTTCACTTTAAAGTTCCGTAGGGGGGGTGGCTTCAGCCCAGCGGTCGTCCCGGTCAACGTGGGCGAGTGTAGTCAGTGGATGGAGGCGAGACGCCAGTTGAAGTCGACACAGATGAGAAGATTGTGTCACTTGTTAAGGCTTCCCTCCCCCAGTGTAGACTTTAAGTGCTCGCAAATAAGGTGATGAATGAACGCTTTTTTGAACAGTAATATTACGATTATGAAAGCAGGGTCACAGATCAGGACCTCACCAAACCGTGTCAAGACCTATTTCACACGCAAGTTTACATAAATGAATCAATAAAAACAAGGCCATGAGCTCGCCTGTTTCGAGACTGATTGCTGAAGGCTTGTCGAAATGCACAAAACCAAATCTTGGATGCCATGATGAAGAAGATGTGGTCGAGCGGGAGAGGTTAAGAAGCTTCGAAGCTCACAACAGCTCCAATTCTTGGGCACTCTCATCTGTTAACCCGAAGGTCCACAGGAGACTATGGTCTTCAGAGGATCGCCTAACACGTTGCAGATACTAAGTTATCACATTGATCACTGACTTCAGCACAAGAAGGAATTGCGGTGTATTGCGCTTGCGAGTAGAAGCTCAACGCAACACGTCAACTGCCAGGAAGGCAAGTCATCATCATGTTCGGAAGATGTTCGGGAGAGCTGTCCACGAGAATCCATCGAAAGCGGTCGACGCGTCCCAGCGCAGTGGAGAAGAAACGACACCATTTCGCACGCAAAGAGAGTGTTGGAGACCGGCTAGACACCGTGTTACTCAGAGGGGAAATCCCTCACAAGCCCGACTTGACACTTCGGCGACAAGTGATGCGTCTGGAAAATCCCACCACACAACGGAACGAGGTCATCCACGGTCCACCGGTTATGCCACACAGTTATGAAGTATGCAACTGCGCCGGAGTCGCGCCCTACAAGCGAATATTCCTGAGCACCAACTGGCGATGCTGCAGAGATGAAAATCGGCAACTCGCGCAGCCCCCTTTCCACGGTTCGGTGCGATCGAGATGGCGACGACCCGCCAAGAGAGCTGAGAAAGTAACAGCTGTCTGATAATTATTTGGCAAATCCCGTCGGGCAGCCCCCGGCTTGTGTGACCTTTCGACCCTTGGTGTCAGGTGAGGCAATGAGCAATCGGCCGTCGATATTGGCAATCTGCTAGCGACTCGTCACAATCAGATCCCCAATAATAATAAGAAGGATAAACTGAATTCTTCAGTCGACACTGCTCTTAAAAACGCCAACTAAACAAATCCCACTGGGTGCTGCTTCTTCCTCTCCTGATACATGCACTACTCTTTACTTCTTGTCGCCTTTACGAGTTCGTAGGTCGTCCATTTAATAAACAATGACTGGTCGAAGGGGACGGGACACGGTCATTTCATGAGAACTGAAGTCCTAAATGGTCGACACGCCACACTCCTTACCATTAAATGCAGTTTAGCTTCCCAAATGGCCTAAGGCTAGGGGAAAAAGGCAGATCCAGACGGCACAAAGAAGACCCGCACTGAGGACTGACGACGTACATGGAGCTGTCATTTGCGTCTACCCTGAGTGAAAAGTCAATTCACTGTCAGTAGACCCTGGCCTCATACTAATTAGTTTAGTAATTAGGTTAGTAAGAAAAACAAATGCAAACTGAGCTGCCGTAGAACAAGGCTTTAAACCTAGCTGCTGAATTGAGCAAGTATAAGGCACGGCCTGCTGGGCAATCAAGGACGCATCAAACGATATCCCCATGAGCCTGAGGTTGGATATTTGAAATCCAACTCGATTTAGTAAAGCCATAATGAGGAAAAGGATAATGTATTGATGAAAGGAAGCTGTCGAATTGGTTCCAGCGCATGAGTTGCTTTCACAGTGACTCAGTCTTCGATGTGTGTATTGTCGACAGAGTCAGTGTAGATGCGCTGGACAAACACAGGGACCATATCGGACTCTGGCAGGTGTTATCGGGGTTGCACACCATAAAAAATGCCAACATTTCGGAGCGCGGTGGCGGACCCCGTTGTCGGCAGTCGTCGCGCACACTGGAACCGCTGTAACGCCTCATTATTGTTGCTGATCAAAAACTTGGTTATTTGCTGTGTGGACCAGAGGGTGTGGAGTGGAACGCCAAAGTGCCGGCTCGACCGTGCCATCCACCTGCGCCCTCCCCCGCCTCCGGTCTTCTTGAATCTGTTTTGACACCGGGTCCAGGTGGGGAGTGAGGAGATAGAGAGAGCGGTAGATACAGCGACAGTCTGCTACCACTGACAGTTCGACCGTCGATTTCGACGATGTCCACCGTGTGCCCCACAGACTGCGTTGTGGGAGCAGGGACGGTGACTTGCGCAGGGGTTTATAGTGCCAGTAGACTTGCGCTGCATCTACCTACACTCTCTCCTCCTCCCCCG
>CACRXP010000573.1:30697-41376 GCA_902702965.1 Spirometra erinaceieuropaei
ATAGCTGCCCTAGACATGATTTGCGCATCGGCATTTATTTTTAATTCAGAGGAGACTAAAGGTAACTTCGAGAGTTTTGCCAAACAAGACTTTCAGGAAACAGAAAAAGATGGCGGAAAGTGCCATTTTATTCTTGAATTCAGCGTGTAAAAAGGTAGAGTACGTGGACACCTGTCAGCAGGACACCACACCAAAGCAGTTTTTAAATGGGTAATTTATTAGAGGAAGTTATTCAACTGACTGAAAGCATTTCATAGTTGTGGGCATTCATTTTTTACGACGATTAGATTTCATGCTTGGGTGAGCCTTCGAACGTGACCCAAGCGGCTATCTATATGAAAAAAGAACGCCCAAGTACTAAATACGTCGGTAAACGTTGTCCAGAAATATCTCATATCGAAGGTTCCTATACACGCATTGCACAAAACCTTTCTTTATGGACAATCGATTGAAAGAACTGACATTTCAAGGACATTCTGAAACTAAGGGGCTCATTAACAAAAACCGCATATGAATTTTAAGGAAGAAAAGTTCCCTTAATATGTGTAAAATGGTATGTTAATGCCGCTTCCATTCAAATTTTGATAGTTCCTGACCTGCTTGTCAACAGATGAACTTATCGAAACTATTATTTCTGTGACGACTCTACTAGCGACTTCAAGCGAAACCCTCTTTGCTTTACTCAATCGTATTTCGGGCAATACAAAAACGGAAAATTACATCGATTTTGCAAGGCAGGGTCTTGAAACACATGACCAGATATTCTTGGAGGATATTTAATGAGAATATATGGAAAAATAAATTGTCAAACAATACTTTGCTACAGCGTCTTATCCAGTGTTTTTCTGCACTGCTTGCTTTTAAAATTTGCGATCTGCTTACCTGAAACAAATGCTCGCGGTTCCGACACTTGCATTATTCTTAAGAAAATTGTTCCTTCCAATCAGCGAAATGGTACTCGTAAAACGTTTTTAACGTTTTCAACTACATAGAGGCCGTCCATTAATAGTTTGGTGTTTCGGTGGAGCCCTTCGGACTGGTTGCAGGTAGGATAGTTCTTTTTCGTTAATGAAGACGCATTGGGTAAGTTAGGTAAGTCACGATATGCCCGTGTCCTAACTTTAACCTTACTATGAATTGTTAATGCTTCACGTCAGTAATGGACATTAAATAACAGCGGGAAAGGTAGGAGCAGACAGGGCCATTTGGAACAAAACTAGGAACTTGGTAGAAGGGCAGTAAAGGCACGGCCGACAGCTGCTCTAACAAATCACCTATCAAGCCAGTAACCAGAGCTTCAACGGACACCCGCTGACCTAGGGGAACGGGGTTCCCTAAGCCAACACGAATTTTGCCTCCTCGAAAGGAGGCATCAGGAAATAAAGTCTGACGCAAATCTTGAATGATAAACCGACAGTTCCCGACTTTCTAAACCGAAGATACAGTACGTAGGCTAACTCATGAAATGTCAACCGAAATTCTGAAATGCGTTTTCGTTTCGGAAAGATTAAGTAGGGTTATAAAACTGGTCAGCCTCTAACATAATTCTATAATATTTCAGTTACCTGCGGATGCCGGCTTTCAAATGAACTTCCCTCCGGCTGCATGCAAAAACGACACTCTGTAAAAAATGCCTGCTTATGTAGCATGCATTGATTTTCGATGTCCCTAAATGTCCAATTATATTTCATGGAAAACATGCATGAAAATATTCATTCTTTTGCTCACTCGTAGATAATTACGTCTTCTTCTAATTTTATACCCGAATGAGGGACATAATTCGGTTTTTGCATGCAGCCGGAAGGAATTTCATTCGAAAGCCGGCATCCGCAGGTAACTGAATTATTACAGAATTATGCTGCATGGTGAGTAGTTTTACAACCCTACTTAATTAATCTTTTCGAAACGAAAACGCATTTCGGAATTTCGATTGACATTTCATGAGTTCAAAAGGCAATTTGGCGAGCATACGTTTGCTTTCGATAAATTCTCTTCAGGCCTGTACATTTATATGGCTATTGAAGTAATGAATGCAAAAGCTCACCTACTGTACTTCTCAATTACTCCAGGGCGCTAGCGGTGAAACGTCGTTCCGAGGGCGATTTTTTCAATTCGGGACAGGCAGCGGAATTTAGCCACTACAAGTCCAACTGCATAAAGCGATTGTAAAAGGGCGTAAACAGTTATCTGATCCTGTCATGAGATTCGTACGATGAGTTTCTCCATGTCTCCTATGGCTGCTTTCGGGGAGATGGTAGACTCCTGTCCGCTGATGCTTTCAGGAAACGTGACAAAACTGTATGCTACTGAAGTTGCTGAAGTTTACGAACCCCGGCTGAAAGGCCCTTTTGTGCTACTGTAAATGATCGCGAAATTCTTAACCTACATAAATTCTTTATGCTCTAACGAAATCTCCATTTCGAAATAAGCTAGGGCACAAAAATAAGATATAAAACCAGGATCCTGACTCCTTTTAGCCATTTCATTAAGAGAGACACGTGCCCAACAAGCCTGCTGGAAACTCAGAGAACTCACACAACTGAAGATTGAACGTTATGACACGACCTACAAATTGGCCTGGAGTTGACATTTGGATTAATCAACGGCTTTCAGAATATATGTTCAATCAGACTGAGAGAAATGAATTAACTCACTCCAGTTGAAGGCGATCGATACGAGTTGACCCTGGATGCGTGGCCACGAAAAGCAGGCCACGTGCCTGAGAATGCAACACGCAAGTCATCCTTTAATGTGCGCAAAGGACGCCAATAATTGACTGCTCCGACCAGGACCCGTAAGTGGAACAGTGGTGAGCTGTGCGTGAGCTTAAATACAGTTACGGAGACCTAAGTAATATCGGACTATGTCTCGCTTTTCCACTCCAGCCCTCTGATGACCAGGCCAGAGCCACTGGGACATGGGCTATTCTCACCTAAAGCTCCAACAGCACGGCAGCTGGTTCTTTTCCCACAACCAAACTAGGCTTCACACAGCCACTAGCCGGTGTTGGAGAGACAAAACGGCAACCCACGCACACCCGTTTTCGAGCCGAAGGGCGGGGGGGTGGCTATTGCACACAGAGTACAGCGTTGTGAATGCCAAAAGAGATTTAGGAGTGGTGTGGTAAGGCACTCCGTGCGAATGTCAATCCGTAAAATGTGATAAGTCTGCCTGCGCAGCCTGGCCTATCTCAGGAAAGGTTAACCGAAATTCTGAAAGGTGTTTATGACTAGAAAGGAGACATTTGTCGGGGCTGCATATTCCAAGATGCTTTCAGTTACGCCAGAATGCCTTCTTTTGAATGAACCCCTTTCCCGCCGCCCATAGATCGCTTCTTCTTCTGATCATTAATACAATCGGCAGTTTGGCATCGAGTTCTCCGAGAAGGAGAGCGAGTCTGCGACCACTATTCGCGCCTTGATTCGGCTGGAAACAGTGATTTGGTAGGCAACAATTAGAGCAACATGAACGTCGTCTAATCATATCGGAGAGAAAAGTCCTTACAGTACAGTTCCTCAAGAAGAAAAGTGGGTCTTTCCTAAAACAGTCAAGCCCGAGAGAGAGAGAGAGCAAACGAGGAAAGAGAGCAGAAATGGGGAGGGGAGACAGGCAAGTATGCTCCCAATGTGGCAGAGACATCATGTGCAGCAAAAATTTGTTCAACGCCATGGCCCAGCCTAAGCGAAAAGTGCGAATTTCACAATTGTAGAGCTGCACGGTTAACGCGCAAACTTCACTACCCTCCGGGATGTGTAGGTGCAGTCAGCAAACGTTGCCGTTAAGTAGGACACAAAACAGCGAAAAGTCACGAGTAGGACTGATGAGCACAATTTGCAGGCGCGCACACGTCAGTGATTCGGGCCGGTTGCGAGGTGCCAACACGAGCGCAACCGGTAGAGTCAGGCCAACAAGGGCCTACGGGATCGCGCCAAGAGAGGTAGGACAAGTTGTCTACTGAGAGTAGCGACGTCACTTGTCGCACAAATTGAGTTGACTTGCTAGAACAAGTTCGCATGCCTGAAGCGCGGAGGGGGGCAGATATATATCTTCCCTGGGTGATTGCAGTTTTATCAGCGAGTCATCTGGACAATGCCTTCCCCCCCTTGTCGTCGTTAGGTGGAAGAGAGCTCCTTTCAGCGCTGTCGGCCCCCTCAGGGTAAACAAAGGAGTGATGCTCCAGACAGCAGCTGAGTGGAGCGGCTTGGCGAAGGCATGGCTCTCTGCAGTTCACAGATTACACTGTGTACGTCTCCATCCGCCCACCTGGAACACAAGTTTAACGTCCCGAGATTTCGCCAAACAGCAGCATGCGGCGGTCCTTTTGTGTAAAGGACCGCTTCACCAGGCCAGTGGCCAAGCACGCTTGACGGTGATACCGCTGGCTGCTAGGACTAAGAGGTTGAACACTCGAAGAGGCACCGTCTGCGTTAAATTCAGTTTTCTAATTTTGCCCTAACACTAATCCTAACATCAACCCTAACGCCTCTCTCTCTCCGAAATCTAGCACAAGTCCACTTGTAATACGGAAACCACCCGTTTCTGCGCTTTGCTTCGTTAGATTCGATAGTCTGCTGGCTTTTTGGCCAGCCTCCGTTGTAGGTCTTTCCCTTTCCCCCTATCAGTGGAGACGCCGAATGAACACGCCCGGAGGGAGGAGGGAGGGGTCCTGTCATTCCGGATTTAGAACACAGACGACTGGTGGGAGCACCGCTAGTTTGATTGGTCGAGATAATTCAGTGCTAAGCTCTTCTTCGCCGACCAGGTTCGCGACAGACACGGCCAGAAGAGAGGCAGTTGAAAGAAAACTACGCAAAGCTATGCCTGTCCGCCGCCTAGAGGCGCGCAAGCAGCTGTGATGGAAAATGTGCTGCGCATGTGCGCAGCGTTGTACGCGCCAGCCACCCTGGAATCGGACGAAATGCGTGGTCAGCGTGCAGCTTGGGCGAGGATCGGAGTGAAATAGTAGCCGCACCCTTACGATCGGTGCAGAAAAGAACACAGCAATCGGCAAAAAAAAGCCATAGCCGGATTCTACTGCTAGCTTTGACACGTACAGTGCGTGACCTATCTCATGAAATGTTGGCTGAAATTCTGAAATGCGTTTTCGATTAGGAAGGATTACTCGGTCGCGGTGGTGATATTGATTATCTTAAGGCATACCCTTATAATATTTTGAACTCGGCAGGATGTCGACTTTTAAATGCACTTCTTTTCAATCTCCAGTAGAAAGCGTGTTCGGTAAAAAATGACTACTTACGTAGCATGCATTTTTCCCATTGATTTTGGATGGTCTTGGAAGTTCAAATATATTGTATAGAAAGCATAAACAAAAATATGCTTTCTTTCAGTCACTCAATAGAGAATCACGTCTTCTTTATATTTTATACCTAAGGAAGGAGTATAATTAGGTTTTAAAAAAGTTTCTAATTATGAGACTTTTTGAGACCACGATATGTCCATTCACATAGCATCGTACCTGGCCGTTCACCACTACTCCTCATGAAATGTACATTATGGTCCGCATTCATTGCAAAATTTTGTGGGCCCTGTATGATATCTCTTTAATGACATAGAAAAATATGGGATTTTCTTTACTCAGAACGCATGCACCTTGTAGAGTGTAATCTCAAAGCGCTAATGTAACGGATGATCAGGCTCCAAATTTTTCGACAATTAGGAAACTTTTTAAAAACCTAATTATACTCCTTTCTTAAATATAAAATATAAAGAAGACGTGATTCTCTATTGATTGACTGAAAGAAAGCATATTTTTATTTGTGGTTTCTATAAAATATATTAGAATTTGCAAGACCATAGAAAATCAATGGGAAAAATGCATGCTACGAAAGTAGTCATTTTTTTCCGAACACGCTTTTTACAGGAGATTGAAAAGAAGTGCATTTAAAAGCCGACATCCTGCCGAGTTCAAAATGTTATAAGGGTATGCCTTAAGATAATCAATATCACCACCGCGCCCAAGTAATCCTTCCTAATCGAAAACGCATTGCAGAATTTCAGCCAACATTTCATGAGATAGGTCACGCACTGTACATGACTGGGAAATTTGTGGCAGACCATTGCTTAGGCGTGAACACTGGTCAGCGACATAGGCGACACTCGAACCTTCGAATTGATATACAGTAGGTGGGCTAACTCACGAAATGTCAACCGAAATGCGTTTTCGTTTCGTAAAGATAAATTAAGTAGTGTTGTAAAACTAATAATCCTGCAGCATACTTCTACAATAATTCCGTTACTTCAAAATGCCGGCTTTCAAACGAATTCCTTTCCGGCTGCATTCAGAAACTGTACTCCGTATAGAACGACTACTTAAGTAGTATGAATTTTTCTCATTGATTTTTGATTCCCTTAGAGATTCAATTATATTTCATGGAAAAAATGCATAAAACTATTCGTCCTTTTGATCATTCGGTAGGAAATTACGTCTTGTTCCAATTTTATACTCGAAAGAAGGATAGTATTCGGTTTTAAAAAAGTTTCTAACCGCGAGATTTTTAACACCGTGAAATGGTCGTTCATAAAACTCCATGTCTCTGCATTTACCAATGGGCTTGTAGAGTTTACAATATGGCCCAAATTCACTGCCAGGTTTTATGTACCCCATATGGTCACCTCTCAATACCGTGGAGAAATGTATGGTTTTCGGTACGCGGAAAATATACAACTTGTAGTTTGGAAACCCTGAATGCAGGTGTAACGGCAGGTCGGGGTTCAAAATTATTGAGGAAGTGGAAGAGTTTATAAAAACTGAGTTATACCCTTCCCTCGGGTGAGGAAAGAAGACGTCATTTTCTGCCGAATGAGCAAGATAATTAATATTTTTATGCATGTTTTCCATGAAATAAAATTGAATTTTTAAGGGCATCGAAAACAAATGAGAAAAATGCATGCTACTTAAGTAGTCGTTTTTTTACAGACAATCGTTTTTGAATGCAGCCGGAAGGAATTTCGTTCGAAAGCCGGTATCTCGAGGTAACTGAATTACTACAAAATTATGCTGCACGATGATTAGTTTTACAGCCCTACTTACTTAATCTTTTTGAAACGAAAACGCATTTCGGGATTTCGGCTGACATTTCACGAGCTAGCCCACCTACTGCATATATCAGTCTAACGCAGTGGAAACGGTGGGTGTGGAAGTCTCAAGTGCGGGAGCCTGCCGATGTGTAGGCTGAGATAAAAAAACGAAACCAGATGCGACAAATCTACTCGGCTGTTCCACATGGGATGATGACAGATGGTGACAGGGTTAACGTTTGCAGAAATTCAATTTTTAATCTAGGTGTGACTGTAGAGGAACGCGTTAGACCGGATTAGAAGGGAATACTTGGGTGAGGCTGCAATATGGATTAGCATATAGCATCACAATCCCAAGATATTTCGGCTTCACCGGTTAAGTGCCCTTATTTTCCGGTCTCTGTAAAAACTGGCTGTCTAAGTAGTATGAACTTTCCAAAAATATCCACGTTCCTGCAGATAAAAGCACATCTTATAGAAAGTATGGACTCATTTAGTGGGAAATTACACTTTCCGTAAGTTTTATACGCAAATGAAGGGAACCTTTCGGGTTGAAAAAGCTTGCCATTGCGCGATTTTTCTAAGACAGTAACATCTGCATTCAAATAGCATCGTATCTATCCGTTATAAAATACATGACGTAGTCCAAATCCACCGAACTATTTTCCAAGAACTATATAGCGTAATTTAATAACAGGGAGGAATGTACTTTAGAAACCCGAAGCGCAAGATAAACGACATGTCGAATTCCAAATTATTCAGGAATTGAAACACTATTTAAACTTAAAAGATACCGGTTCTTCGAGTCAGAAATTTAAAGAAAACAAAATTTTCTACGAAATGTATGCAAGAAAGGATATTTTATGCATGCTTTGCATTAATATGGGCATTGAAAATCGACGTCAAAAATGCAAACTGCTATAGTAGTCCTTTTTACCGTGTCGTTTTGCAAGCGACAGGGAAGAGGCGCATTCAAGTCAGAAGCTTGACGTAACTAAAATACCTTGATACTATGCGGCACAATAATCAATGTCGGAACCCCGACCCACGCACACTTTTTTTACACAAAAGCGCATTTCAGAATCTCCTAAGATACGCCATCTATTGTCCGTCGATTCTATCCAAACGAACACGCATTCATGGACGGTTAGCCACAAGAGCGGAAGACTGAAAGGCAAGCTGCCACATTTCAAAGTTGTCCAAACTCTACAGTCGCCTGCAATCACAACAGCCGTTCTTACGCCTCGCGGAAAAGCTAAACGGTCGCATCTTTACATGAAAGCGGTAATTAACCATAGGTAGAAAATGGCTACCTGCTCAAAGGGTTCCAGCTGCATTGTGATATCGTCGATGCGTCTCCTCAATTCCCGTTCTCTCTCAGCATACACATCGTCCGCATTGAGCGCGCAATTCAGTTGGCCAATAAGAGTGCGGATGTGATTAATTTCTGATGCACTGACATCCTTGGGGAGGTCTTGAACGGGAAAAAAGCAAGGATTAGAGCGTTTGGTGCGACTGTGGCCCCAATTAAACAGGGCAAATTAGGGCACAACGACTTACAAACTGTAGACTTCGAAATAACAGACAGTAAACTAGCAGTCATCCGAAACGCATGAGGCCACTAAAAAATTAAGCGATCCACCCAGTTTCTAGCCGCCAACATTTGAAACAACGGCAGACAACAAACCTGACGGTGGTATTGAAGTAAACCAAGGGGTGGAATTAACTGCCACACAAATAACCAGAGACGCGAAGCCGTACATGCAACAAGCGGGTCCACGTGATAGCATCTCAAGGAGAAGCTAACAGCAACTACTTAGAAATGTGAAATTCTCGAGACAAGACTTGTAGACTAGAAGTTAATTATATCTTATTCAGTGAAACTACCAGATGGACTACTATGTTACCTGAAAACAAACCCCAAAGACAGAAGGGAAAAAATGCAGCAAAATGTCGTGAAGCTTCCGACAACAGTTTAGAGAGTATATCCATTTTTTAAAAAAGAATTTGTCATAGAAGCGGTACAATTACATCAAGAATTTCTACAGAGAGAGAGGGAGCTGACAGCAAAAGCAATCAACCCACTGGGCTAATGCATGCCGCAATGGAAGAGAGAAAAGGAATGCGGATTGCCGTGTGATAGTTGTTTCTGGAAATATTTCAGTCCAGAGATGCCAGATCGTGAAGTTTTTAACCATGTCAACTGCAAGGCTTGCATGCAATTCCTCTAAGCACACATGAGCGAATGCGTAAGCGGCTGCAGTCACCTTCGACGGTGCCCGTACTCACTGGTGTAATGACTTTCAGTGGTTCTGATAGCCGCCCAACCAAATGTCCACGTCAGTTGTCGGTAGCGATTACTGTCACGCAACGTTTAAAGTGATGAATGCTGTCGCAAACTTTACTTAACATCCCGACGCAAGGGTCGGACAGGTTATGGACCGTGATGTAATTGTAAGCTGCTGCTGCTGCTGCTGCTGCTGCTACTACTACTACTACTACTACTACTACTACTACTACTACCATTACGACTGCTGCGGCTGCTGCTGCTACTACTACTACCATCACTACCACCACTACTACTACTACTACTACTACTACTACTACTACCACCACTACTACCACTACCACTAATACTTCTACTACTACTGCTACAACAACAACTACTGGTACTACTTCTACTACTACTGCTGCTACTGCTGCTACTACTACTACTACTACCACTAATACTTCTACTACTACTGCTACAACAACAACAACTACTACTGCTACAACTACTACCATTGCTAGCACCACTACCGCCACTGCTGATGCCACCAGTGCTACTAATACGATCATTACTACGATTACTACCGCTATTACTGCTACTATTACTTTTACTAGCACTACTAGTAGTGCTGATAACACTATCACGATTATAATAGTTATTATCGTGTAAAGGCACCTGCGGCAGGATGAGGTCCTCAGGCTTTCCTTCCTTAAACGGCCCCCTGGTCTGGAGGGCAGTTTGGTAACCCTAAGAGGTCAAACAGATGCGTACGGCGGGATGGTTACTTCTTCCACCAAGAGAACGAGCATCCAGCGAAACAGCAGGAAGTGTGTCGAGGCGAAAGCACAGAAACATATCAGTCCACCAGTTTCGCACAGCAACCTTAAAGGTCATCTTTAGGTCGTGCACTGTGGGGCAAAATTCGGTGAGGCAGGCATGATCTGCATAGCGAACAGCGAGAAAAGTGGTCCGGGATGGGCAGCAGCATGCGAAAAAGGGCGCTGAGGGAGTGAGCAACCAGGGAAAAAACTGTAATCCGTTTAGATCAGAACCCATCTGACCAATAATAAGTCTTAAAACTTATTAAACCCGGTCGGCTGTTCCGAAGCCCTGTGCTACAACACTGTGGTCAGGCGTTTCAATCGGGGAGATTTAAAACCCAGTGGAAATAAACCTGAGCTTTTTGATCTAACTGTAGAGAAAAGGCCCTTCTGACCAGAAACCGAGGACGTGCTGTCTGCTGACCGAAAGCGGCCCAGAAATCGTAGCTACCGGTTCTCAGTTTCGGTCGACCGACTTACTTTGGAATCGAAAAATCTAGGCGGCAAACCTACACACCTTAGAGCTTGAGTTAATTCGCATGCAATGCGAC
>CACRXP010000573.1:54686-67245 GCA_902702965.1 Spirometra erinaceieuropaei
CTCACCTACCCTGTACCCTAACACTAACTCTAATCTTCGGGAGTTTAGAAAAAACGCAACTTGTAATAAGCGGATCCATATTCCCTTGTCAAATCAACATTGTATAGGGTGCACCCTAGTAATGAATGCAGCTCTCCTGTCCAGTTTTTTTTTAAGAAGGTGAGCGGATTTCACCAAGCAGCCACTTAGAAAAAGGGCGGAAATTTCTTCCGACCTTTGTGTTCGACGATGTCTACCGTGTACCCCACAGCAAGGTGACGCAGACACGGTGAATTGCGCCTGAGTCAGTTTACAGTGAAAGTAGACTTGTGCAGCACCTATCTCACTTTCTCCTCTCCACCTGAGCCCCGTGTCAGGACATAGTCAAAACGACCGGAGGCGGGGAGGGTGCAGGTGGCTGGCATAACCGGACCCGCACCTAGGCGTACCACCATACCCTCTGGTCCACAGGAAAGGCTTGAACAGGATTCTTACGTGGATGACTAGTCAGCTGTGTACACGACCTGTATACCTAGCGGGAGCGCAAGCGCATCTATTGCCGGAAAACCAGGTACCGGAGAACTACCAGCGCACACCAGGCTGCAAGTGCCATAGTTTATTGATCATGGCATAGCAGTAGCTCACAAACCTTGAGGTCAGTAATGAATGCGGCTCTCTCGTCCAGTATTTTTTTGAAATTGAATGGATTTTTTCAAGAACCCACCAAGAAAAAGGGAGGGAAATTTCCTCCAGACAATTAGATTCTCCCGCTAATTTTGAAGAGATGCGGGCGCTGCTTAAACTTCCATAAGCCGGGCCAGAGACCAGGGTGGTCTCTTGTCTGTTAAATGCTCTGGATTGGACGTAGCCCACAGACCTCAAGCGACATATCACCGCCACTTTATTCAATCTAGATGGCGCTCTGCTTTTTCTGGAGATCTCTGTCAGAGGCTACGAGACCAACTGTGTAGATGAGTATCGCGGACACTTTGAGGATATCCGAAAACAAACACCATGTGCCGGCAGGAGAGCAAGTGTATGCGTCTGATCATGATTTTAGCGAGTTTTTCGGTCCGGGAACCCACGCAACGGTAGAGGCCCAGCCTCTAGTTCTAGCTTATGAACTCAGAATCCGTCGGTGCCTATTTTGACCTCCACAGGTTAATCAAATCTTGCGGAACGCGCCGTTTTGTTTGTGTCAGACCTGGACGTCCTCTACATCATTCGTCTTCCGGGGCACATATGTGCACGACACCCCCTCCGTCGGACCCGATGCCTTTTTAAACTGATGTGGCCGTAGCAAAACATTGCACCCTCGAAATTTTCACTGCTACAAGTTTTTCAAATATTTGCAATTAAGATTGCCTTTTAAACAGCGCCATGATAATTCGTATAGTATTTAAACTGCAGTCAGAAGTTACAACCCTACCTGAAACAGCACAATATTTTTAGGCATTTAGGACACAAATACACATACTTATGATGTTTGATTTAAAGAATGCGTAAGGCATGTATAGTAAAAACCTTGATCGTTAGCTAATTTAAAACCGTCTAACCGACATACGCTCCTCGTTAATGTATAAACTTAAGGACATATTTTCGTATGAGACTGACATTAGAAATCAATATCTTATAATTTTATTCAACAAAGCAGGATTTTATTGGGACAGACATCGGTTTGTGCTAGAAGAAATAGGCTGTAACAGGGAGGGTCATTTGGTTTGCCGGTGTGAAAGATGTAAGTGACTGAAAAGATGTTCAGACAAAACCAGGATGTCATGGTTTGTAAAGAAACTTTAGATTAAATAAAACACTAGTCGAGAACACATTTAGGAATCCCAATCAGCAATCCACGGGTCTGGGCGTCCATTTAAAGTACATCCACTGAAACTTTTTTCTAAAACATAGCTATTTTATGGTATTTCTTTAGTAACTTGCTTCCTTCCAAAATTTTGCGATTTAACAGAGGAATACAAGTTGCGCCTAAACAGACGTCTAGACTGATGTAAGCACACTTCTTAAGGCGACATTCGCAGCATGCATATTGTACCAGATTTATCCAGATGTTTGTTTACTTTCAGGGAAATAGCAATGTTTGGTAATAGTATGTGCATTTCAGTCGGTTTACAACAGTTAGGAAAAAACTCAAGTGAAGGTTTCGTTTTTTTTAAATATGCATGATCCTGCAGTTTTTGTTGGAAACATTTGCTTTGGAGCACGTGATTTTACGAGGAGATGCTCCACTATAATTTGGGCGGAAGAAACCATCCTAATTTTATTCATATTTTGTTGAATGTACAGGTGATTGGTGTCTATTTACTACTATGATGGCAGTTGTATCGGTAGGGTCGGCGAATATGCACCCTCGTATTACAGACTGTCATGCGCAATATTCCAGGAAATTGAATTTAGCGTAAGAGCAAGGAAAGTTAGAGTTGGAGTTAAAGTTAGAAAATGAGAACATGTACCCTTGGAAATAAACGCAGAGCCACCTGTAGCCCGGGGAGTTCCAAATTCCCGTGCCTCACAGTTTAGTCAAAGGACGGCAGGGATGATTCCGCCACAATGATTATACGCCATGTTGAGGAAGGCAGACCTAAATTATTTCTCCTATTTATCTCGACCGAGGAAATGAACGGTTTTTTAAAAATTTCTTTAGTTTTTTATTGGCATCAGTTTTTCAGGCCCTACACAAGCCTTGCACAGGCATTTACGCCGCCTTTCCGTCGTAAATTGTCAGTTAGTTGACCCGAGCAGCAAAACAGTCAGTCTCCATTACTGGCATAAAAATGCCCCAAGCAGACCCAAAAACCTCCCGGGAATGACATGCACAGTCTTTAAAAACTCGCTATGTGCCAGACTGCGATCGATGCGCACAGCTCCGCTTCAAGTGTCGTGAAGACGCTGTATGCGCAGGGCAAGGCAGGGAAATTGAAAATGACGCTGCGAGGACTTACTGGGCGAGAGAGGGAAAGAGAGAGAGAGAGAGAGAGAAAGAAAGAAAGAAAGAGGAGGAGGAGGAGGAGGAGGAGGAGGAGGAGCGAGAGTGAGAGAGAGAAAGGAGTACGCCTTGCTTCAAAAGTGTCATTCAAAAATTTAAACAAAAATGATTCCCTTCATTTCGTTTAAACATTTACAGGTGGTGCAAGAGTTATTATGTTTGCATGAAATCTGAAATTTGATATTTCGTGGACAGTTCAAGTCTCATTTCTTGTATTTCGATTTCGTTATACGTTAGGTATAGTGCCGGCAAGGGGCATTACAGAACGTTGATATGCCGATCTACGGCAAAAGATATGCCGGAAGCCACGGCACATAAAGGCGGGAGGACTTTGCAGCAATCAGCTCAGAATGGAGAGGATGGGCAAGATTATCCTGAATTCGTTCAATTGATTGCTTGATCATTGAGAAATGTGGTTGTACTATCATATCGATTAAAAAACGTAAGACACCCCAGCAGCAGGAAAGAGCATTCAGACGATTCGTCTTAAAATTGGACTTATTTTTTAAGAAGAGGAGGAAAAATGACCAGCGGCACCTCTAAATATCCAGACTATGGGTGGAGGTGTCTGATAGAAACGTAACGACTAATGTAATGGACGAGTTCACGAGCTTTAATGAAATGGATTTTAATATGAAGGGGAAAGAAAGACTTGCGGACAGAATAACCACAGTACCTGTAAGAGGATATTTCGCTGTGGATGATGTGCAAGAATTCAGGACTAGGAGAGGGACGCAGTCAGAAAACACATTGGACTGGGTTCTGATTATTCAGTAGAAGACCAATTTCCAATGACCATGCTGAGACATGGTCCAGGCCATCCTTCAGAAAATGGAAATGTGTCCGATTTTTTGAAAGGATAACCAACAACCATATCACCCTCATTCTTTTGAAACAAACAGTCACTTGGTGATCTCAGGTCATCACTCTGAAGGGGGCAGAAGCGAGGAGATAAGACGGAAGCTTGAGGAACTCCAAAGTTATTGGGAAAAACAGTAGATTTGTGGTGAAGTACCGGACTAATTTGCATTTGACAATTTAGTCCCAATTTCTTTGACCGAATTGCTTGTTGGAATGTGCCGAAATACGACACACCTGTACAAACCGCCTTGCTAGCGTGCTCCGCTGTGGTATTCTGTTGTCAGTTTTCTTAACGTTCCAAATCTCTATATTATTCACTGCTCAGTTTTACCTGCTGCTTTTAAGGCCAGGGGCTGATGAGATATAACTCGTTAGTTCAAGAGAACATTACCTTCTTACGACATATTTCCGCTTGCCATATTGACCAAGTTGATTGCGAAAAGCAAAAATAATCCCTATGCCAAGAAACAATCCGGAGAGGACAGTCGCATGCAGATGTTTTGGTGAGGAGGAGATACCGAGGGATATTACTGAAGTCAGAGAAATTGGCAAAAAATGCACGCGCGTAAACACGGCAACCCTTATCTAGATCTCTGAGAGCAGAGTGGATCACAAGAGCAGCGGCATCCAGGGTACTACGTCTGACCTTACATGCAAATTGTAAAGGGTCGGAGAATGGCGGAATGGCAAAGTGGACGGCTCCAATGAAGACCGTGCCGATGAAGGAAAAATGTCAAGTCGCATCCGCACTTACTTGCTAGTGTTCATGGTAAATAACTACTAGTCTTTCAGCAATCTAAATGAAGGCAAGTGCGCTCTACAAAAAATGAATGCCTAAAAAGCGGAAAATTATTCACAAATTAAAGCACGCGCTGCCGGAATTTATAAATGGGTATTCTTGTTAACACGCTCCTATTTTAGAAAACGATCAACTGATGTACCTTTAGGGCCATATTTGCAATGCGGAGTGTCAACGTTCCAATGGAAGACAGAAAGTTAAGTGACTTATCCAGATGAGCTTCCTTTAATGTGCATCATAGAAGTTGATGTTTAAAGGCTGACAAGCTAACGTGGAAAATAGGGTGGTTGTTGCAACTGCTAAGACAATGTGTTTATCCTAGACGTTACAACCTTCATATCAGATACCGAGGAGGTAGTGTAAACGTTAGACGTCAATAGAGGAAGCACTGAATTCTGTACAGAACGAATGGAAAATTGGTTGGAGCAGCCTGGCAGTCGGACAAGAAGTGCACGTCCGGGGTCGAAGGACCAGACCCGCAGGAGGGCCACGGCATAGTCAGCTCTCAAAGTACAGCTGAATTCTTGCACTCCTTAGTTTACACATCTCTGGTTGATTAAAAGCGGGCTTCTGCCTTTCTTCGTAACCACCTGTTTTCTCTTGCGTAATCTCGTAATCCTGTTCTGTAGAAATGAGAAGAGAGTTTAACAGACCTGTAACTGTTCGCTCCCCGTCGTCAGCGCCGTCTCATATCCATGCAGGCCTCGGCCCGTCTACGACGCGCGACTCAATCGTCGGCTTGCGAATCCGTACCCTCCATCGGTATTCCTCTCTTCACCTATTGGCCGCTGCCGGACTAATTTCGGGCGTATGCACTTCGGCTGACACTGAGCTGATGAGGACGCTAGCGGTAACGGTCTGCGGTACTGCGTGCGCGCTCTCGGCCTCATTAGAAGAATGTCCTCTGTGATTTCTGATTTGGGAACTTTGAAACTATCGCCATCATACTTCGCCCGACCAAACAGCAAGAAAGTGATCGGAGAGCGGTGTTGAATTCCAAACATTTTAATCGGTAAGATGTGGCTATGTAGCTCCAGCTGATGGACGCAATACTGTTGGGGTTGGGGTTAGGTGTTAGGGTTGATATTCAGGATTTTGAGTTAGGGTTAAGAGCTAGGGCTAGGGGTTAGGTCCAGGGGTTAGGACAACTATTTCTCAGACACTCATAGTAAAACCGCGCATTCCCAATAGGTTTTCTTTTGACTATAACTACTTGACCTCGTCGCCTGTTCGTTCCCCGGCCCCACCTGTAAAAATCCCCATTACCACCGGTCCCGTATTACAGGCGGCTGGGGTTTGTTACTTCAGTTGGGGTTACATAACCACACCTGACCTTTCCACTTTTAAACGTCACAAGTTTTAACCATAAGCTCTCATGAAAAGCACACAACTAAATTTCAGCTTCGTTCAAAACACATGTCAGAAATTGTGATTCCAGCGTTTGTAGACACTGTCGCAGGGACGGGAAACCTTCCACAAGCTAGCACGCACTGCGGGAAGAATATTTAGTTCTGATGTGATTATCAAAGTAAGTCCCTAAGCTACTTTAGCTTTTGTTTTTTGCGTGGTTTCCCGATGTTTACCTGCTATATCCTTCTACTCACAAAATTCAGACTGAAAATTTATTTGAGCTCAAAACCAGCCAGTTTTCTTCACGAACACGATGTGATCACGCCAAACATGTCTGAACTCTTCTTGCCTCACGCGAGTCCTCACTTATCTGTACGAGTCATCCACTTCAATGGCGCCCAGCTAAAAACCGTGAAAAATATTGCCTATCTGGACGACACACTGTCACACTGCATCAAAATCGACGAGGAAATGGCTCAGCAGATCTTGAAAGCCAGTCAGATGTCGGCTTCAGACGGCAAGGTGCAAGAAGCTGTCATCTTGACGACGCTGTCGTATGAAGTGAAGACCTGGACGGTCTACAAGCAACAAGCGCGGAAACGCAATCACTTCCTTCTCAGCTGTCTCTGGAAGGTTCTAAAGTTCAGGTTAAAGGACAGGACTCCAGGCACGGACATTTAAAACTGACCGAAATCCTCAGGAGCCACGTTCTGCGGAGGCAATCACAACTGCGCTTGGGTGGCCATTTCGTGAGGATGAACGATTAGCGACTACCCAAACGACTTTTCTACCGCAACGGGTGTTCACAGAGAAGTAGATCAAACATGCCGCTACAAGGACACCTTTCGCACTTCTTTGAGGAGGTTAGAAATCAATCCGAAATCCCGGAAAGACTTCGCACAGGACTGATCTGCCCGGAAAGTTTAGAGCGAGTGACGTCGACTCTCGACTCATAATTCCTCATTATAAAAAGTCTGCGCCAAAAGCCGTGGCTTGGAAGGCTGCCAGCTGACGGGATGAAACAATCCGCCCCCCAGCATGCAGAGTTAGACTGTGATGGCTTCTTTTTATTGTGGTCCTTGTGGCACTCCCACTCAGTAGGGATCCGAGTCGACCCCGCCTCCCTTCTCTTGTGTATAATCCTGGTTAATTGCCTGTGATGTACAAGTAAATGTGGCGGCACGCGCTTAGGTGCGGGTTTTTGCCGTGCTAGTCACCTGCACCCACCCCCGTCTCCGGTCTTCACTTTGCCAATAGAAGCGAAAAGACGAGTCCCAGGAAGCAGTCTTGATGAAGGAGACACGATCACCGGGACAAGAGCTTTATTAGCCTGACGTTTCGGATTCCTGCTCGAATCCATCATCAGAGACATAAGCAGATACGGGTGGTTCATGCACAAGAGGTGGCAGTATTTATAGGATGCAGTAGCCATACTACCTCATACCTATGAATATTCACGGCTCCCTCCCCTTCATCAGGGATCGTGATGGCCGACATTCGTGTCGTTTATTGCTGCAATTTCATCACATGCGTTGGATGTTGGTGTGATGATTGCTCGACCATCTGACGCGCTGACCCGGGTGTTGGGAAGAGTGTTCACCAGTGCGCTCCTCGTGTGGCCAATTACTCCGCCCAGACGAAGTCTCAGCACAGTTTATTGAATGGGAAGATCATTGCACTTGTTAATAGACTGGGGGCCAGTAAACCATGACTCGAGCAGCTCCCGGCTCACGCGGTTGTCACCTCTTGCGAGAATTTCGGCCTCGTCAAATTTGAATGTGTGGCCGTGCAACGTGCAACGATCCCTGATGAAGGGGAGGGAGCCGTGAATATTCATAGGTATGAGGTAGTATGGCTACTGCATCCTATAATTACTGCAGCCGCATATGCATGAACCACCCTTATCTGCTTATGTCTCTGATGATGGATTCAAGCAGGAATCCGAAACGTCAGGCTAATAAATCTCTTGTCCCGGCGATCGTGTCTTCTTCCTCAAGGTCTTGACTTTGTCCTGACAAAGGATCCAGGTGAGGGAGTGGCGGAAAGAGTGCAGTTGATGCAGCGCAGGCCCACTACCTCTATAAAGAGACTTGCTTTCAAGTTATCGTCCCTTCTCGCATTCTGTGGGGTGGGCATTGTCGGGAACAACGGTTGAACTGCCGTCGTATTTTATGAAAAATAAATGACTGACTCATTACAGATGGCCTGCGTGAGCAGCCGAAAGCGAGGCTCCCTGCAGAGCGGTTTGTGTGCTCAAACGAAAAAGTAAAGCGAAAAAGTAAACAGCCAATCAGTTCCCCTGATGAAACGTCAGGACGACGGACTTAGTAGGACCTCTTTCTGCGGCGGGGAGCATACAAGCGGCGCAGTGGTGGACGGTAGCATGAGTTCATCTAGGCCGCGTGCGAGCCATTGATGCTGTGTTCTTCAGCGCGAGATGTGAGCGTGCACCTCAGCCGTGTGTTGCTGCGGCCAATCATTGAAGAGTAAAGTGCAGATCGGCCCCACGGTGTGGGCAACTCGTAGGCTGAGCCACACGCGAAGTTCAGTCGTCGACTGCCAGGGGGGGGGGAATTCGGTTGCCACGCCCAGTAAACCGTCACAGACTACAGAAAGGTCTACTTCAGTAGGGTCGTGATACTAACTACTCGTGCAGCTTAATTACAAAATATTGGTCATGTCAGGGCGCGGCTTTTGAATGAGCTTCTTTCCGTTCGCTTGCAAAAATTATACGCTGCGCAAAATGACTGCTTAATTAGTACGAACTCTCTCTACTGATTTTCGACGCGCTTGCACATTCAAACATATTTTATATAGAACATGTAAAGACATATGCTTTCTTACGCATAATCGATAGCAAATTATACCTTCTTCAAATTTTACGCTCGTAGAAGGCGCATCTTTCGATTCTACAGGACCTCAGTTCCCAAGTAATTTCGAACCTGACCTGCCATTGCACTTGTATCCCGGGTTTTCAAACTACAAACTGTGCATTTTCCCTGTAAGGAAAATCAGATCTGCATATGATGTTGGAAAGTCGTCATATAGAGCTCATAATATTTTGAAGTGGATATGGATTATGTTGCATACTTTGCAAACAGCATTAATAAGTGGATGGATACGATGTCTTATGGGTAGACATCTCACGGTCTTAAAGATCTCATAATTAGAAGCTTTTAAAAGACAGAAACAAGTCTTTTTCGAGGAAGAAAATTTTTGTGCATGTTTTCTATAAAATACACTCAAATGTGCAGTTACCTCGAAAATCGATGGGGAAAATTCAGCTTATTTAATTATCCATTTTAACAGCATAGTTTTTTCAAGCAGAAGGTAAGAAGATCATTTAAAAACCGGCATCCTGCAGTAACTGAAATATCTTGCAATCATATAACGCGATAGTCAGTTATACGACGCTGCTGAAGGGATCTTTTCTGATCAAAGATAAGTCTCAAAATTTCGGTTTTCATTCCTTGAGACAGCATATCTTCTGAATACGAACAACATACCCCAGGGTTAATAAGTCCTACGGTTTTATATCCCCATTCGCAAGAACACGAACCACACTGTCTGACGTTCATAGGCTCTAAGCCCTTCGAAGACCAGCAATTTCGAGAATCCAGTGCTTTTACGTTGGTGGTCACAGATACTCGGTCGTTACCCAGCTTAGGAAATTCCGCAAGTATGTACCCCCGTCATCTTAGAATTACTAGGATTTAAACATCGAAAGTATAGTAGACTGTTGGGCGAGCAACCTTCATGCTTTGAACTGACTGTCATTGTATTCGTTGAAAGCTTTTACCTGACGTCTCCTGTCTTCAGGTGATTTTTGCCGAAGGCAATAGCAAGACGTCAGAACGGTTTCCGGAATTTAGATGAACACGTAACAAAAAACAAGTAAGCAATTTTCATTCTCGTTTCTGGACATTCATGGGCCACTCACATAGTCATTTTAGCGAAAAGTTAGCTTCTGGACCTACCAAAGCAGACCTCACGTTGTACGGACTAAAACCTATTCAGGGAACGCGGATAAAAACAGGCCTTTTACGTCAAAAGAAAGTGGACTCGTTATAGATACAAATGTGGTTACTTTAAAAGTCTCATTGAGCAAAACATTATCTGTTCAATAAACAGTAGAGGAAAATGGTGTATCTGCCATGATTAAATACGGAACGAAGGAGAAAGGAAAACAGCCTGCAAAAAAAACAGCATTTTTAATGGCGTCTAGTGATTACGAAATAAAGTTTCGGAACACGTTTCGAAAGACGATGTCACCGACCAGGTATGTACTAAAGCGTACCATGCCAACGCAAGGTCGCACCTCACAGGTCAGAGCGTCTAAAGTTCGGGCTAAAAATAAAACGATTAATGCCGGAGAATGAGAGTCAACAACCGTTTCTGTGTTATTCATGACTTCTGGCCAGTTGCAGTAGGTGGGCTAACTTGTTAAATGTCAACTGAAATTCCGAAATGTGTTTCCGTTTCCAAAAGTTTAATTAAATTGGGTCGAAAAACTGATCATGCTGCAGCATAATTCTATGATAATACAGTTACCTCGGGATGCGGGCTTTTGAACGAACTACCTTTCAGCCGCGTGCAATAACGATACTCTGCGAAAAATAATAGCTTAAGTAGCATGTACTTTTCTAATTGATTTTCGATGCCCTAAAACAGTCAATTATGTTTCATGGAAAATACACATAAAAATTCATTCCTTGATTGACTTGGTAGAAAATCACGTCGGCTTTCAATTTTATGCTCGTGGGAAGGGTATAATTCGCTTTTGAAAAAGTTTCTTATTTTGAGATTTTTTTAATATCGTTACCTGTCCGTTCATAAAACATCGCGTCTCTGCATTTACTAATGTTGCTTGTAAAGTTTAAAATATGGTCCAAATCCACTGCTAAATTTTATGAACCCCATAAGTTCTACTCTTAGTACCGTAAATAAATGTATGGCTTGTAGTCTGGAAGCTATGAATAGAGGTGTAACGGCAGATCGGGTTCAGAATTATTCGGGAATTGGGAAAAACTTTGAAAACCGAATTATACCCTTCCCTCGAGTGTAAAATCAAAAATAGACGTAATTTTGTACACAAGCAATAAAGAAATGAATTTCTTTGCATGTTTTCCATGAAAAATAATTTAATTTTTAAATGCATTTGTGATCTCAATTTGAATGTTGTTTACTGAGTGCTTATCACTGCTTCATTCAAACTGTATCCTCGTAAGTCATTTGGGTCCCATGTCCCTAAACAGGCCACGCGGTAGATGCGCCGGGCCAGCACACGAGCTAGACCGGAGTCCGGCGGGCGTTATCGGAAATGCGCACCCATTACAAATGCCAACATTAAAGCTGTGACGGTACGCCAAAATGTAATCCCAAGCCGCGCCAGTTGGGATCCGAGATGCTCCCTGTTCTTGTCATGCAAAATCCTGACCATCGTACGCCGTGGAACAGGGGGTGGGTGGTTTGCCCAGGTGCGGGTTTTCTCCAAGCCAGCCACCTGCGTCCTCTCCCCCTCCGTTCGTCAAGAGTCTGTCTTAACACCCGGTACATGTGGAGGAGGAGGAGGAGGAGGAGGAGGAGGAGGAGCGGAGAGTGCACTAGATGCTACACAAGTCTACTGTCACTGTAAACTGACTCACGCGCAAGTCCCCGTCCCTGCTCTTGCCCCGCTGCGGAGCACGCGGTAGACATCTTCAGCAATTACGGTCGAATTGTGCATGTTATTTGAAGAAAAAAGATGAGTTCACCACAATGGGTTTATTTAGATGCTGAAGTTGAACTTGGTCAGCTATCTCATGTCAAAGCGTAAAATGCACTTAATCGACCAGAAATCCCATGTGGCATTTCACGTTGGTCGGTCTCATGCTGATCGATTTTCCTCTCCTCTCGCTGTCTCGGTGGGTGGTTGGTGGACCTTTTATCTGCGTGCTTCATGTATGCATGTATTTATGTAATGCTAATAATTTTACTAGATATCAATGGGAGAACTTAGATTTTGTTGTCTGAGACACGACTTCATCTACAGTCGGTACCGAAATTGCAATGAAAACTTCAACGAAGGACAATCAACAAACAGCGATCTCGTCGAGACATGTTTTTCACCGACGTTGCCGCCGCTGCCCGACGCAACTGTAGGGATATTTTCGAGGTCACTTAGGGAACAACTGTAAATGCCGAAGTCTTGCATTTTGGAGCTAGCACTGGTTGTAAAGGTCAAAATCGTGCGGATTAACAAATCAGATTCTTTAAGGAAGTTTCCGTCTTTCAGAATTCAATGTGGTTATCCACAACTAGCCTTGCCTAATATACGTGGGCAAAAATCCAAGTTAGAAGTTCGCGGTTGTTTTGGTAAGCCCTTCTTATTCACATTACTGCCCTTCACCATAGAAACGCACACAACTATACTGATGCGATCTAAGGTAACTACTGTGCTGACGTATGTCTTGTCTTGCCCGATTTACGTGAAGCCCAAATTCAAGCTTCACGTTGGCAAAGGTTGTTTTCATACTCTAATACACAAAAAGACGCAGATAATCAGATATGGTCCGCGGTAATTACAGGGA
>CACRXP010000573.1:67305-86348 GCA_902702965.1 Spirometra erinaceieuropaei
GACCGGCTGAATCAGGGGCCGAATGATGTATTCCCAGCCACACAGTTTACCCGTGGAGGTAATATGAGACACCCTGCAGTTCCTAATCGTGTGAATACGGAGGCCGATCAACGGTAGTCTCGCAACAAGCGTCCACAGGAAAAGATCTGTTCCTGGGATTATCCTCAATTAAGGAAGCAACCACTCTGCAGTTCATAAAAGGAGCTGCGTCCAAACTCTGTCCCACCGGCCTAGAAACAGCGGCGACCAACTTGAGAAAGAGCTCGCCTACCTGTACCGGTTGTTTCGATCTAACGGATATCCGATAAGTTTTGTAAAGAACTGCCTCAGACACCAGACACGACCGCAAGGCCGCAGCCCCAACGGGGAAATGGTGTCCCAAGAATTCTACTCTCTGCCTTATATGCAGGACACCTCTGAAGAGATCGCCCGGTAGCTAAATCTCTTTGCTATTCACACTGCCCACAAATCGGCATCCTCACACTGCGCAGCACTATCTCGAACCAAGAATCTTATCCCAAAAGAGAAAGACAAGCGCACTTTATCACGTCCCGTGCGCAAATTGCTCCTGCGTGCATGCTGAGCATAGGGGTCGACGCCTGGGCACCCGAATTAATGAACACAAACTAGTTGTTTGTCTGCGAGAGTTCCTGTTCTCGTCTTTGGGCACGCAATCGAGTGAAACCATCGGTTCATTTGGGATGTGACTGGGGTCGACGCCATGGCCAACAAAAAACGGAAGAGAGAATTACTTGAGGCTTGGTGCTCCAATGCCGGTAGTATTAACCATCGTGTTGACCTAGACGCCGATTAAGAGGACCTACGTTCACGACTAACGGACCCCTGCCTCATCAATGACAGTTAATCCAGCCGCCCCGAGTCCAACTGATCTACTACCCACCCTCCCCCTCCAGCACAGGGAGCCGTAAGTGCTCCACCTCCCCTCCCCCACGCTTAGGGGCCTACCATGACTCTGTGACCACTGCTCTTGGACGCCATTGGTCTGCCTGCCCTGTCACGACAACTGGTCTAGTGTGAGAATCTACCTTTCATTTCGTCTGACGACAGGTTGGTGTCACCAGCTCAGAAATCAATGAGTTCAACCCTGATTTTCCGAAGAATTTCTTTCTTTTTTATTACATATAGGTTGATCATATTACATATATATATGCTTGCACCTACGTAATTACGTAAAACAGGCGGAAAGGGCGCAAAGAAAATACGAAAGTGTAAATCTGCCAGGGATAAATATGATCGAGACAAGGCAATCGGGATGGTGGGGTTGGGGTAAGTGGCCAGGACAAAGCATATGCAGAAGTGACTGCACCCACGTCGACGGTTAGTGACGACGGCAAAGTTGACTTTGCTGCTCCAGCAGGGCCTGACGGATTGCACTGACAAAGTTCAGATCGACTGGCACAAACGTGGCATATCGGTTGTCCACCCAGAGCTGACGATCCTCAAAGGAGGCATTCCAGGCACCTTAAATGACAGAGAGATAAAGATCCACATATTTTAAATCTGAAAACACCGACGAACTGACAGTCAAAACGCAGGAGCTAAAGACCTGTTTCGTGAATGGGAAATTCAAAAAATCCCCATTTCCTTTCCTATGTTGCGTTTTTAAGTTGTCATTTTATTGATTAGTCTGCGTGCAGTATAAGATGACCTTGCTGTTTCACATCGATTTTCTCTGTGGAAGTCCAAACCTCTGTATCTTTCTCACTTGTAATCTGTGTTATACCACGACAGGCTGCAGTCGCAAAATTTACTGGTTCCAATAAATTCTGCTGTCTATGCCTGCTTTAAATTCATTCCGGGGAAATATTGCTTCAAGTTAATTTATTTTAAAAAAGTATTATCTATTGATATTAAAAAAATGAAATACTACCTCGCACTCCCATAGAAGGCCACCTCGCAGCCTGAAGTGGTGCGAGCACCCCAAGTTGGGAACCCCCTGGTGGTGGTGGTGGTGGTGGTGGTGGTGGTGGTGGTGGTGGTGGTGGTGGTGGTCACTGTCGTCTGTGGAGGACGAACTGCTGTGCGTCATCATCACGGCGTAGATGACTACCCGTTATAATGGCTCACCGCTCCGTAGCACAATTGTGTGTTTACGTCCATGCAATTCGAACCCCCCCTGTGGTCCGGCCGCCTTATATGCGCGTGGAAACGCACCACAGAAACCGATATACAGAACTAGTTTGTTTTCAGACAATCCATGGTCTGCAGTATTTCTGCATGCGATAGCTTCTCGCCCGCATTTTCCTGCCAACCATGAGTTTTTTATTTTTCGAAAAAAAAACCACATTCCAGTCCTATTTTGATGGCCAAAAGTGTGGTGCCCTGATAACCTAAGGGAGGAAGAGGTAGCGTTAACTGCAACATGATTATTGGGCGGAGCCCAGAAAAGAGAACCGGCTGCACTTCTTCGGTTTCTTTGGGTGTATTATGAAGACAGAGAAACGCACCACAGATTCTGCGATTTGAGGGAAGCCACCCGCTGTTGCATGCGAAGTCTTGAGTACTGCGCACTATACTGGACGCTGAATATCTAATACGGTATTCTACTCAACAAGGTGGGGTGAAATCCCCTCCGGGGGAGGGGCGGGGGCTGGACGTTTAGAATTGAAGTAGTCTTGTCGTCAACAGCCATCACGGCCATGTCTGGCGCCCATGTTCGAAGCCCGTTGGGCCAGATCATTCACTTTCTTAGCCAGTGGTTCCAGAAGCACTGACCTGCAGCCCACCCGACCGATTTCAACTTGGACGCACATTCGTCGTGGCCGCCACCACTCTCTGGCGAGGATTCTCAGGCATGATCGGACGCAGTAAACACCAACCCTGGCTTCGCCAGCAGTCACTGCCGCCTGAGAGGAAACCGCAGGATTCTGTATAAAACCCGAGATCTAGCCTCACGATTGTAGCGCTCTGAGTACACTCTCGCTGTTTGGCCGCTACAATCTCCACGAGCACTCTCTGAGAGGGACCCGCGGTCCCATAATTCGGGATGTCAACTCACTCGTGTCATGTCAACGTACGCAGTGCGTAGAAGGAGTATCGCAAAGACCGTGGCCAGACACTTTTCATCTCCCAGGGTTCAAATCGTCCACAAATCGCAGTTCAACACTTCGCAGCAAAGTGGTGCTGCCGAACGAGAAAGTCTCGACCTGCAAAGCCTCATCTACAATCTACCGAGTGTACAGTGTAATTGCAGTGCGGGTATTCGATGAGACCGCGGATCTGGTTGATGGCGACACGGTACGGAGTGGCCGTCACGCACCAGCTTAATTAACTGCGAAGCCGCAGTTGACGTGTTTTAGCCCCACCACCACCAACCAGCAAACGACCAAATATGCGGCAAATTCAGGCGCGACGTGTGACTCCGTAGGCTGCCAACTCTCGGAGCCGAGAAACAGTTCGCAATTACAGTAGATGTGCTAACTCATGAAATGTCAACCAAAATTTCGAAATGCGTTCTCAATTCGAAAAGATAAATTAAGTAGTGTTGTAAAACTAATCATGCTGCAGCATAAATCTATAATGATCCAGTTACCTCAGTGTGTCGGCTTTCGAAAGAACTTATTTTGGGCTGCATGCGAGATCCTTACTCTGCAAAAAATGACTACTTAAGTAGCATGCAATTTTCTCATTGATTTTCGATGCCCTTGAAAATTCAATTATATTTCATGGAAGACATGCATAAAACTATTCCTTCTTTTACTTATTCGGTAGAAAATCACGTCTTCTTCCAATTTCATACTCAAAAGAAGAGTATAATTCGGTTTTAAAAAAGTTTCTAATTGTGAGACTTTTTAATACCGTTAAATGGCCGTTCATGAAACGTCATGTATCTGCATTTACGAATGTGGCTTGTAAAGTTAACAATATTGCTCAAATCCACTGCTTAATTTTATGAACCTCATATGGTCTCCTCTTAACACCGTAGAGAAATGCATGGTTTTCCGTACACGGAAAATATACAGCCTGTAGTTTTGAAACCCTGAATGCAAGTGTAACAGCAGGTCGGGTTCAAAATTATTCAGGAATTAGAAAAGTTTATTAAAACCGAATTATACTCTTCTTTTGAGTATGAAACTGTAAGAAGACGTTATTTTCTACCGAATAAGTAAAAGAATGAATATTCTTGCGCATGTCTTCCATGAAATATAAGTGAATTTTCAAGGGCATCGAAAATCAATGAGAAAATTGCATGCTACTTAAGTAGTCATTTTTTGCAGAGTATGGATCTTGCATGCAGCCGAAAATAAGTTCTTTCGAAAGCCGACACCCTGAGGTAACTGGATTATTATAGATTTATGCTGCATCATGATTAGTTTTACAACATTACTTAATTTATCTTTTCGAAACGAGAATGCATTTCGAAATTTGGGTTGACACTTCATGAATTAGCACATGTACTGTAACTGTGGAAAACGCGGCGCCTCGATTTCTGTGTTTTCCTTCATTTAGTCAGCTCATTGTCTAGTATGCTTCCCCACCCGTAGAACTCCACTTATCACCAATCATAAATAAATAAATAATTTTTACTAAAGACCCGTTGATATCCATGACACGATCCATGGTCTACGCATTTCGAAATTTTGTTTGACATTTCATGAGTTAGCACATCTACTGTAGCATTGGCGCTGACGGTCATGGCGACAAACGACGCAGCACACTCAAGCCGCGCTCTTGCACTCGCCAGTATCCGAGATAATGATCGGTTGGAGTCGCCCCTTCAAATGTCAGAGGCCTCCCTCCTCCGATATGACACCAAGGAGCCACATTTATCCTCCCATCAGAAAGGACAATACTGCTTCCTTCTATCTCGTCTACAAACGGCGCTACGAGACAGTGGAATCCATGCCGCTCTGGCCGGTCGCAGTCACACGATAGCAGAGGTAGTCGCCACCGCGCGAATGACGTCTGCGACTGGCAGTAAAAGGACTTTTGCTGCCCGGCGCGCGCGCACGCCAGGTCGCGCCGGCGTTAGGCGTCCAGCCCAGACGGTTGTTGCGCAGACCTATCAGACCGGTTTGCTTAAACACCTCTGCCTGCCGCTGCCGCCGACAGCAGCAGCTGCAGCGGAGACAGACTGGCCCCGGCGTGTTCTGTCGAATGCGTGCGCCTCACGGCGGATTGAGGTCAGGGCAGGCGGCTGGGAGATAGACGGTCATCGTCGACGCCCTTCAGGTCACAGACCTGGGACCAAGGACAGGGGCGAGTTTTAAACCATGTATGACTAAGGGGAACTGAAAAAAAAGCGTTTCTCCGGCCACGGCTAGCTGACTGGTCAAAAAGTGCGTGCGCTATTTAGGCGGTGCCCTACTTGGCAGTGGCAATCATCCCAAGGGAAGGAAGAGATCTGCGAGTGACTGTTAAAATCAAAAAGGAGTGCCTCGACAACAGACGGGATTTTGTCGACATCTGCAGACCTTCCATTTGAAGTGGAGCCGTTTTTTCAGTCGGACACAGCGCTTTGAGATATTGAAAAGTTAATTGGTTAACATAGGTTTTCGGTAATTCCTCATCAGGCCTGTACATTTACAAGGGAAATGATCAGTCTAATTGTCGACAGGGTATAAATGCGTCTCGGGGGTAGGGTTAATCGCCGCCCATACCGCCCGCATGACGGAGTCAGCGTGTTGAGGACGATGGAGTTGGGGTGGGAGGGGGGGAAGTAGAGGGGTTCCGGTTAGATTGTAGGCGCTGTGAGTGCGTGTGACTGTTCTCAGTGCGTCGGGACGGCGTGCGATCAACGTCTGGAGTCGGCCAGGGCAGACAGACTGCTTGTGTCAGCGTCTACTGACAACAGAGTGCTGGGTTCGCCAGTCGAATGGCCACTGCTTCGGCTGTCGCTAGCACCCGTTTGCGCAGGCCTTTAGAGTGGTGTGCGGGTGCCCGGTAGATAACTTTAAAACCTTTTTTAGCGTCGGTTTGATGGTTCGTATCGATTAGATGTGCGAGAATTGAACTCGAAATCGATCGATGTTCACCTCTACCTAGCCAGGCAGGCATGTGTTCGCGTATTCTCTTTTCCAGACGCCTGGTTGTACGGCCAATATATCTGACAAAACTCAAAGGTCAATGTGGGCACGCTATAATTGAGGGAAATAGCTAGTTTCTGTGCGAACCTTGGCCCCGTTTCGTGTGTACTGCGAGGCAGTGCAATGATTTCTTTTGAATATTAGTCGTCCATCAGAAGTGGGTAGTGCCATCACCTGATCAAATATACAACAGGAGAATACTTTGGTTTATGCGACTTTCCTGGGCAAACCACCAACTCACATGGCCGTTTAGTCACCGCATGCTGAAGGCTGTCATAGATTCCTGTCAGCAAGACGAGCCACTCGAAGACGCCAACCAAGTCCAATGATGTCCTTCAGCAATGGCCAGCAGCGAATGACGGCGAATGCGACTGGTCGGAGATGGTGCGAGTCGCGGCTTTTGGCTGTTGTCAATCGTCTGCAGCATGTAGCATTCAGATTGCTTTGCAGATAGCTGTGTACCGCATTTTCAGTCTGCAATCTGCGGCCGATCTACGCTTGCCTCCACGGTTTGCTCCCCAGCTTCAAATGCATCCCCACCCTAATCCACTGCCTTTCTGCCATCAACACAATGTTATCGTCACAAGGAGACTTATCCCACTTTGACGATGTTGTGTACGCGAGCCAGTTCTGATGCCCGCCTAACACGCACATCTATCACTTCAACTTTAAAAGCAGCTCAGATAGACGTGGTTGAGTTTGCTGCAAGCAAAGCCACCACCCTTTTGTGTGTTGATGGTAGTTCGACTGTCACATCCGACGAAGTCCACCGTGTGCTACGCAGTAAGGTGAAGCAGACACGGTGACTTGTGCGCAAATTAGTTTACAGTGAGAGTAGACTTGCGCAACATCTAGCACACTCTCTTCCTCCCCACCTGGACCTGATGTCAAGACAGAGTCAAGAAAACCGGCGGGGCACGGAGAGCACAGGTAGATGGCGCGGCCAAACCCGCACCGTGGCACTCCACTCCACATCCCCTGGTCCATAACAAACACTTGATCAGGATTTTGACCAACAACAACAGAAAGGACGTAGGTGACTGGGCAGCCATGCACGCGACAGTTCGAGCGTCGTTGTCGTACGATGTCCACCGTGTGCTCCACAAAAAGGTGATGCAGGAACGGTGACTTGTGCGTGTGTTAGTTTATAGTGTCAGTGGACTTGCACAGCATCTACCGCATTTTATCCTCCTCCCCCACCTGGGCTCGGTGTCAAGAAAGAGTCAAGAAGACCGGAGGCTGGGGAGGGCACAGGTGAATGCCAGCGCAGGAATTTACATAACGGTGCTAGTTATGCCAACTTTGAGGACAACTGGATGCTGCACCGATCCCACAACGGGGGTTTCAGGTGGCCAATAATCGGATCATGGGTTAGGATTCACCCGCATACTGCACCACCACCATCACCATTAATTAGATAATTTTTTCCACGACGGCGAAGAACTAATCAGCGGGGTATCCATGTTTGCCTCTGGATATTGCGTAGTTGGCACCAGTTGATGCGTAGTCATCGTCTAAAAGTAAACTGCGAAGTTTTCACATCCGGTGCTGAGGAGGTTCAAATTCCGTTGAAGCATAGTCTACACACACACACCAGAGAAAACAGAGGCGGGAAAACCAGATGGTAAAAAAATTTGCGGACGCATTCATTACCAGCACACGCACTGGATCATGTCCCACCCCCCTAGCCCGCATACCGGCCGTCAGAAAAATTGGCTTTCGCTGAAGACGCAGGGTGGTGTATACCATCCAGAGCGGGGTTGGGACGGGAAACGATGGCCTGAACAAGCGCAGGTCCAAATGTCGCGGAAAAAAGTTCCCTCGAGTTGGAATTGATTAAAAGCATTCAGGACTGACATGAGCGCATAAAACATCTGTTGGTCAACCAGCATGAACTAAGACCTGGCAAAGACCACAAACTGGGCCAACAATACTGAACGGATAAAACAACTTCTGGTCAGATGAGGTTACGTAGCACCACCTGAGGTAAACAAACCCCAGCCACCTGCAATACGGGACCGGTGGTAATAGGGGTTTTTACAGGTGGGGCCGGGGAACGCACAGGCGACGAGGTCAAGTAGTTGTATGCGAAATAAAAGCTATTGGCAATGCATGGTTGTACTTTGAGCGGTTGAGAAACAGTCGCCTTAACCCCCAACCATAGCTCCTAACCCTAACTCCTAACCCTTACCCCAAACCTAACAGTATTGTGTCCATCAGATGCGGTTACATAACCAAATCTTACCGAACTTCTAAAAAACAGGAAAACGGAAAGTTAGTAAACTAACAGGAGAAAAGGTGACTTAGTACTTGTTCGCGGAAAGTAGTATTAAACAAGAGATAGCGTTAATACGGGTGCTCCCAACAATCGACAGATTAAACTTCGCAGTTTTTTAAGCACATCATTCCCCGACTGCAGTTCAGCGCAAGTTTGACAAACTTTGTGGCCGTCATACAACTTCCAACACGTAACACCATTTTAGGCTATTCATGGCAAATTTCTGGAAGCAGGAGCTGTTGAAAAATCATGCAATGGCAGGCCTGCTACTACCACCACAACTGACAAATGAAACGAAGTGCCAGAACAGGCGTCCGCGTAGCGCCAGAAAAAGTCTATCGGAGGGCTTAATTGAAACTCGGTATCAAGAAAAACTCGATTCAGTCGATGCTTCTGGGAGTGATAAGGCCCCGCCCGTACCGACTTCAGATTCTTTAAACCCTTCAGGCAGAATATTATGATCATGATTATGTGAATCACTCCTCTTCCACTGCCAAAGCGATCCTCAGCTCCTCGGAAACTTAAGGTTCAGCGATGAGTCTATCCTTCATCTCCCCGGTCACACAAACCGACACAAGTGTCGAAGTTAGGAAAAATAAAAAACCCAGCAGCAATTCTGAAGTATGGGTGAGACCCTCTGCAGCTGGTGGTTTAGGCGTGCTATGTCTACCACTCGGCAGCGTAGGTCATTCTTCTTCCGGTAACACGATCACCGTTACAGGGGAAGTTACCTGGAGATGCTGCAGAAGTGTGCTACCGCACAGCTTTAAGCGGGAAGTGTCCTTTTTCAAAATGACGAGCCTCCCCTTGCTTTTCCAGGTTAGTGAGAAATTTCTCGGCCGATGAATCGGTCAAAGGGGTACTCTGGAATGGTCTCTCCGCGCTCCCCTGACCCCACTCCTTATGAAGTCTTTAACCGAGGCTACATCAAAGTCAGGGTTTATGCCATTAAGTTTGAGGAAGGCATCTGCATGGCCGGCATTGAAGTCAGGAAAGAAGTGCCATAAAACGCTGGACAGGCCTGTGTCCGAAAATGGCCGAATGTTTTCGAAAATGAAGGCGCCCACGTGGAGGTATACGGTCAGCTTTCAGGGCGCTGGAACGTGATGGCGAGTCTGGCCCGTAAAACTGCAATGGTTCCTTCGTTGATGAAAAGCAGGGGAAGTCCGGTTTTTGTCACCCTTTGTACAACTAGAGACAGTTCGCACTATAACAAACACACCTACTTTGGAGTTTCTAGTAGGCATTTTTAACGCCATTAAATGCAGGTATGATAGAGCGGAAACAGCGCTCTAACGTTGGCACGCTAATCCGCCGGCATATCTTGGACGAGTGCGGCCTGGTAGGTAGTTGCTTTCTCTTGGCCTCCACCCATCCAGTCTGTTTAGCCCTGCAACTGTCAGCAGCCTGACACGGCGCCGCGAGCTCACCAGGCCTTGCCCGCGAGCACTAGGTGGACGTTTGCAGTTGGACTGGCCGCAAGAGTTTTGAACTGCCATGGCCGCATTCGACTCCATCCCGAGTTCCACGCGTGTTGTTCGAGGAAACCTAGCGAACAGGCAGGCATCTGACCGAGGGGGAATAGCGTGTGCTTAGAAGTCAGTCCAAAAAAAACTGCTGCAGCGCCGACGCCCGAACACTGTCGGCCCGAGTATTGCAATAGTCTACGACAAACAGACACAAAGGAAGTAGACGGCACAATCACTGCAACGTTTCGGATTCTCACTCAGACCTATCACCAGAGGCGGAGTCTGACAAAAGAACACGTCTCTTTGCTTCTATTAACAAACGAGGTAAGTGCGACTCTCAGTGCTCAAGGTCTACGGCAGAGGACGAGGGAGTGAATACAAAAGCAAAATCGAGAGGTAAGCGACGCTGCCGAAGCTACGCCGGCAACGGAGAGTTACATTTCGAACAGTCAGTCTTACTCAGCCTTATTCAGATAGTGAGGGGCATGGGGTACTCAAATAGGGCTGGCCACTCTGATGGATAGGAAGACGTAAGAAATGCACAACAGTAGTGGTAGTGGTTCGATTCTGGCGCTAACCTCACATCTGTGGCCCGCAGAGTTGCGTTAGTCGCAACGACCAAACCCCTTTAACCGTATCGGCCGCGTGGACTGGCCGTTCGAACACGAGGGAATCGACACTACTAAGGGATGTCGATGCTCTGTCATCGCAGCCCCGGCGACTTGGACGTTAACTATTTCATTGTAAGGTTGACCTACGCAGTGTCTATCGCAAGTCAGTATCAAAACGACGGAAAATGGACGCGGGTACAGAGACTAACAAAGCCAAACGACCCGTCTACGCCTGCCACACACACGACCGGGTCCCCAATTAGATCTCCCTGGCTTTCACGAGCGCGGCTCAGACCTCGCAAAGTTTAGCGTCATAGAGACCACTTTGGTAGGAGTCTCATTCCCGATAAGAGCCGAGCTATATCGTCAGTTGGCAGCCTTCCAAGCCATGACTCTTAGCGCGTTAGACTGCTTAATGCGAAAAATGTGAGGATGAACTTCACGGTGTCGGCCTCCCCCTTCCCTCTTTCTCTCTCTCTGAGCCTGCTAACCTGCTGGTTGTGCACAGTGGCTAACGTGGCGC
This sequence comes from Spirometra erinaceieuropaei, assembly GCA_902702965.1. Classification (NCBI taxonomy): domain Eukaryota; kingdom Metazoa; phylum Platyhelminthes; class Cestoda; order Diphyllobothriidea; family Diphyllobothriidae; genus Spirometra; species Spirometra erinaceieuropaei. Next base: position 78,234 of record CACRXP010000573.1, read on the forward strand.
AAAGGCCTAGCATCTAAGGTGTGCTATCACACGCATGTGTTAAATGAGTTAAGAGCTCGGACGGACTCGTTGCAGACCAATATCCGTGCGCCGTAAGCCAGTCTGACCCCTGTTTTCGTCTAGCGCATCCGCAGCGCAGTCCGTTGTGGCAGTCAAGACCGAACAGAGACTGACGAGATACACACAGGGCGCATGTTTACAAATGCTGGGTCAATCTTAAGTGCGAATACATAGCCAATCCACTACACAAAGAGTAAACTGCTGTTTAAAGGTGCAGCCGACACAGTGGTTGGGCTCATTTGTGGCATTACTGGTAGATCGCGCGATGATCTAAATGGTATTCGAAAGCACACCAGCTTTGTCCTCCGATAGTGCTGGTGGTAAAAGGACACCACCACACGTAAACAATACCAGAACCTGTCTTGCAGTGCTGCTGACACATCAACTGTGACAACCCTGGTGCCAATTTAGTATCCCTATTTTGCTACTAACTGTTTATTAGTAACCAGGTTTTACTCTTATAATCTTGCGCTTGTTTCTGCATCCCAATTCGTCGGTTCCCGAAGTTCTTTGTTCATTGTTCTTTGTTGCCACTCGCTTTTAAACCGGCCACCACACGTTGGTGTCACTCGCTGACTGTTCGTCTAGTCACCTCGAATGTATGTCCACTTTTCAATTTATTTCCCGCCTTATTAACTCTCTCGTGCTCCGCTAATCTTACTCTTTATTACTATAGAACAACAAAGAATATCGGAGTTGCTTCGACTGTCTTTTGACATAGCCTTTGGCCTCGAGTGCGTCTATTCCGGTGAATAAACCAGCACTGAACCGAGAAAATCTAAAGAATACCAACACCGACTCTGACGGGCGGACAGTATGCGCTCCGTGTGTTTGTGGACGCTGATTTAGTGCCTAGTAGTAAGTGGCGCTCCATTTGCATCTGCCTTAACGGGTCCACCACTGATATGTCATCCAACACGCCCGATCCCATCGCCAGCTAACTGACAGGCTCGGACAGTCGACTGGCAGTGCACGGGAGAGGGATGAGAGACCGAGGCCGACACTGTGCAGGTAGCACGAAGTGCTAAGAGTCGTGGCTTGGAAGTCTGCCCACTGACGGGATAGCACGGTCATCGCGGTGAGTTCTTTTGACTGACAGGAGGACTGAGAGTCAGGCTGTAGTGGCTCCTTATCAATGCAGTCTCTGGCACTCTCGTGCACATGAGATTCGAGCCGCCCTTAGAAGCGCTCAGCAAATGTATTGGAATCCGGTCGCGAGTGCGGCACGCGTACACGAGCTGTTTGGCTTTGCCAGCAACTGCATCCGAGTCAACCTCTGGACGTTTTAACACTGTCTGGCTACAGGAAGAAGGTGGACTATGGAAGACGGGTGAGGCAGATGCTTTGCAAGCCCGCCCCGCCATAAAATAATGCACGTGCAAATAAACGGTGCCGCACCCACTCCGTGGACCGCGCGCGGTGGACGCCATCGCTTGCGATGGTCGAACTGTCATCTCTGTTAGGATATACAGTAGGTGTGTGTTGTGGGGAGTGCAAGCGGCGTAGAGCCATGGCCTAAGGAGCTGAACAGAGGACCAAGCCGGCGGTGTGAGACACGCGTGAAGTTGGACGACCGACCGGCGTGCACTGCAGCGCCGGACACGTGTGGTGGCTTTGCTCACGTGTGTGGCCCAATCAATGGCTGGTCGAACATTTGAGACGTTTCTGCGTGGGGGCTATCGTGCACGCGGTGGCCAATCAGCGACCAGCACGCCCGCGGCAGGAACATTCTAGAACGCCCTCAACGGCTGGCACGTCATTGGACGGAATGTTCCAGAACGCACAGGAGCCAACATAAATAGCGCATCTTTTTGACGAGTTGGAACCCTTCGTGTCCGCAAGTTACCAATAAAGTGCTCGTCTTCCGAACCGGCTCTTTTCCTGTCCTACCTTTCTTCCGGGTCATAACAGTGTGCTAACTCATGAAATGTCAATCGAAATTCTGAAATGCGCTTTCGACTCGAAAAGATTACATTGATAGGTTTGTAATATTAGCCATCGTACAATATAATCCATGATACTTCAGTTACTTCAGGATGCCGGCTTTCGAACGAACTTCTTCCCGGCTGCATGCAAGGGCTACAATTTGTGAAGAAAGAGGCTACTTAAACAGCGTGAACTTTTCTCATTGATTGTCGATTCCTTTATAAACTCAAATATTCTTCATAGAAAACATGCATAAAGATATTCATTCTTTTACTCATTTGGTAGAAAAGCGAGTCTTCTTCAAATTTTATACTTGATGGAAGGGTAGAATTCGGGTTTAACAAAGTTTCTAATTATGAAATTTTTCAAGACCGTAAAATTCCCGTTCAGTGTCTCTGCATTTACTAATGTTGCTTATAAAGTTTACCATATGGCTCAAGTCCACTGAAAAATTTAATGAACTCGACATGGCCTTCTCTTAAAAGCACATGGAAATGTATGACTGTCCGTACACGGAAAATATACAAACAGCACTTTCGAAACCCGGAATGCAAGCGTATCGGCAGGTCGGGTTCAAAATTATGCCGGAATTGGAAAATTTTTTAAAACCGAATTCTACCCTTCCTTTAAGTATAAAATTTGAAGAAGACTCAATTTTCTACCAGATGAGTAAAAGAATGAATATTTTTATTCATGTTTTTTATGAAGAATATTTGAGTTTATAAAGGCATCGAAAAACAGTGAAAAAAATCACGCTACTTAAGCAGTCATTTTTTACGAGCTGTAGTTCTTGCTGGCAGCCAGAAAGAAGTTCATTCGAAAACCGGCATCCTGAGGTAACTGAATTATCATGGTATGATGCCGTGTGATGACCAACATTACATCTCTACTTATGTTATCTTTTCGAGTCGAATGAGTTAGCACACCTACTGTACAAGTCGACTAATCCGCTTCACGGTCAGGCGAAAACAGCGTCCAGAGTGCGCAGCCTGCAAGTACTTACTGTAAGAGACTAAACCAAGGTAGGCGGCAGTGGCGTGGACAAGCATACGATGAAAACCGTTCAGCACCAGAGGCCGTCCGGCACCGATGCGATTCACGTCGTCCGCGGCAGTCGCCGCCTCCTTGAGAGGCAGTAGAAGGCTAGTTGATGGCGTCCATCGCCGATCACCTGCGGCAGTTTGCGACCCTGTTGCTGGGGCAGTTGCAAAGGTGGTCCTGAGCTCATCTTCAACCCGCTGGATGAGACAGAGATCCTGTACGGAAAAATGGCGCTTCTTGCTGCCACGACCGGCATCTGCCGCCATAAGGCGCGCAGAGGTCTTGATGAAGGCCATCAGCTTAGGCGAGATGGAGCCTACAGAGGGCGGTCTGCAGACCTCGGTGTCCGAGTTGTAGTCACCCTCTGCAGGTCCTTGCGACGGAACATCACAGTCCATAGACTGGTGCTGTTCCTCCTGCCCTTCATGGAAACCTGCTAGTGCCGTTGGATCGACAGTAGACGCGTCCAGTAGGTCCAACACATCAGCTGAATCTGCAAAGCCGGGTGGAGAGGTTAAAGTTATCAAACGCGTGTGCAGACGTATTGAAATATATTGTAATTGCGCAAAAAGGCATGACATGGTATGACTGCCTTTTAGAAACAATACATACGTTCCGAATAAGGGCGAAATTTCTAGTTCCAGGTGTATGCATAACTGAAGAAGAAGAGGGTTGGAGCACCGGAACATTTTGTTTATTGTCGTGAGCTTTCGGACACATGCGAGAATCCATCGTCAGATATAGTAGCAGCAACAGAACAAGCGACAGTTATAGGGCAAGTAGGCCAATCAGAGGACTTAAACAACAACACCATCGACGATATGGCATTTGCTGCCGCATTGCTGCGGAGCTAGGTGTTGGAATTGCACCCCCCCCCCCCGAAAGCCACCATGCGCAAAAGGGTAATGAAAATTAAAGACCGGTTAAAGCCTGAAGAGCAATCTGGAGTGGTGTACCGCATCCCGTGCCAAAACTGTCCTCGTAACTGCACAGGGCAGACTGGACGCATGCTCGGATCGCGCATACACGAACATAAATTGGCCGAGAGACGAGCCGACGCATCATCACAAGTGGCCGCCCACACCTACCAAATGGGTAATGAGTTTAACATCACAACAACCAAAATGGTTGCCCACTCCGGAAACACGACAGGCCGAGAATTGATTTAAGCCTGGGCCTCGGAAGAGAACTCAGTCAATCGATTTATCGATCTGCGCCGGTGTATAGAGTCCTGCGTAGTCACCTCCAGTCTTGCGCCGTTGGTGGATGATTGGCCTACATGCCCTATAACTGTCGCTTGTTCTGTTGCTGCTTCTGCACGAATTCGAAAGCTCAGGACAATAAACAAAATGTTCCGGTGCTCCAACCCTCTTCTTCTTCACTTGTACATACGTTAATTTGAGATATCCAGAAACGCGGACAACAGACTGGAGTCGAACTCTACATGAAGCAAGTTCCGCACTGATTCGCAATACGGCTGAATTGTTAATTACAGTAGTCTGTGTACATAGCTCTTGATGAATTTGTCAACTCCGAAAAGTTTTGTGAATAAGTCACTTCTCGGAGGACGGTCGGTGATCAAAACTCCTTTCTACAAAACTATAATGAAAAGCGGAGCCTCGAAAGTCTAGAGGATGCAAAATGGGGAACTGTTGGCACATTCAGCGATGTATGTGCTTGTGATTTACGAATAAGCCCCTCGAATACTACTCAAAACTTCAGTGAGGGCATGTGTCAAGGCAGTTAGACGGCGATAAGACCCTTACTGGCGCTCTGAATGAATATCGGGATCACACACAGAAGGCACCGGTAATTAACAAGGTAGCATATTCGGTGGTAAGCCATTTATACACACTACCTTTAGAAGACCAAACTACCGACAAAACTGCAAACACCCGTTGGGCAGCCCTAGCTTCAGGACGTCGGCTGACAAAATGTCACGCATATAAATGTTAGGAGAGCAGGTCTCCGTTCTTTCGGCGAATGCGTTAACAGAATACATGTGAATGAATTTCTTCTGGCAGCTGACCTTTCCCGGAACATTCATAACAACAGAAGGTAGTACGTTTTCAATCCATGATATTTAGTTCACTTTTTCGACTGGCAAAAGCTTACTTGAACAAGCTGGTAAGTTCTCGTGAGTTCATGGTGGACCGCAAAACTGCGACAACAAATTGGAGTATTGATTGGTGCACTCCAGCAAGTTTGATAATCTTTCTCAAGAAAATAGGTGCATTTTCAGACGAAGAAAAGGAAATTGTGAAAGAGGTAAATCCTGCACAAGGTGTGTACTTACGAAAGCAGACTAACTTTTGTTATTTTAGATCTGAGTCCTATGAGAGAACTCGTAGTTTAGGGTAAGCGAGAAGGTCATCTGTCACTAGGTCAGGGGACTAGGGCGGCTAAAGCACAATGGCGACACTGTTTCGCCAGAAAAAAAACAACCTAACCAGAAGACTGAAGTGAATTGGTGTCTTGTCATGGTGCAATATTTATTATTTGTTTTGCTAACTGTCATGTAACACATCCTTTACTGTCTGAGGCAATCATGCGGCCCAGGCAGGAAGAAAGGGGTAAGGTGAGATCCTAACCACAACTATGAGGGTCACACGCCTACTTGACATGCTTATATGCCTCATGTCATAAGGCCTATGATGTACTGATGATCGGTAACGAGCGTGAAACAACTGTCTGCGTCTGGCTTGTTGCACTCTTAGCTAGATACCTATGTGTGTGGCGAGGCACTGATGAACTTCGGTTCGATGATGTGCTTATGACCCATCTGGTAGACCCCAGTGGTGGACCAACTGCTCCAGATGCGTCTGTGCGCATGTTTTTGTTTCTAGTCTCAGCTGCTGCTTTGGGTTATGATTGGCTGAATTAGGGCAGAATAAACCAACAACGGAACTCACTCGTTCCTTTATGCCTTACGAGCTCTCCCTAGAGCCCAACTAGCAGCCGCACTGCGGCGCATGATGTAGGCAGAATGGCATTACCGACAAAGACAAGGGAGACTGGAGTGACCATTTCTGGCTTATTAGCCGTCGTCAGTCAGTCATACCCAACCCCGAAGTGTGGAACACCTGAGGCTCGATGTCCAACGGGTGAGTATGACTGGCTGACGACGGCTAGTAAGCCAGAACTGGCCATCCCAGTCCCCATTGTCTGTGTCGGTAATAACATACTGCCTATATCATGCGCCGCTGTGCGGCTACTGGTTGGGCTCGAGAGAGAGAGAGCCCGTAAGGCACAACGAAACGAGTGACTTCCGTAAGAACGATCGGTGAGCGCCCCCTCTACTATAGTATATTCCCGATCGAAACTGACAGGGCAACGGGCTCGTGGCCAGTGGTTAGAGGCGTGGACTCGTCCTGTTGTGCCTTACGGGCTCTCTCTCTCTCGAGCTCAACTAGCAGCCGCACAACGGCGTAAGTCACAACGGGAGGATGCGTAGGTGCTCAGATACGTACCTAAGGGCTCTACATCAGGCAATGAGTCCTCAAGGCGAACGTGCGGTTTCCCACGGTGCTGGCGACGCGGACGACACCTCGGCCGGCGGGTCCTTCGACTGTCAGAAACGGCAGCATTGTTGATATTCTTATCAACCCGTCGAGGTCGCGAACCGTCAGCTGTCTCCTCCTCCTCTTCCTCCTCACTACCCAGAAAACAGCCGGCTCTTTGATAGGGCAGGGAGCCGAGGATTTCAATCTGCTTCCTCTCTGTCAGACTAATGAAGGCGTCCCAGACAGCGCGAACTCTGAAACACATGATTTGCGGAGGACAGGTAAACAGGCAGATGACATAGATGCAAAAATTACTTTTGTTATCAGATGCGTGCACGCGAGAAAATGATGGGAGGCGAGGGAGGGCAAGGAAAGATCTCCAATCAGCTGGAGCAATACCTGAGAAAAAGGAGACTCTATCGTTGGAACAAGGACTTTATTTGTTTGAAGTTTAGGATTTACTGTCGACGCCATTACCAGGGACCTCGACAAACGCTCAACGAGTGTAACGTGCCTGGGATGCTGATGATACACAGCCACACTGCTACTGGGATTACTGGCTGTCGCATTCATTGCGGGTGTGTTCGCACCTGGCGCGACAATAGATTAGTCACCCACTTTAGTATTGATAATGGCCGAGATTTAATCACCGGCCCAGCTAGCTGATACGATTTCGTCCACCAACAATGTCAATCAAGAGAGCGTTCAGTCCGTGCTCCCCCCCCCCCCCTCCCCCAAGGCGATTAAGTCCTCCGTCCGGGCGGTTTTAGGACTGAATATGGAGAGTTTTGCGTGTTTTGGCAGAAGAACCATGACTCGTGGCTTGCGCGGGTGTCTCCTCATGCGAGGACCTCGGTCTTGTCAATCTTGAATTGCACCACGGATGTCAGGTGAATGAGACTCGTGTTCCACTCTCCGTCTCAGCTACTGTCTAAAGCGCGCCTTTTCCCATATAGCGGTCGAACATGACTTCTCTCACCGGCTTAATTCCACCAGATCCAACACTCATGAGTCTCCAGTGGTTGCACTAACGAAACGCTCCGGATATTTTGTGCCAGCTGAACCGCCTCAGTGGGTTTGGAACATGTCTGATCAGCATTCTGTCTCGTCATCGAGGTGCCCGCACAGTTCAACATGTATCAGGCGCAAAGAGAAGGCTAACTATGAGCAACCTCCCCTCACGATGACGCGCTGGTAAACAACTGCAAAACCTGAGGCGCCAACTATCGGAAGGCTGTCCACATGTCTTGGCGCTTGCTATTGAGAGCCAGACTGCAGGCCCCGCAGATAAGATAACCGAGCGACTGCAGTCGGTTGCGGAACCGCAACGTGTCTGCCATCCGAGATACAGGTGTGAAATTGTTGGTTAGCCACTGCCGTCTCGACCCCGTTTTGTCATACGGGGCGCACTGACTGGGAAAAGAGAACCAGGCTGGCGAACCCCGGTAAATAGGACAGCTTGACCGTGTCAGGCGACGAAGTCCATCGCATCTCCCACGAAATGAGCGTAAGGGCAGTGACTTGCGCTTGGATTAATTTAGAGCGCGTCGGATGCTACGCAGTTCTGCCGCACTCCCTTCTCCCT
>CACRXP010000573.1:106021-120490 GCA_902702965.1 Spirometra erinaceieuropaei
ATTAGGAGCACTGCTTACCTATGGAAGCGTAAAGTGTAAGTTGAAAGTATCCCTCTAAATCTAAGTCCACCACGTAAATGATGTGTAAAAATACACACCTCATCCTTGCGTTTTTGTCCATATATTGTCCGAGGAGTTAAAAGCCACGTTTATCTTTCCGACCAACAAAGGACGATTCGGGCCGGAGCCGGAAAATTACTGTCCCACCAGTTTGACGGGCATTTTGCGCAAGGTCATGGTTCGCCCTTTTAAGAGGCAATTAATTATGTATCTTTAGTAAATGAGTATACTGCGGGGTCTCCAGCACGCTTTGGTCGCTGCTACTCGTGATTTACGAGTGGTTTTTACGCGCAAAACAGGTAAAAATAGCCATAGATAAAGGCTATCAGTTGAAAGCCATTTTCGTTGACTTGTGTTAGGCGTTTGGCGGTGTGCCCCATCGCAACTTTTACACAGGATTTGGCAGTGTGGGATCCGAAGAATTCCTTAAAGGGGATGAAAGTTTTCTTCTGGCTGAGCCTGTAAAAAGTAATTGTTGACATCATTTTATCCAAATGGTTAAATGTGAGAAATAATATTCCACAGGATTTGGTATAATGTTCGCCTGTCATCCTCACGTATGCAAAAGACGCGACGAGAAGCATGATCCTGCCAACACATGTCTCCCGGAGCAATTCGGGGCTATATGGGCTAGGCCTCGTGCAGTTTTAATGACATTTCGTCCTTTCGAATGACGTCGCTCTGCCTTATAGTGGGTACATTTTGCGCTCTTATATTTAAATATATGCGGTGTGTCCTGTACAATGCATTTCCGAATGAATAGAGTCGACAGAAAGTCGTTCTTCATTAAGGCTAATATTTGCCTTCTCTAAGTGGGTGATGTACACGGCCACACGGACGGCAATTTTGCGCTGACTGTGTGTGTGCTAGATCGATACAGCTGTTCAATGGATATTCCGTATCCGGACCGTTGATTTATCTGGTAAGTTTTTCGTTTTTAAAGTACAAATTTCTGACAGCAAATTAAATGATACGCCACGCATGCCGTTGACTTAAACAAAAATATTACTAAAGGTGATAAAGAATTGAATTATAATTGAAGCTAATTTTTTGTCTTACAGGAGCCTGCCGTGGATGGCGATTTTCGTTAACAGAACGATGTCAATTAATTGACTGGACAATGCAGATGTGCGTCCCATGTGCCACCAGTGCATACTCCACTACCCTATTGTTATTTTATATGCTCAATAAACTCCCACATGGATATACTTGCTGTCCATAGTTTTGGTTCGTGTAGACCTCGGTACACGTTTGATTTGCCGGCGCACTCACTGAGGAAATAAGGGATTATCGCGGCCACAGTCCCATCATAGCCCCGTGCGTAGTCCTGCTCATATGGGTCATATTGGTCACTTTGTCAGCACAAATTGTTTTTTCGTATTTATATCACCAACAAACATAACTGCATCACGGTCCCTTGCTGGCACCAGCCCCGTCCGGTCCCGTTAAGCCCCCCTGGCCGGACGGGGTTGATGCCTGCAGAGGACCGTGATGCAGTCAAGGTTGCTGGTGAAATTAATACGAAAAAAATATCAGTGCTGACGACGTGCAATAAATACAGGAAAATGTAGATTTGCTGACGGTCCGGTTCAGAAAGTAACTTAAATAATCAAGTATCCAGATATGTAGCTTTAGTCTAGAAAATGATTTGCGATATTTCCCAAATAATAGTGCTGCATAAGTGGCATTCCATGAAAAGATGTTCAAACGGACAAAGAGCTGGACATTCTGAAAACATTAATCTTAGTGTTATTCAAACACTAAAAGAAATTGACTCAAAAGACAACGAGCATCATGTGCTGGATCATACGTGCTTTCGATGTCTTTTAAATAAACAATAAAGTTTTGTTAAAGAGCCTTCGAGTCCCACCATAACAAATAAAAATAAATTTTAATAGGAATTCTAGAACAGGTAGCGAGAGTCTCCAGAGCATTCAGTTCATGATTTTTAAAAAGGCATTCTGATGAATAAAAATGTTTAGCGATCAGTGAAAAACTCCTTTCTACGAATAAACAAAATGACAGTTATTAGATTAACTTTGAAGAAGAAAAAATCTTCGCTCATGAAAGGATAAGAGTACGGGCAGCACCGACATGCATGTCGTAGTGTATAACAGATTCTAAACGGACATTGTCAGGGCAAAAAAATTTCCAATCATGAAAAGGAAGTATGTGGGTCAGACAGGAGTGGCCTGCCTGCGATACTGTATAAGTGATTCGATACGAAAATCGTCAAGACAGAATTCATACACGGAATGAGGCTATACGCTTCATTGTGGCGGGATGATAAAAAACCCAGACGCGGTCCGTCACAGTCCGCTTTGAGTCCAAACGAGGAATGAGCAAAGGATATACGACCATGCGATCTTCTTGCACACCTTCCAAACTACTAGTAGGTAGCGAATGCAGGGAATTCCAACGTGAACGATTTTATCTTGAACTCATCGCGGGAATCCTAGGGCGTTCGCGAAGCTGTAGTTTGAACACGGAATACCATCATGGATGTCCTGGGTTAATAAAAACGGGGACCACATCGATTGGGTGCAATGACGGACAGCAAACGTAAGGAATGATTTTGGGACTCTGGTATATCCGGACAGCCTGGAAACGGTCAATTACGTTCCCATTTCCGTTAGACAATGGAAATGCAATCTACTTTGGGAATCCGAATTATCGACGGACATAATTGTTTTCCCAACCCTAAAAATTACTGAACTTACAAACACCAGTCACCTGTTAGGCTCTTCGCACTAGGTCAGAGGCAAATATATGTACTTTGACTGGCGGAATTACTCGTCCTGCCAGCGGGCTTTACAACAATAGTAATCACACTTGTATGAGATTGAGAGGAAAGCTGACTTAAGAGGACAATCAGATCATTTCCCTTTTAGCACAAATTGACTTCCACTACAAGATCATTTACTTCTTTACTTCTTAGCTTCATTCCCCCTATAATGCATCACTGAATGTTTGTCGCATATTCCGCTACCACGTTTGCCCCATCAACATTCAACAAGTGTCTAGGTCGAGCACTACTGTCCTAAGAATGAGCTTAAACGGTAAGTAACTAGGAGAAAAACGTTCAGTTCATCGTCTTACACGACGCGATGAAACCTCATCAGATGTGTTTTAATAGTCTAACAGCTTATCAACCAGTAAATATTCGTGCTTTGATTCACTCAGTCGAGCAGGGGATGTCCGCACCTTTTTCAAACACGAGATTACGTGTTCCTCATGGTTTCCAAAACATTTTGGAATGCTTTGCCCGCGAAGTATTGCGGCTTCAACCAATGGACATTTACAAATTCGGCATGGACTACTTCGATATGCTTTTGAGGAAAAGGAGAGGTAGAATTAGACAAGGTTAATGCTTTGCAAGTAGAGACGGGCGAAACTGACGTGGCCAAATTAGGAGCAGCATTTGAGGATCGCTATTACAACAGTCGGTCATTTATGGTAAAAGTCTAACAGCTTTCTTACGCTGACAAATGATAATTATCGTTTGTAATAGTTCCACTAATGGAATCTTCGGTCAAAATCGTTTTTGAATATAATAGTATTTGCATCGGCCATACCTCAGTTCAGTCCAGTTTATAAAGGGAAATAGGCGTGAGCCTTTGAGTACTCTATTTGCAACGTAAAAATTGTAGGACAAATCATAAAAACTACACATCCACGTATTTCCTACTTCCATAAGCATCGTGGTTTGGATCTGCCCCTTTCCGATAATGAGTTAGCATTCTGACGTATTTCTCAGAAGGCAGAATTTTCGACTGAGTTTAAAAAAGGAAAATTTAGACCGTCCAATTTTCGGTTAAATGTTACTGAAGTTTCCTTTTGAGGACAGAACACAAATCAACAGTGATCTGGCGATTTTGTAGAGATTCCGGAAAAAAAAGGCGACGGGGGGTAGGAATGCATAAATGGCTTGAGGCTAAATATCAGAGAGAATGTGTATAGTCTGTGAGCTTCAGTTACTAAGTCACATCTCTCGTTGAACGTAGAAGACAGAAGGCAGCAGAATGAGGGGTTTGATGTACACAAAACCCAGAGTTGTCCTCTCAGGCGATAGTGGCCACTGACGAAGCCAGTGCTGATATTGGCTGCGTCCAGTCATGCCTGAGAGGCCCTGCGACAGAAGTGACAGCCGCTTTTGTAGGATCATGGGCCAAGCTCAAATGGTGTCCAGTCAATGTGTGGTGCATTTGCCGAGTGTTGTCCCATGGGCATAGACTGTTGTTGCAGGGGTGAGGTGCATTCGAGTGTCCTCATTGCAAAGAGTGGACGACTTTGAGGTAGCGAAGGCTTGAACAATTACGCCCGACCGGTTATGATGGCTGCCCGCCACAGGCCCTTTCCTTGCTTCGGTAAGTGGAAGATATATAATAGTGGAGAAATATAAAAAAAAGCAATGCTTTAGAAATACGGAAATCAAAGAAGGGAATTGTGGCGGTACTTTGACAATTTAAAAGTTAGAATTGTTGTTTTATATGTAATGTGTAAGCAAATAATCGTAGGAAAAATTTCCTTAAAGGTCATCTCTAAAGCAGCCTTTCCTAAAAGAAGTCCCGCGGGCCGAGAGTTATAAACTTAGCAAGTTACTTACCACTCATCCTTCATTCCTATTCTGGAGAAAATGCCATTGTTGAAAAGTGTCTGCGAATGTCTTTGTCATTTTGTCGTCAAATATTTTTTACTGAGCACCAGAAAACCAGATTTTATTAAAGAAATACCATATTTCGAGTCACAACAGACTGCAAGAAATGCAAGCAGGACACGTCGTGATAGAAAAGATGCAGAAGTTATTATTGTTTTGTCGGTACACCAAATTACCGGCTGCTGTTAAACAATATTTTCACCGGCAGTCCACGAAACCCCGCGCTAAGATAGGCCACGTGTTCTCTGATCAATGCTTATTTCTACTTGCTCCTTCATATCATATTAATCAATTGTTATTTTTGTCTTATTGTCGTTTAATGTTTCAGGCAAAGTTGACCTCATTCTATTTAATAAGCGATTTCCTGAAATACAGTTAGGGACGTCGTCTTATTTTACCTACTTGCATTACCTCTTCTAGTCGCGATCCATGTGCTATTGTGTGTTTATCTTTTCAATGCAAATGATGGAATCTTAAATGTCTTTTTGTTTAGTCATTGGCTGATGAATGCACATTTTATGACAGTTCAGCTCCATGCAGGAAAATACTAGCTTATTCTAAATTAACATCTTCAACCAACGCTCGTTGCTGACGATGACTTACTTGGAGAACGCATCCACGTATAAATATATTTTAAAATATTGCAATTGCAAATATACAAGCAGTCAGTCCGCATTTAAGCGCCCTTCGTCAATCTACCTGTCGTACAGCATCGTCGTCACTGCAATTTAGTCACCATGTTTACCTTTTGCTCATAAGCTTGCTGTTTAATGCCGAACAACAGCACATCGTTTCGGCCTTGGAATGAGTATGAAATCAACTCTTTTTAGACGTTTCACTGTTAGCAGTCAATGTTAATGATTAAATGGAGAATTTTTCTACTACAGCGAATCAAAAGGGAAAGGCTCTGAATTAGACAGGAGGTGTAACTATAAATTCTGGAACAAGATACGTTTGGAAACTTATTGAAAATGCATTTATTGCATGGAGTATGACAAGCTTAAACATTGATGCACAGTTTTAGAATTGACGTACCTTCTCCATAGAACTTTGCATCAAAAAGGTCCGCAAACTGATCTCGCCTTTTAAAGACGTTCAAAGTCTTGTTTTGATAAAGAAAGCAAGGCAGTCAATAATTATGTGAACCTTGAAGCCATTGGTCGGTTCGTTTTGTTGGGTCCACCAGACAAGGTGCAAAGCTACTGCAAACTGAGTAATGATATGATTACGCCAAAACCTCTGTTTTTCGCCTGTTTTTTGGTTTGTCGCTTATGTCTCCTCTCGCCGATGGAATTCCCAGGATGTGTAAGTTTGACTCGTACCTGCTGAGGAACCAGGACGTGTGTGGCCGGCGAAGATTTTTGTTTTACGTCTCGTCAATCACTGCACATACGTCCGTCCCCAGCTCTCATTGGATGTGGGTGCTGTCAAGGTCACTTCACTCTTATCGAACGTCCGCCGTTTGACAAACCGTAGTGATTATTGCTTTTTCCGATAGGCAAACTGCTGTGCTGCTGTAATGTTAAAGAAGAGAATCTACAAGTCGTTTGACGAATTTTTCCTCCCAGTCAGCACTTCATCCTCGTACATACTGTGGATGACCGATCTCATAAAACGCCGGCCGAAATTCTGAAATACGTTTTCGATTAGGAAGGATTACTAGGGCGCGGGTGTAAAACTGATTCTCTTACCACATAATCCTATATTATTTCGGACTTCACAGCATGTCAGCCTTTGAATTCACTGATTTTCAAACTCCTATAGAAATCGAACTAGGTGAAAGATGACAACTTATGTAGAGCGTCTTTTACCTATACATTTTCGATGGTCCTGCAAATTCAAATATATTTTATTGAAATTTGAGTAAAATATACTTTTTCTCAGTCCTTTGATAGAAAATCACATCATCCTTATATGTTATACTTGATGAAGGAGTATATATACTCTTTGAAATTTCTGATAATGAGTTTTTTCAGGACCGCGCAGTTTTCATTCATGAAACATCGTACCTGGCCGTCTGCCACAGCTCCTCGTGAAACGTACACCATAGTCCGCATCCATTGCAAAATTTTCTGGACTTTATATGATATCATTTTAAAGGCATAGCGAAAGATGTGGTTTTCTTTACGCGGACCGAACGCATCTTGTAGACTGGAATCACTAGGCGCTAATGCAATGACTGATTAGGCTCCAAAGTACTTTTGAAAACCTAAATACACTCCTTCTTTGAGAAGAAAATATATAGATGGCACGATTCTCTATCAAACGACTGAGAAAAAGCTTATTTTGCTCGAAGTTTCAATAAATATTTGAGTTTGCAGGACCAACGAAAATCTATGGGAAAAATACGTCCTTCTTTTGTTGTCACTTTTTATCTAGTTCTATTTCTTTTGGGGGCTTGAACAGCAGTGTATTTAAAGGCTGACATCCTGCGAAGTCCAAAATAATATAGGATTAGGTCGTAAGATGGTCAGTTTTACAACCGCGCCTAAGTAATCCTTCCTAATCGAAAACGCATTTCAGAATTTCAGCCGACGTTTCGTGAGATCGGTTACCCCTCTGTACCTAGAGTCTGACCCGCCGAACTGTTATTGTTTCGGTGCGGACAGCAAGGCCGCGTGAAATATTTGCTTAAAGTGCTCCTTTTGAGTGCTAAACAGTTCATCAGGGAATGAGTCTTTGCGAATCCATCGGTATGGATTAATTCTGCAACAGCCATTCGCATTGCAATGGCACCAAGCTAAGACCTCTATCGCACTGTTCGGCTGGAGCTTTCCGGGCACTAAATCTTCGCCATTGTGCAGATCAGTCAACCAGTTGGCCTCCCCTACTCCAGTTGAGACTACCTCTTAACTTCCATAAGTCGCTTCTAGATTTGATGAACCGTACCTTTTTAGTCAGATTTAGGATCTTATTAGGCAAAAACTGATAAAATTATTGGTCGTTTATCTCATTTTGAATGGACTAGACAACGTTGCTTACTTTCAACTTTCAAAACTCCGTCCCTTATGTCTAATGAGAAATTTGGTCCCTTTTGGTAGAAAAAGTGAGTGCTCTGGGTATACTTAAGGTCTGTGAGTTTTAGTGAACCGATGAAAGCTTTAATTGCAATTTTGGGACGATCTGTTCGTTGGCAAATTATGGCATGATTTGAAGGTATTCGTGTTTAGACAAGGAAATAAGGAAAAATGAACTAGCGAAAACGTTAAGCGGTAACGTTGAATGGGTTTGTGCTCAAACTTTACCCACTTGTTCAGGTCGAAGACAAGGTGACTGCGTCTCACCTGCGGTTCGGCTGCGTGTGCGGGTGCTGCTTTCTAGATATATAGTTTGAAACACTTTTGGACGCTGTTCAGTGTCTGGGCCATAGTTAACTGCGTGTAAAGATATTCACCGCTTCTAAACAGATAACCCAATATACTCCCCAATTTATATAAGTAGCCATTATTTTTAGTTTAAATACGAAAATGTCTAAATAATCCCATAAAACATTCGCTCTGGGACGGACCCCAACCGCTGGTCCTCCAAATTTATGCCAGATGCTGTGACTAGGAGAGCCATTAGGTATTATTTTTGCTATTTGCAAGCAAATTTTTTCTCTCCCAATACTCTCAAGGCAAGTCAAACGCAATCTGAATTACACTGAAGGACAAACATTGATGTAGGCGATGGAAATGCACGCAGACAGACCGCTTTTTGAGTACTATACACAAGAAGCGGTTATAACATGTAATTTTCACCAATGTATAGATGGGATGACTCGTTGAGGGAAGTGCTGATTTTTTAATTACAGACAGCTACTCTGATTGCTTGCGGTCTGGCAGTTTACCAGGTAGGCTAAATGTGATGAACCTAATTCAGCTCAGTAAAACTAAAGCCATTTTTGTCTTTTTTATATCTTTTCGGGAGCGTTGATGCAGACATTGTAAACAATTTAAAAGGGTTCATTTGAATCAGATTTTTAAACTTACAACCGACTTTTATCTCTTTTGTTTTTTTAGATGTCCACACCGAAACCTGGCACTATGATTAGGGAAATTGATCGCAATGCTCCATTTGACGGGCTCCTTTAACGCAGTTCTGAATAAAAAGTGGCCGCAATGGCCTATGGATGCTTCCTAGCTGGCGTCCGGAGCTTTTACGAGTTGTGTTTGAAATATTCTCTGACAGATCAGTTCCTTTGTTGTTTCACTCAAGAAACCTAGAGCCGTTCGAAAAAAAGTAGACTTTTGAACACAAAACCCGATGCTAGTAGGTTCAGAACGAGTTTTCAGCTCACAGACGGGCTGAATGCATTCTTGTTGGCGCTGTAATTATAAAATGTCGATTTGACAGTCACGAAAACTGGCACGCGACGATGCACTCTTGGGCCTCTTTTTTCAGATGTCCTCAAAGAAGCCCACTGACATGGATAACGATGAGGCCGCGACCATTATTCAGTCCAACTACCGACGCCATCTGCAGTCAAACACAATCAAAACCCTGACCGAGAACGAGGCAGCAACTGTCATCCAGGCTGCCTATAGATCCTACGTGGCGCGAACGAGCTTGTCCGCCCAGCCCCAGTAAGCGATCTGCTCCCGCATACTCTTGCCAAACCGCAATGCACCGTTCACTCGCCCTCCCCCCTGCACATGTACACGCGCGACCGTTTGCTGCTGTCTGCATGCACTACTTAAAGTACAAGTAATATAGACTGGAGTGAGGAGAAGAGCAAAGACCATCAGACGGTACCAAACGTGACAATGCCATTCGGTCTGAGATGTCTTGCCTGGCGCTAACGTACGCCAGTACGCCCTCGTACTTGTACATTTGAATAAAACTCAAATACTGTCGTAATGTACGTGCGACTGTGCAGCTTCATCTGACAGGTGAATCCGGGATGAGTGACGTTCTTGCATCTGACCCAGCGCGGAGTCTACCTGTCCGCCTCTCCAAGCGAAACTGGAGTGAAATGACCTTTTAGTGACTTGACTAGTTATCTACGCTGATGGAGGAGGGACGAGATTTTGAGGCCTATACTGTGCTCAAATTTACCCTTCTCGCCGAGAGGCTCACCATATTCTCATGGTAAGACAGAGTTAAGACCAGGAATGGAAGCGGATGTGCGAGTCTCAGGTCCTTGTTGCGAACAAAACGAACGCGCGATCACTGGGACAGTACATGTATTAGCCTGAACTTTCGGTCTCATACAGGAGGCCATCATCAGAGATTATGAGAATGTAGCGTAAAATGAGTAGTTTTTTATTCCAACAAAGATGAAGAGGGACAGGGGTTGAGGGGGCGGTGTTCGCGATAAGGCTATGTCCACGCTTTTTCACGACGTAGTGACGTCGTATGAGCTTAGCTGGGAATTGGGTCGCGCATCTTGGCCGCGAGAACGAAGCGCGTGATAGCAGACGGGTATATCAACGTGCCTGTTGATTGAATTAGTGTCAGTCACCCAGACCTCCAGCAGTTCTCGCTCTGCCTTATTGCTGACTCGCGCCGTTACCTGCGTCTCGAAAAGTTGAATTCATGGCTTCCATCTGTAGCGTGAGTAGCGACCGAAAACAGTGGGTCACCCCTCTGAACTGCCCGTTTGTGCTCCGACATTCGCGAGCCAATTTGTCCTCCGATCTGTCCTGTGTAATGGCGTGGACAATCATGGCATGGGATCCGATAAATGACACTGGACTCCTCTCCTGCGTCTAGTCGGTCCTTCATTTGCACGAATTTGATACGTATGGTTGCTGGCGGATGATGAGTGATACCCATACCGAGTTTTCCATCGATTCGTTACGTTGTTTCTGACACGGGAGAGAGTGTCTGAGTGCTTCTCATGGGCCCGTACGGTGGCAGCGGCTGTTGAATATGTTTTTGTATCTACTCATTGTCCGCTGATCCCGAAGATGACGCAGTTCTCATACTCGTCCCTCCTATGCCCTACTATGCGTTTGTAACCTTTGGAGGGGTTCTCTAACAGCCGCGTTTATGCGTCATCAGGTGGTTGCTATGGTATTTGAGAACCTGAGTTGTGTTAGTCGCCTTTCTATGCACCGTTGAGCTGAGTTCTCCACTGGGTAGACGTGGGACGAGAACGTCAATTAAAAGCAATCCTCCGGCATTCTCGTCTTTACTTTGAAACTTAGTGTTGGGCAGGATACTGTTAAGCTGGTTTTGAAAGTCTGCTAGTCTGCTCCGTTTGAGTTAAAGAGCGTGTCATCAACATAATGGTGTCAAAACACCGGCTCATAGTGGTGGAAAGCGAATTTCCCCAGCTCCCACAAAACCAGTTCCGCAACCAGATTGAATATTGGGAAACCCATCGGCGTTCCTTCGATCTCCTCGAATGTTCTGCCATTGAAATGAAAAGGGTTCTTTGGTCCTTTGGTCGTCTTTGGAAGGTGTTCTTATTTCGTCGTAGTTCTCCTGAGCCGTCTGCGTAGAAAGTCGCGTGCCAGGTCCGGTGGGATAGATGTGAACACTGAAATCACGCCAAAGCATACCATTATTTGATCAGGTCGGACAGTTTTCCCTAGGATGGAGATGGGTTCGGGCGCTGTGGTCTGCAAATCCAAACATCGCATCTGTGTGTACCACCCGCACTTGACATGGGTTCACACCGGACCCCGAAGAAGGACTCGGGCACCTCTTCTGGGTGAGATTGACATAAGTGCCTCATAAAGAAGGGCTTTGTAGCGGTTATTCCGTCGATTAGTAATCTTCCAGCACACGAATGCTAGCCTTTTATAATATTTTTAAAAAACGGAGCACAACGAAATATGCAAGATTTTATGAATTCATAAAATTTTCTAACCTATTCGACTGCTTACGGTCATTAAAAATTAAAAAGATAAATTGCTGCATAAGAATCAAACGTGACACGTGGGTGAAAACAGAAGTAGAGTGGCGATATTGCCAGTGACAAGGGAGACCGGAATGACCGTTTCTGGCTTATTAGCCGTCGTCAGCCAGCCATACGCGACCCTCCAGAAACGAAATACCCGGAAATCGACCCTTTGACCGGCTGGTTAGAAGTCCAACGTTCTAACCACTGGGCTATGTGCTCGTTGGCTTGTCGGTTGCGACCAGGCATATACAATGATTAGAGGCGTCAGACTTCTGGCCAACAGGTCACAGGATGGAGTCCCAGGTGTCCAACACCTTGGGGTTGTGTATGACTGGCTCAATGGTTAGGCTGCTGAACTTCTAAAACCAGATCGCAAATTTCAGTCTCGGCGGTTGCATACCGCGGAATTGACTGATGACGGCTAGTAAGCCAGAAATGAGCATTCCAGTCTCCCTTGACTCTGTCGGTAATGCTATCCTGCATATACTACGCGCCGCTGTGCGGCTTCTGGTTGGGTTAATGAAAGAGTCCCAAGGTACAATGAAATGAGTAAGTTCCGTAACACGATCGATGCGTACCCCTCTATCGAAAACAGAAGTGTTGGTCTGGCATGCGAATGTGCATGGCGTGGGGGAGAGTGAAGTGTCTAGGTGACCGAGTTTAGTTTGCAACGAGACCCCATCGGGCCTCGTTACGAATGCACACCGACTCTTACCATGATAGTGCGAAATGAATCACCTTCTACTGCTTCCACAGTTCTGGCTTTCTCCTCTGTATTTCCATGGCTCCTGTAAAAAGCAGGAAGCATCCAGTCGTCTCCCAAAGGAGGGCTTTAAATGCTGCCGTTTGGTCCACTACGATCGCTGTCCGTCAAGTGTTTCGTATCTGAACTCCTTGGGACACCTCAAGTTCTGCCCTAAGTAGCCATTTTGACGTATGATTACTCGACCGAGTTGCAAACCGTCCAATGCATTTTCATCCACAGTTGCATGTAAGCTTATAGATATAGATCGGTGTGGCCTGCACAGGTGGGATGTCCTTAATTGGTCTAACCGGAATAACCGTTTTAGTGTTTGTGAACCACGAATATGATGCAGCATACGTCCGTTTAATCGTGCATAGAGGCAGGTCCTTGATCACCGACATTTTAGAGCGTAAGTTTCTGCTGGACTTACCTCCTCATGATATGTGAAGTGTAATTATTTGCCCTTTTTAAAGAAACTAGCCGATGCACTTGCGCTGGGTCAATATCACTCCTGCATCTCTCTCTGAGTGACCTAGCCAAACCAGGCCGGCTGGTAATGCGATTGTGCGCAGAAATTGATGTGGCGTAAAGCCGAAGTTAAATGCACGCTATACATGGGCCCAGATTTCAGAGAGGTGACGAATGTCATGAAGTGTCACCATATTCTGGCCCCGTTTCAAAAAAGAATCGAATTCTCCTGTCAGCTGACAACCTTGTGAACCGGGACTTGGGCGTGTGGTGATGGATTCAAGCAAATTGCATTTATTCCAGTGGGAGGTGTGTTGGGAAGCGTAAACGAATGATTTGTGGTTTCAGTCGCTTTGGCTATAAATGGAGACTCTGATCCGATCATAGCTGAAGTGAGGTATTCTTAAAGTTACGCGTATTGCAGACCTTGGATGTTTGCCAGTAATTCTGTCTGTTTAAAAGAGTGTTGGGACCACATTATTTTGAGTTCAGTTTCTTTATCAAGAAGTCGTCTTCTCTGTCCTGGTCATGCCGGCTAGACAACATTCATGCCGAGCATTTTAGAACGTTTAAAAACAAAACTCACTCACTCTGCCCTCCCTCGCCACCCTTTCTCTTATCCTCCTCCTCCCCCACTCTCAAACCATCAGGAAATGGAGTCAGCAGCCCTTATAAAAAACCAGCGTAACTGCTTAAAGGAGGTCAAGCATTCTTTTCCCAGTGGTATACAATACCACACCAATATTCTATGACAGGGCTATCACAGGCATGTTGATCGCTGCCTTAGGCAAATAAGGTCAGAAGCGGAGATATGGATCACCCATCCGAGTACTATAGATAACCTCTATCACATTCTAGGGTGCTTCTTTTCCCGTGTCCAGGCCATAAGCCCAGTACTCCTTGCCCCCCTCGGGAAAACCAATGTCGCCATTTACTGTTTCTGGTGTGGCGTTTTAAGCTACTGACACTAAGAAGAAATATGAGAGGTCTTTGGAAGGAGCATTTATTATTTCGAACAGGTGGCTCCTGGGTCACCTCAAAAACTGAATTGGCCAGCCTTGTTCACGGTCGATTCTTGTATTTCATTACTTAGTTGCTTAGTATCATCGGTTTGATAGGTTTCTGGCTGTAGTGACCTGTCTTTTTGGTCACTTATCACTTTGAGTTGGAGCGATCGGACCTAAATGCTCTCTTTACGACCTCATTGTTGAGTCCGTCAAGCCCATTGGTCATCCCATCCTGCTCCTTGTTGATGGTAATTGTGTAAGTCCTGGGAAGCCAGGAAAAGTTGATGCATCGGTTGGATGGGCTAGCACCAAAACCCATGCCTAAATCAAAAATCATTCTTCAGACCGCCTCCGTCTAGACTGCTCGTTTCTCTAGGGTCGGTGACATCGTCAGCCTTTAGGGTGTGCAGTACGAACTGACCCTGGTAGTCCAGTCTCTCAGGCTACTGACTGATTTTCAAGTAATCGGACTTGCGGTGTTATTAATTCTTCCGCCATTATCATCGAAGCAGAACTGGCGCACAATGGGTTCGAAAGCCTCAGAGGGACTGTTGACAGGAGATTCAATCGCCTGTCGGCCCCCAGATTTACAACAATCTTTTGAAGCACTTGAGTTCACGGTACCGAGGAGAGGCTGACAACGCTAAATAGAGTATAGGGTATTGCTGCTGCTGTTGTTGTTGTTGTTGTTGTTGGTGGT
>CACRXP010000573.1:123027-161489 GCA_902702965.1 Spirometra erinaceieuropaei
TTCGTCGTCGTCGTCGAAAGCTGCCGCCCATGCCCCACTCCCGGTCTCCAGTGTGTTCACAGGGATTGTGATTTAGTGAATGGTAGGGCAGTAGTAGGAAATCCGGGTCGGATAGTGTCAGCAGTTTTGGGGGGTTGTTAAAATTATCGCATGCCGAGCAGTTATTATCGTTTACTTTATGATTTATGATGAGGTATGCGAGTGTAATTCTGAAACTGAGATTAGAATTGCCGTCGTATTAGTTACAGCGCGTTATGTTGACTGTCTTCGTTTGTTGCCTATCCGTTTGAACTTTAGTTGTGGTAATTAATGCATGGTACAGTTAGACATTTTGTAATGTTCACTATTATATGGAATGTATCCTCCCATGCAATTTCATTTGTGCACATGACATATCACAGACAACTGGAGGCCTCATATCCGCGGATATCTACCGCACTTTTGGTTCATTGTTCTCGCCCTCCTCGTTTCACGATTTCAGTTCCGAACTACGCTTCTATTAAAATATACCAGGACATTAATCCAAAGGAAAGGGGACCGTATTTTGATTTCAAGTTTTTTGTTTACTTGTCGGTTTTCTATTCTTACCAGGTTCTTAACTGGAATTTATCATTTTCGTTCACAACGCATTTTATGAAAACAGTCTAGCGTTTGAATTCATCCTTCTGCTTCGGGTTATTTGGCAGTTTCCACGTCGTACACAGTCCTTATACGACAATGCGCACTCATTTTCTACTTTCTTTGGGCAGTTTATTTTTCGGGGTGCTGGAAACGTTTTACCGGCAGTATGTCTGCTAATATGCAATGTGTTCGGTTTCCGTCTGATTTGACGTTGCGGTTTTTTACAATAAACGTTTTTTGCAATGTAACAGTTTTCAACTATTAATGTGTTCCCAGCAAAATGTCAGAACATCCATGCATGTCGACTGTCGGAAGAATGCTCAAACGTACTTTTGCAAGCGCGGATAGTTTTAGTGACAACGTGGCGTTGATGTCATTGTCAAAATAAGCCTGCTTATTCTGTACATTAATTCTGAGAGTCAAATATAAAAGGAGTCACTACGGTACTGTCGGATTAGGCGGTGTTGCTGGGGGTCGGATTCTCACTTGAATATAAAATCTTCCGCTTCCGCTTTTACTAAATAAATGAGCGTAGGCTTCGCAAACCTGAATACTAAATATTAGGAGGAGCATGTGCGAATGATATTGATGATAAATCGGTCACTGGCATACCCTTCAATTTTGAGTAAGTGCGACATGCCTACTTAAACTAAATCAGTAACGTTAAATGTAGACGTTGAACGACAGTGTGGGCTCGATTTTTTATCATTTCACTTAAAACTTCTTATATACAGTCCGAAAAATTACAGGACTAACTAGGGTGGCTGATTTCAGACTGTTTTATGGACAGTAAAGGATATATATTTGACGGGAAATCAAGAGCAAGGAGAATAAATAGGAGAGGGATGAGGACAGGAAATTATTATCCGTGATCCATTGTAGGTCGAATTTACAGTAGCTGCTCTGAGAAGATGTTGACGGAAATTCGAAAATGTGTTTTGTACTAGAAAGTATTAGTTGGGAAGGGACGATATATTGCTTATCGATTTTTCTATTATCACGAGCTGAAATTTTCTGTCATAGTCTGAATAAGTAACTTCAATATATTTACATGCATCACCCTGGCAATCCGATCACAGCTAGTGTTTAACGATTATCATTTTCTCCCCAAAAAGTATTAGTAAGGCAGGACAGTGTGGACGCACAGTCATCTAAAAACCGACGTCATTATCAGCTCACCCTGTTTAACCAATTGTGTTTATCCGCACAAACTTTGATGACACAAACGCGAAAGGGAGCTATTTGAGTATTTTAGGTTGGTTGCATTCTTGACTTGGAATTGCGCGTTCTTCGGTTATCAGAACTCTGAAGAGCAATCCAATCACAGTTGTATCAAGGGAAGTAAGAGGGGATAGTGAGCTCATTTTGGATCCTTAACACCACAAGTTTTCAAAACTGGAGAAAGCAAATGTCACATAGGCGTCAAAATGAGAGAGAGGGAGAGAGAGAGAGAAATCCGCCCCGTCTTGACCGTGTGTTTCAGGATTTTTCAAATGAAGATGCTCCGTTCACTGTGGATAGAAAATAAATTAGCAAATTATGTTCAAGATTACTTAGTCCGCAAAAACACTCCGTCTGATATATTACTCCAGAAACGTTACTCTTGCCCCATTTTTCATCTACCAGTGGTATTAATCTTCCGCCTGTAATCAGCGTTTCCGGTTAATTTTGACTTCACTGCAAGAATAAAATAGGCACTCTGTAAAAATGCATTGAATAATTCCAAGCAATGCCCTTTATAATTGGCAAGTTCTGCGGCAGATCGATGTAAATTATTAATAAGTGAGGATGAGAAAAGTTAAGAGTTTCTTGTTATTTTCGTTGTCAGGCGTCTTCTGTTCTTTCGATAAGGAGACCAAAGCGATATGCGTATCCAGAGTTGGTAAAAAGTCACGGCAGGGACATTGGTCACTCCTGAATTTGTCATTTGGTTAAGCTCAAATAATCCAAGAAAAACGTTAAAACGCATATTATTCACATGTTCTTATTTAACGGGAACCCGCCTTCTCACTAAATCGCTAAAAATGCATTAGAAACGACCTAAACCGGAGCGATTGCAATGATGCTGGAAATTTCACCTTTAAATCATTAAACACAACGATTGTTACGATCTACAGAAGACTGTTTTGGGGTGACCTTTTTGGAAGCCCTCAGAACCAGCTGTCGAGCTCACATGATGTTCCATTTTAATCTGCGAAAGCCTTACAAACTTTGTGAATGTGCCCATTCAGATTTTGGGGCCATTCTACTGACTTATTGTGCTTGGGTTCCTGCTAGTTCCAGCTGGGGACAGTTCACAATTCGATAAGTTCTACAAAGATTTTCCACCAGACCTATCAGAATTTTACTTCTCTTATGCTCCATGACAATTGCAACAAGAGGTTGTCTTGCTATCTGAACGAAAAACGGCTAGTGGTAATAATTCAACCATATTTCCTATAGTTGATTACCAGCCTACATCGGCCGCCAAAGAGAATATATCTGCACCACGAACCCCACTAACCTGTTAGTACATCTAAAACAAAAATATTTCAAAAAGACCGTATATAATTCTCCAAATTAGCAGTATTTTGCACCTTGACGCTTAGTTACAAGTCGACTTGGGCTGACGATGAGAAATACTGGGTTTTTTTATGATTCTCATGTGATGGCAAAAAAAATCTGAAAATCGCCTAATGTATCGCCGTTAATGAGGACGTTATGGTTCGCGCTCCTCGCAACCCTTTATCAACTGCCACCTCTGGGCCGACATGGGGTGTCACGTCAGAATTTTGGTGTATAATTATTGTCCATATGTAACCATCTTTTTACACTTTGTCTCTTGTACAAAGATCGTTGATTTATATTGGCCAATCTAGCCTCACTGGTCGCGATAATTCTAAAAGTGCAAATGTTTGGATAATGATGACATTAGGCGTTCCTTTGGATTCTGGAAGAAACGAAGCGCGTTAATTTTAAGATGATCTTTAAGGACTTTCTAGAAATAGTCAAACTTATTTGCTTCTCTCCCTCTTCATTATTAATCAGTCGCCCTGGCAAAAGACGATCTCTGTATTAGTGATTGTTTTTAAAGTACGCGATGCATTCAGTTGACAAGTTGTGTTTTAATACATTCTCCTGATTTTCGTTACCGGTAGGTTTGATAATAGGTGAAAGTCACGCGAATGTTTCAAATCCTCCGCAAAAGTTACTTCTGCTTCATTTTGCGTTCCGACCTATTTTTCCGACCATTCCAAATGTTGAACGTCCAAAGCAGAGTACAAAGGTTTGTTGCTCATGTGTTTAACCATTCTGAATTCAAGTGATTTGGGAAACCGGTTACAGTAGATGTGTTCACTCATGAAATAGTGACCAAACTACTAACCATGAAGCATAATCCCAAAGCACCCCATTTACTTTCAAATACCGGCCTAATAAATAACTTCTTTTCGGCCGCCAGCAAAAACTATACTTTAAAACACGACTATTTAATTAGGATAAATATTCTCATTGATTTTCATTGCATTTATAAATTCAAGTGTAATTCGGAAAATATAGGTAAAAGCACTCACCCGTTTACGCATTTGGCAGCAAATTCAGCTTTCTTCAAATTTTGTACGTGAGAAAGGGTATAATTTGGTTTTAAACAGCGTTTCCGATTCCCGAATAATTTTGAACTAGCCCTGCCGTTTCACTTGCGTTCAGGGTTTCCAGTCCAACAGCTGCATATTTTTTGTGTGCCGAAAATCTTACATTACTGTACGCTATTAAGAGGACACTGCGTGGCTTTGTAAAATATTGCAAGAGAGTTAAGACATATTGTAAACTTACAAGCATCATTGGTTAAAGAGACTATATGATGTTTTAAGAACGGACATTTCAGTCCCAAAAACCTTATGACAAGAAACTTTTCAAAACCGAATTATACCCTTTCTTCAGGTATAACATTTGAAGAAGACTTAGTTTGCTACCAAAAGAACAAAATAATGAATATCTTTACTTATGTTTTCGATGAAATATACCTAAATTTCTAAGGGCACCGAAAATCAATGGGAAACTCCGTCTTAATTAAGCAGTCGCTTTTTAAAAAGTTTAGTTTTTGCAGGCTGCCGAAAAGCAGTTATTTCAAAGACCGGCGTTTTAGCGTAAATGAGTACATTGGAATTATGCTGTAAGGTAATAAGCTTTGAAACCCCACTTCGGCAATCTTTTTGAGTCCAAAACGCACTTCAAATTTTGGTCACTATTTCATGAATTAGCATGTGAATTTTACCCTCAGACTCGGTATCATGTGCTGAGTGTTGCTCCAGCGATCTCTGAGTTACTTCTAATACGCTTGCCGAGGAGATGTGGCGTATTTAGTCCGTTGGCCTATGGCAATGTAATTTAGAAGACGCCTTAATTTTCCGAAGCGTTTGACATGGGTGTGCTATAAGGACACATGGAGAGCAATGACAAGAAATGAATATGGGTACCACTGTTACTCTTTTCTGCAAATCGGTATTCAAGTGTACAAGAAGTGAACTTGAAGGGCCTGAATACAGAAGCGAATATAAAGATGGATTAAGAGGCGCTTTTGAATGAGTAATGGATGTAAAGGTGTTGGATTGTATAGTTTATGGATTTTTGAATGAAAAACCTGTTGTGCAAAGGGGACGAGTGATTTCTGTGACGCTGTCCTCTCCTACTATTATAATAAAAGCTTTGACTTCGTTTCAAAGAATATGAGTTGCGTAAGCCAATATTGAAAAAACACATTTTAGGATAAAAAGAGAGTAAGACAAAAATTTTCAAAAAGCAGTGTCTACATCATTTGCAATCAATTAGCTAAAGCACGAAATGCGCCATAATTTAGGGAATCCTACTGATGGCTGGCAGTCGGCAAGTGAGCAAACAAAACCCACAATGTAACAACAAAGGACTCGGTCAAATAACCAAATCAAACAAATTTTAAAGTTTGCATTATGTTTTTTAGAAATAGCAATTATTTTAGAAAAGCGGAAATTACATAAACGTCAAAAATCATTGTAGTGAATAAATATAATTATCGGGTGTACAAAAAAACTGTTCAAGTAAACAGATGAGAAATTAAGATAATGCATGTAGAATAATGTTGGCAAGTAGTCTTGTAGTAAAGTTTGCACTCAAATGTTTTCTAGGATTTACTGTTGTGTTAAATATGACGGTTAGCCAATAGTCTGCACTTTGAATGTATATTACAACCCGATTTCACGAGAATTACGCGCATTTTTTATCTTTACATTTTTGGATTTGCGGTTCGTTAAGCCAAACGGGAATTCGCAAAAATACAAGTTTTTCTAAGGTCGCCTGTTGAAAGGCAGGTCAGTGACTAATAAATCTGAATATAATTACCAGGTGCAGGCTTAGACGTACCATTTTATGTTTATTAGGAGAACTTTCCCTTTGTCGAAATTCGGTACGGTTTTTGTAATGCGCTCATGTAGGTTAGGTTTCAGATCGTCTATGAAATGTCAGTGAATGTTTCACGATCTCCGCTGTTTTCAATGCGTTGCTCATAAATGTAGATTATGTGCTGCATGTTTATCAAAACCTTCAAAATATTTTTAAAGGCATTCATCGAATTAGTGAGTTCTTTGGCGTTCTTTCTAATGAATATTGCCGTTTGGGTCGTAGTTATAGAATTACCAAAACATGAAAACGCATCGTCGGGAAAACCGATTGTTCAAAAAGACAGTAAGCAGTCAGTGCGCTCTAGATCAATTAAAGGCTTTCTCTAATAATATATCTATTCAAAACATGCTTTAATAAGATGACTCACTAACGGATCTCCACGTCTTTCATCTTTTCAAATATGACGTCAAAGTACAAAACTGGAAAGTTTGATCGGCTTTTCACTTCCATGAAAATGGTAATGGCTCTACTGCTGCAAACAAATAACACTTTCGCACTACATCAAATTGAGTTTTTGCTATGCCTGCTTTCCATAGGGCTTCGTTTTACGATTCTAAATACACAAAAGAATGATCATATAAAAATTAAGGTATTGCTAAAGCCGCTATTCTTTTGCCTGTTCCGTTTCTTAAATACTGATTAGTAAAAACTAGACCATAAAAAAGGATATTATTTCATGTTTATAAGTTAACATGCATACTTGTCGGAGGGCCTTTTTCGCGGTAAGTTACTACGTTTTTGCCAGGTGCAGAAATGTGGCAAAGCTTTTAAACGAAGAAGTGCCTGTAGGGGCTACTACTGTTTATAGCGTATGAAATCATGTATAAATATGAATTAGCCCTTTTTAAGATCGGTAAAATATCTGGTTTTCTACCCTTATTACCCACGTTCTGCTCCATCTGATTTGCATTGATAAACGAGTCTTAAATGCACCAAATTCCTTCTCGCATACCCTGCAAATTTGGATTACTTTTTTGTTGAAAAACATGCTGTCTTCATGAGTATCTGTCCGAATACAAGTTAACGTAGGTTTTTGCTCACATTTGTAAACATTTCGACTGGCAGTAATTTTTAAAGTATATTTTAACAAATTGAATCTGAATGAATGAATAAATTGTACAATTTAGTGGGTGTTTAACATTAAGGGTACTCATTTCCGTTTTCACGTTTGTTGGGTTAGATCGTATGCTAAACATTACTAAAGCACTAGAATTGACGCATCCTTCTGCCCAGAGTTTAATTTACAAAACTGCCTTTGATTCAATTTTCCTTAACTGCCTCTAGTAGCCCACACGTTACCGCCTAATTCTGTCTCTCGCAATTTTCCAGGAATTATAAACTGTATAAAAATCTATAAGTTATTTCAGGACGTTGCTTTAGCGGCCTACGGTCCAGGAAACGCCATCTGCAATATATAAGCAACTGCTTTTTAAACAAAAAAATTAAAGGCTATTTTAAGCAAGACTGAAGTTGCCTAAAATACCAATATATTTAAGTAATGGTAAAGCTTAGAGGATTTCAACAACTAATTTTCAAAACTTTGGTACAAACAGCATCGAGACTCTTTTTCTGACACAAAAGTCAACAAGAGATATATCATAGAAGGATTAAGTGGAATGCCAATCTCATTCATACAATGTCAGAAAGCACATAAACCAATTTTAAATCTTTTTATGGCTTGCTCTGTTTTTTTCTCAAATGTTTGTCTACTCTCAATTAATCTGAACCTTAGAAACGCCACAAACTCTCTGGACGAGGTGTAATGAAGTAAAACTCGATAATGAGTCAATAGAAAATTTCAGTAGTAATAAACTCCAGGCAAACTCAGAAAACAAGTAGATAAAAGTCGACGCAAATAGTTGTTTTAGTAAAGTTTTGCTTTTCCTAAGATTGCGTGTTTGTTCCCGTTCTGCTCTGTTTATCTTAGGCGTGACGAAACAGACGTTCAAAGTGGACAAAATCTAGTTCAGTAAAGGTTGACACATTAGATTGCTGTCATCACGCCGATAAACACGCACTGACTGTTATTAGTAAAGGAATTGTCCGATTAAAAGGTTATGCTGATGTACCCTCAAATTTGTAAACATTCTGCCTGAAACAATTAATTCGAAACATATTCTACAGCAAAGACAACATTTATGGGACGCATTAGATTGATAATTTAAATAGCCTACCTCTTAGGTGTCTCAAATGCTAATCTTTAGGACATTTCATGATCTGGCCCAGACACCACATTAAGACTGTCGCCGCCGCGATGTCCACAGCATGCCTTTCAGCAGGGTAGGCGAAGGGACGTGACTTGCGCGTGAATCAGTCTATAGTGATAGCAGTTTTGCGATGTATATCCCAAACTCTCCCTTCGTTCGCCTCCCTGCATTTGGCGTCAAAGGAGAGTCAAGGGGTCCAGATACGCGTTCGGACGTAGGTGGCTGGTGCGGCGTAAACATGCACCAAAATGCGCCACCACACCCCCTAAATGGCATTTGTTTTTTTGGTTCGCGACCTTATAACGCGTGGTGTATGTTGGATTGGCTCCCATCTCATTCCAGCATGAGTGAAGCGTGGCAAGTTTAGCGGGGTACATAGTGCATTTTTTCAACAATCCTAGTCTTAACCGCTTTTTGGCCGACATTCTGCGAGTGCATGACACTTTTAGCTTCAAACCTGCAGAAACGGCAAACTTCTTTTTGGTTGCTCTTTTGTATCAGCTCTTACAATGTCAAACATATTCTGTTATTTTACCCAGCAACGTTTTCTGCCGAATGTGAAGATATTTGGAACGTTCCCTTTCGATCTGTCCAGGAGACGCGTTGATTGGCTTCCCTAATAATTTCACTCTGCTAAGGCATCATAAGGAAAAAATTTTAACCCTCGTTCTGTAGATAAGTAAATGAGGTCTGTCGACGACTGTCTGCTTGTGGAAAGGCACGAGATATTTATTTTTCGTTTTGAATGACTCAGATCATTAAGTTTTGAATTTAATAGTGTTTCCTAATTTAAAATTTTTTAGGACCAGACGTAATGCTGACCTACTAAAGCGTGGTGTGTGTCTCTGGTTTACCCTTCTTTTATGCTGCCTTGTGTCAAGCCTTCTGGTGGGTGTTTTTGTGCGTGACAGCTTAGTAAATATATAAACCTCTGATGCATAGATGTTTTGGTAGGTTTTAAATAATTCATTTTGACCCAAATGTGAAAAACTCGGCACGTCGGTGAGATTTGAACGCTCGACAGCAATGCTGTAGGACAGCCCACGCTCTGGCTTTTTGGGCTACAAGACCCCACCGGAAGACGTGAGTTTTATCAAATCTGGATCAAGTCATCCGCTCAACCCACTACAACATCTGGAATCTACCGAGTCTGATACATTAAGCTGGCTGCCCAAGCAGGATTTTCTAATTCATACCTAGAATCCATCAGATGACTACCAGACCAACGCCAAGTTTTTAAAACTGGGTTAATGTGAAAACTTAAATTGTTCCAGCTCCGAATTACGCGTGATCGTTTCGTAGTGACGGAGTGAAAATGAGCTCCTTACAGGAACTGCCACTTCTGTTCCACGAAAATATTTCATCCGCCAACCACGTTTCACTTAAGCTAAGTTGCTCGTCATAAGAGGTGACACCGTTGATGTCTGAGGACTTCTCATGCGCACGTTTTAAGTTTCGGCTATTTAATAAGCAAAAAGTGTCATCCAGAACGAATTTAATTTTCTATCTCATTGTTTTGCTCATGTCCGGCCATAATTATTATCCACTTTGCTCTTTCGCTTCTACATGAGCTTTGTTTTATTTTTTCAGGGTTGTTTTGGTTTAATTGCAAAAGTATACGACTTTAAAGTATTTTGATACCATTCTGTTGATATGTCTATGGGCTGATTATGTTTTTGTTGAAATAATACACACGGCGATGGACCATTCTGGCACTTTCGAAATCTAGGATTGTCATTCAGTGCACAAAAGTGTAATCTCAGGTTCCGTCCCAGACGACAGATGAAAGGCAGTAGTTGGGATTAATTGAGTGTTCAAATGAAAAGATACATTGCTTGGTTTGTCTACCGAGAGGGTCCTATCAAGAGGAACTGGCCTCAATTACAAGTATTGTATGGGGTTTTACGTGAGACAGTCTAATGTCGCTTCTATTTTTATTTTAAAAATGAGGAAATTATGATAAATTAGATGAAAGTCGTATCTTTCCTTAATTTCCGCGGAAGGGCTAACGATTAATGTTCGGTGATGTATTTATAGCAATATTTTTCGAAAACGTTTAATTCAATAGTGTTGGTAAGAAACTTTTTGCTATGAAATGAGCTGGCCTACCCGATATCTATAAACCTCCTAGCACTGAAGTGAACCGTTGAGTGTGTATATGCTCCAAAACGTGATTTCATAAAAACAGCACAATTTTATTTTTGAAATGTAATAATTATACTGTGAACTTGCGCATGTTTTCAGGAACACAAATAAGGTTTCCGTCCTTTTTTGCCTCCGCCTGCGTGCTTATATCATTGGTGAAAACTAAGATTTGGTAAATAGGTTTAAACAGAGGACGCTTGGCCACTATTTCAACGAACACAACTGCAGTAGATATAAACGGATGATGGCGACTTTTTATTTTGCGTTGTCAATCTCTCAACCTGTAATACGACGTTAGCACGAAATCATTTTTTCGGATTACGCGGTCGATAAACTTCTGCATATGCTCACATGCTTGCGTTCAAAACAATGTATGGCGAGTACTCAAGGTGACTCGATTATGAACGCACTCCGCAGACGAAAGGTAATATTCTTTTTAGAATTCTCTGCAGGAAAAAACGGTCTATTTCCCGATTACTTTGAATAAAGACATGGTTTTTTATGAGTGTGTGGTTTTCAGTATGATAAGCCTGGGACGTATTCATAAGAAGAAGTCCGTCGGACGTTAAATATTCCGCAACTACTAACAAAATTCAACTTAAAATAACATGCCCTTGAAAGTCATGCTTCTCTTAAAGCAACATTACCCCTGCTCCTATCGGTTATCTTTTCGCAAATAAGCTTCCATTGGCATGGTTGGGTTTCTACAGATATGCGAGCATATGTACTTTGCAGAAGCTTCTATCGGCGATGCAGTGCTGTTTGCTTATTGTGTATATATATGCTCCATACCTTACTGGCGTTTTAATCTTATTGGTGTCACTGCAACTTTTAGGGATGAGACCGAGGAGAAGGAAACCGAATCAACGGTATGTTAAAGCTGGATTAAATGTGTTTTCCGACACAATATTTTGTTGTATATCATATCAAAATGACAACTACAGTACACTGTGCTTAATAAAATATCATGTGTATTTAAAATAATTCATCCTGAGTATTTTCCGGAACACTAGAAATATTGACGGGCACAGCACATCATCATCTAGATTCAGTAGGAACGAGAATATGAACTTCCGTTGATGCAGGTGCCTTTGTGCTTAATTCCAGGGAAAAAGGAAATAAATGAGGATTATGGTTAAGGCACGATTAGGACACCACAATAGATGCCCTTATTGGAATAAAGGGAAAGGCGTCTGTATAATGGAGCCCTCTTATTCCGTATCATACCTAAACTCCCAGTAACCAACATATGTTTTCCTAAATATAGCCTATAGAATCCGAGGACTTGCGCAGCCGTGGGTCTAACTAAATTAATCGATTTGACTGCGACGAAAAGCCTCAGTTGCAGAAGATGCATGCGTTCTCTTGTTTACTAAGAAATTAAATTCAAAAATACCTAGCCGACTGACTTTAGTTTTCAGTTGGTTTATTTAAAGCAAACCTATCCAAATTTGGCCGGTCAGTCTACAAACAAATAATTGATTTATATACTAATGAAGCGTCACCTGAATCCTTGAGCTTTTCGCCTTTTTGCAGAAAATAGAGGATCTCAGTCCTCTAGAGAATGCTGAAATTGATGATTTAAGCGGAGACGCAAAAGAAGCCAATGGAGACGTAAAACGTCGGCGAGAAAGTCAGGTAGAAAAGAACGCAGGAGAAAGTGGGTACGTTGTCTAACGTTAGATTCCTTCACTGAAACCCTTTTCAAGCGGTGACTTAAGTAAACTGAAATCTAAAAATGCATAAAAAGATGATCTTGCCTTCAAATGTGCCACTTTTACAAGTTTATTTCATTGTAAAGTTACAGTCCGACAAGCAGTTGACTTTTCACTAGGCCGTAACGTTGTTAGGCCTTGGCATTTTATGTTTTATTTGTTGAAACTACCAAATAAAGAGTCAGATTTCTCTTAGTTAATCTATATTTTCATCAAAAAAAACTAAAAAACTTGGTTAAAAACATGCATATTCACCTCTTTAACCGTGCGTTTAATTGAAACAAGGGTCATGCAGCTTAAACATAACATAAACTATAAACAGGTTTCCTAGTTAAACGAAAAATGCTATTTTACACTCTTCCGTCGTTATATTTTTAGAATCGATGAGGGTTCAATCACGCGTGTGAACTCGGTAATTTCCTTTAAATATGACACGTTCTCCATGGCCTTGTGCGTTTATGTCAGACAAAAATGAAAAGTTGTGGAAATGGACGTAATCCCTTGCGACTGGCTCACCTTTATTTATTTACTGTTTATTTGTAAAGAATGTGCATAGCAGTAAATTCTGTACATTACCTCACGCTTTAATATTATTTAACTTGACATATTTTTCGTACGAGCACTGCGCTGGATAAAAATTTCTAAATACTTCGTAACTCATGTGCGAGGGGTATCTTTTTGTTGGCGAAAGTTTGTTTTGTGTTTGAAATTTGCAAAATCTCTGTCAAAACGCATTTATTACGAGTTATACCAGAAAGCCATGATTTTAACACTGATCTTCCGGATAATCTGAAATTTGCGCTGATTTTGCGCAGGCAAATCGTACATCTTATTTTATGTTTAAAAATCAATTAAAAATTAATCAGGATTTGCCTCGGCAAATAGGTCACACAATACTCCTTAATAGAATCCGCAGTTTATAGTATGTTCTAAGTTGTTTATTCTTTTGAGACAGCTAAAATTAAATAGTGCAGATATAATTGATGAAAATGCGGATCACCTTATTTATCCGATTTTTAAAGGAACCATCCAGGCCTTATGAAGGGAAAAGAC
Source organism: Spirometra erinaceieuropaei (assembly GCA_902702965.1). Taxonomy (NCBI): domain Eukaryota; kingdom Metazoa; phylum Platyhelminthes; class Cestoda; order Diphyllobothriidea; family Diphyllobothriidae; genus Spirometra; species Spirometra erinaceieuropaei. The sequence continues at coordinate 136,181 of CACRXP010000573.1, forward strand.
ACTCAGAAGAAGACGCGGCCATCATTATTCAAAGGGCTTATAGGAATCGTGCGTCGTTCCTGTGAGCACGTTTGTCTGCATTGTTTATCATTCATGCTTATTATTGTATTAAATAAGTTAGAAGTTACATCTGAATTTCAAGTCTTAGAAAAATCATAAGAATATGCGCTAGCAGAATATAAGACCTACTAATGGTCATTTCTTGAACAGAATTACGAGCAAAAACAGGGGAGCCTGGCATGGCCACTTCTGACCTGCCAGCCATCATCATCCGGCCATCCGCACCCCTGAAGCATGCAACCTTCATGACCCGAACTTGTGACCTGTTTTTAGAAGTTTAACAACCTACACAGTGAACTACAGACTTTGGGCGGCTGTCGGCAGGGTTTGAGAAAGAACCTTAAGACACGGTAGAATGAGTAAGCCCCGTAATGCGACCGGTGCGCTCCTCTATACCGCAGTCACTAACAAGTTCTCCGCCCATCATTATAAATTCAGCAAATTTGATTTTTTCATTAAAATACCGTTGTTGTCACTTTTCAAACTCATGGTTCAAACAAATTTAAGCAAATCAGACGGCTCCATAAAGAATAGGCAAAGGGACATCACACAGGAAACTATTCATCATTTTGTGCCTAATTGAATTTCAGACAAAGGCGAAGCAAATCAGAAGCGCCTCAGGTAAATTTTCAGTATGTATTAATTCAGTTTGATTCACATAACGTAATATTTATACCTTTTCCAAAAGACGATCGAATGAGTATTAACTTTTCCTAATTTCACGGTTTTTTATGATCAAATGATCTGATTGACAAAACTGTCATTTTATCTCGTAATTTGGTCGGATAAATTACTCTGACGCGTTTTTATTCTTTTAATATTGTTCTAGAAATATAATGGCAAAAATACTATTTTTAGCGCGCAGAGGATTAAAACAGCAATTTTCGTTCCTGATGTTTAGAGTGTTGTCATAGGATTCTCGAGAGCCAGATGTCAAGTGGTTGCTTGTCTGTCTTGAGAGTTTGTATGAGGTTGTATAAAAAAAGCCTTTAGAATTTAGCGGTTCCTGAACTAAATTCCGAATACTCTAAAATTAATTGATTAATCTAAAATATTGCAAAAAGAAGGGACAATGCCTACGCTTCCAAATACAAAAGTACATGTTAGCTTAAGAAGTCACTGGAGACTACTTTCCTCCTAATTCATATGTCAAAATTAATAATATCATCAATAATTCAATCATTTGAGGTTTGCTATGGGATTCAGATTAGCGCAGGCAACTGTCATTTTTATACAAACTGGCTAACATAATCACTTATCAAGGTGAGGTCTGTTTATTGACAACAACGTTGCTTAACACTAAACATTTTTGCATTTTACGCCAATTCTACGGGTAGGAAGTTTAAAAGGACTATTGCTAGAAACGTAAATTTGAGTTCTCGGTGTCATTTGGCTAATGGATATAAAGCGAAACAATGTTTAATGGGGTCACCGACACATCAGACTTGACAGATTGCGCAAATATGGCAACCAGTTTTTTGGGCGTGTGCGCATTCAAAATGTAGTTTGACGTCTGAATCCATAAAATAGCGGCCTTCTCGGCAAATGTTTGAATGCAATACGGTGAGCATCAATATGCTGGAGAAAGCATCTGAGCGCAGAGAGCTCGAGGTTTTATTGCTGACCACAGGCAACGAGTCATTTTATCCTCTCAGAACAAAAATACAAAATAGATTGCTTCCACTGCAGACGTAATTGTTTAATAAAGTATGTTTGCTAACTCAGAAAATATTAACCGAAATTCTAAAATGCGTCTTCGTTTCGAAAAGGTTACTTAAATAAGGTTATAAAACTAATCATTGCACAGGAACATTATATATTAATTCAGTTACCTGGGGCTGTCGGCTTTCGCAAAAACATCTTTTTGGTCGAAAGTAAAAGCCAAACTCGGTAAAAAATGACCACGTACGTACTATGCGTTTTTTCATTGATTTTCGATGTCGTTTAAAAAATATTCATTCTTCTATTCATTTGGTAGAAAGTCAAGTCATTGTTAAAGTGTATGCTCAAAAAGATTAAATGGGATTTTAAAAGACTTTTCCTATTCACAAATACCTTTCAACCCTGCCTGACGTTACAATTGTATTCAGGGTTTTCAACCTACAAGCCCTATATTTTCCACATACAGAAAACCATATAATTCTCTACGGTATAAAGATGGAATCATATGGGTATCACACAATTTAACAATGGACTTAGGACATATTGTTTACTTTACAGGCAACATAAGCAAATGCAGAGACACGATATTTTATATATGGTCATTTTACGGTACTAAAATATCTCAAAATCGAAAACGTTTTTAAATATCAAATTTTACCTTTTTTGAATAAAACAATTGGAATAAGACGCGATCTTCTTTTAATTGAGCAAGAGAATGTTTTTATGCATTTTTCTATAAAATATATTTAAATTGTCAAGGGCATCGAAATTAGTAAGAAAAAATCATACTGCGTACGTAGTCATTTTTTTAAAGAGTTTGGTTTTTGCATGCGGTCGGAAAGAAGTTTAACCAACATTCAAAATAACTGAATTATCGTGGCATTTAGTTTCGTGGTCACTAATTTCACAACCACACTTAAGTAATCTTTTCGAGCCGAAAACGCATTCCGGAATTTTTATTAACATTTCCTGATTTGGCACACCTACTGCAAAGTATTCAAGTACTTGCTAATCAATAATTTCCCCAACAGGCGCCCAGTTGAACTTTGGTCAGCATGGCACTGGATGTTTTGAGTATGGAAAACACGTGGTATGCAGGACACCAACGCACTTATTTACGCTTTCGGCATAGCAGCATGGATTATCATCGGCCAGAACTTAAAGTACATAGGCGTTTTACAAATATATTCAAGGAAATCTCAATTCAGATTTTTGTACCGAGAGCATCTGTGCTGAAACCGCTCAGGACCTCCATAGAATCTCTTAGAATTTGAAACCTTGCATTTTATGCTATTTGAATTAGCATTGCTAAATTTTCCTGAGTGTGCGCGTGTCTTAAGCAAAGATTCTTGCTTTTTGTTGTTTAAAAGCTCCGTTTTGAATAATGTGTCAGGGTTTCCGCCCAGAATATGGGTTTTAAACACTTAAAAAGGAAGATTGCATTACAGATCATTCTGCAATATGCTTTATTTATTCTCAGGACATCGAAATTCTGAGCCACCAATCTTCTGTGGAAAGGGTAAATCAAATTGTCCAAGCAGGGGCTACATACTACGGTCTTTTATTAGGCTTATTTTTGGACATATTTTAGAGCTTATTTTCCTTAACGTCATCATAGTGATATAACAGAAACATGACACGCCTTCAAGTTGGCAAATTTCACAAAATGTTTAACGCTGTTTAATATTTGGTTATATTCACCTAACTTGATCTGTCCCACTAGTTTTTTGATGTTTGAGTGTGTTTTCTATCTTACAAAATTATTTGCGGAGTGCTAGCATCTCAAAAGATTAAATGACAAAAAGCCGAGCTTTGCCTTTGTTTCAGCTCTAAAGGAAATATGGTGTAGGTGCCAGCTCGAAGTGCTCAAACTTGTCTCCCTTCGCCGTTTCAGTTGGTTGTTAATTTAAGTTTTCGTCCCAAAAACGCACTGCCAGTTTGACGCAAATTATGCGGCTGACGCAAGTCCGTTGTTTAGACACTACTAGTTCGAATGTGAATTTTGTAAACTGTAAACCAGTGTTTTTATGATTTCTACTTAATTTTCTTCTTTCCTTGTCTGTTACAAGTTTTCATTTCGACTTACACACTCCTTCCCGAGTAATGAGGTAACTCGCTAAACAACATTTTGGAGATAGTTTAAAAGTTATGCTTTTACGCGCATTAGGATTGAATGCATGAGGTTCGATTGGAATCACTAAAAAAGACTCTTCTAGTTCGAGCGAAAAGTTGTTAGGGATTTTTTGGTCAAAATCTTCTATGCCCAGAGACATAAACTTATAAAGTTTATGAGTGCTTATTTGACGGTAAAATAAATTGCCGATAAAGGGTAGGCGAGTACCAGGAAGCAGCTCGGAAAAAGAAGAAGATGCGGTCACTGGATTCAGAGGTTTATTGGCATGACTTTTCGGATTCTCACTCGAGCCCTTCATTAAAGACAGCCGCAGATAAAAGTAGTACAGGGACAAAGGCTGCAGTATTTATAGTACGTAGGCGCAGTGGGGTCACATTCGTACTATAATTAACAGCCCTCGCGAACACCGCGATGATGACTTGTCAGTTCGCATCCGAGTTGATGAACCGCAGTCCCGAACTATGTAAATGACGGATAGTACCTTTCAACTATTTGGTTTATACGTAAAAAACTTGAAGGTACTCAAGATGTTTGCCCGAAACCATTCATTTTCGTTAGGATGGCAAACAGCTTTACCATTAATAGACCCAAACCAATTCGCCCCTTGTTTAAGTTGTTATCTGGTAGGATTAGCATTCAATATGTGTGGAGAAGAATTATTGACCGCTCGTTGAAGCCGCGGGCACGTGCATCAAACCACAACTTTAAGTAGTAGTTTTGCTAATAATTCAAGCGTTGTTCTATGCCCAAATTTAATGTAACTTTATCAGATTTTCAACTTTGGGCAGAACACATATGTGTGAGGCATAGAGTCTTTTATGAATTCCGCAGCCTAAAGAGTGACAAAATCTTGCAAAATCAAACTTTATATTATGCCACCTAGTCTACGGGGACCATTGAAACATGAACTTTGGCATTTAAACATTTCACTCAGTTAAACGAATCCTCTATATTCTGGTAGTAAATGAAGTTATCTTAGGTTATACGTCGATCACTAATTTGCCCTCGGGCCGTAAAAGTCCGAATTTGCAGGAAAATCTTTTGCATCGCCCTCTTATGTAGGAAACCGGAACTGCAAGTCATGAGCCTTCAATCGATTTGGTAAATAATTTTGACTAAAATATGCACTTGACTTACTTGGTCTTTTATTTGATTTTGGTATCAATGAAAATCTGTTTTTCAGTAGCACGCTAAAACTATAGATTTGTTGAAGTGACTTCCGCACGCATAGGACCTGACGTTTTTGCCATGCACCGTGCGTGACCTAACACGTGAAAGATGTCAAAATTCCTGAATGATTGCCAAGCACCCACAAGCCGACACCACTTAACGAACCCACTGTCTATGTTAATTAGGCACAAGTTTGAAAAAATCAAAAACATAAAAGAAATATTAAAGGCCGTGTTGCGTTGTTTAAAAATGCCGGTTTTTTGGAAAAGCGCAATATCTCAAAAACGTCAGAAATGACTGTAACTTAGTAAACTTTGTTTTGAGATGTAAATAATGTATTTTCATATCAAAAGCGTAGTAATTATGAAAATATAAATAAAAAAACGCGAAATAATAGTGTTTCAATGACGTAGCAAACTAAATATCGTCTAGTGATTAGTGTGACTTCAAATACGGAGGTTTTTCAAGCCTAAATTCTAAGTGTGGATTCCAAAACGGTTTACCAGAGGCTCGCCGTATTCTTAACTCTTTTGGGTTAGATGAAATGGGGTCCAACAAGAGAAACATAATTTTGTTTGATTTCATCGATAGAGACTTTGTAGGAACAAAAGGGCTGATAAGGCGACCTGCTGCCAGGCCGATCGGTGCTAATGAATTAAAATAGAAGTGACAGGCGTGGCCATAAACAAACCATTCTGTGTTTGTAGAGAGAACGTTTCTTCAATTTGACACTTTTGATCGTTTCCTCAACGTTCCTAAACAATGTTAATACTTTTCAACCGTATACCTAATAGCGCGCCTTTTGCTATATATTGCAGTGATTTCTATTGTTTTGCTCGTTTTTGAGCTCCATTTTTCGAATACGAATGCACGGCAGAGCGCCCACATAAATAATGATATTGTACTAAAACCATTAATGCTTTGCTCGTCCCGTTTCTGAATAAGGTATGTGCAGAAGCCAAACTACACGAAAAGTAGTGCTTCGTTTGTTTACAACTGTAAATGACCATTCAGTGGTGATCACTTATGTGGCATCGCCTAGAATTTTCCAAAGGGCAAAACCATTTAGCCTATTTATACGAAGGAATCCCTGTCTGCGTTATTACTGCACTTTACGACACCGAGTCGAACAGGTCTGCTTATATGACTTTTAAGAATTGATAAAATATCTGGAATTTCTATAATAGCCTTTGTGTCAGCAAGTTAATTATCATGGTTACCATCGGATAAAAAAGTTTTCAAGTCCGGCTAAATCTGTTTATTAAAACTCTTGGGGGAAATTATTTTATTTTCAATGAAAAACTCCCTCATTTGCGTAAATATAGTCTGGCGTATATATTAGCATAGGAAAATGCACAAATATATTGCAACGTCTATTTTCGCTAACGTTTACTAATATTTTGCTTGACATAATTGTGTAAACATAATTTCTGCACACGTAGATGACATTTTGTTGAATGAAATAGATATGCAAGCAATATTTGCACGTTAAAGATGTCCATAAATTTTCATACCAGTTTCCGCTATTAGGTTTCATAAGATAGGTTACGTACTATAGTACTGTTCTGGTATTAAATAAAGAATCCGACATTATTTATTTTGATAACTACGTATTACTCACACCATTCAGCATCATATCTGTCAATTTATGTTATCAACGAATGCCCTTTCGTCCTTTTCACTAACACTATCCTTGAGAAAAACGGTTTTGTACTCCTTCATGAGTTACGTGTTTACAGAGCTCGCAAACGTCACTTATAAATTAATAACACTCTGTCTAGGGAAAAAAGACTGGTCAAGAAACGTAGCCATTTTCTGCATAAAATTCAGAATTCTACTCCAAAGTTCTATCGCCTTCTCTTTGTCCAGCATTCTTGATATTATGGAGCTTCGATGCTACTTCAATGCACTTAGTCCTTTCTACTTATTCTCATTAAATGCGTATTTGATTATGATGCAAGTTTTATACCGACGTTTTTTGTGATTTTCAATAGTCCTCTTCTCAAGTCTTGCAAAATGCCATGGAAGACGAGGTAAGTACGATGTTCAGGAATGATGACGAAAGTCAGATTTCCAGGTGTGGGTATAAGTGAATAAGAAAGGGTTGTCGAGCACATGACATTTTTGTCTATTCGTCTGATACTCCGAATTTGTGCAGTAGTCCATCCTCAGCGATAGTAGCAGCAAAAGGACAAGCGACAGTTACGAGACAGTGGGCCGGCGGCGCAAGACTGGAGATGACTGCGCAGGAATGTATACTCCGGCGCCAGATCGATGAGTCGATTGACTGAATTCTCATCCAAGGCCCAGGCTTCGATCAATTCTCGCACTGTTTTATTTCCGGTGTGAGTCAATATTATGGTGGCTACGAAATTAAACTCGCGACTAAGTTCGAAGTTGCGTTGGCAGATCGGCTGAGTAAACCGCTTAGAGAATACCAGCAAATAATGTGATCACCGAGAATGAATGGCACTAAATAAAGGCAACTGACACCGCTGTAGCTCTATCCTATGGTCTGACAAAAACAAACAAAACAAACGTCCCACTGCGGCCAATCTTTGCCTTAAGATGTAGCCTCAATTGTATTTTGGCCAAGCGGACGTACTGAAAACTGAAGTTCCTCCAAGGAAATTCGACTACCTCAGTTCGATCAGCTTCTCACTTCCTCCTAGACTCCAGGGGTTGGGGGATTCAATTGGACGACATCGTGGTCTCCTACGACGTGACGTCGTTCTTCACATCCATCTCAACAAATATGGCGCGCGAAGTCTTGCGCAAGAGGCTTGAAGAGGCGTACGACGAGACTCAGAATGCCCTCAAAATTGAACACATCATGAGACTGTTTGACTTCCGCCAACAAAACTTCTTCACTTTTGCTGAAAAGACCTATGAACAAATCAAGAGGATCCCAATGGGCTCCCCGCTCTCCGGTTTAGTGGCAGAACTGGTCCTACAGGAGTTAGAAAAGATTGCCTTCCTCCAACATGAACCGGTATTTTCGTGCCGTTACGTAGACGACACGCCTGGCATCGTAAAAAGCACCTGCTGCAACACTTTTCCACCCTGCTCAACGTATTCTTCCCTGATATAAAATCTACGAGATAAAAAAAACAAAAACAGTAGTGGGCCTTCCTGGATGTGCTCGTCAAACGAAACCTTAACGGTGAACTTTAAACGACGGCTTATTGGAATTCCAAAAACACCAAAAAGCCTCTCGGTTTTTACAGCAGCCATCCGGTGGCTCACAAAGAAGCTAAGTGAAAACACTCCTCAAATGAATCCAAATTCATTGTAGCAAGTCGGAGGAAAGAATGCATAAGGCTCATTATCTCCGCGACAAATTTGTGCAAAATGGCTATCCGAACGCATTCATAAGTCGCCGCCTATGCGGTCGCCTACCTCTCTCCAGAGAATCTTAACATCGAAGTCACAAATGATATGGCATTTTCCACCATACGCCAAGGGCGTTTCAGAAGCGATCGAGCGCATAGCTGCGAGCTAGGTGTTGAAATTGCGCATCGACCTAAAACCACCATGCTCAGTATCATCATGAAAATTTAAAACCGGCTAAGGTTCTTGGAGCAATTTGATGTAGTGTATCGCATCCTGTACCTAAACTCTCTTTGTAACTAAAAAGGCCAAACTGGACGCATGCCCGGATCACGCAAACACGAACATGCAGTGCGTGACCTATCTCATGAAATGTTGGCTGAAATTCTGAAATGCGTTTTCGATTACGAAGGATTACTTGGTCGCGGTTGTGAGACTGACCATCTTAAGGCATAGTCTTATAAAATTTTAGACTCGGCAGGATGTCGGCTTTAAAATGCATTTCTTTTCAATCTCCTGTAGAAGGCGTGCTCGGTAAAAAATGACTACTTAAGTAGCATGCATTTTTCCCATTGATTTTCGATGGTCTTGCAAATTCAAATATATTTTATAGAAACCACGAACAAAAATATGCTTTTTTAGTCAATCAATAGAGAATTACGTCTTGTTTATATTTTATACTTAAGGAAGGAGTATAATTAGGGTTTAAAAAAGTTTTCTAATTACCGAAAAATTTGGAGCCTGATCATTCGTTGCATTAGCGCTTAATAATTTCACTCTACAAGGTGCATGCGTTCCGCGTAAAGAAAATCCCATATTTTTCTATGTCATTAAAAAGATATCATAAAGGATCCATAAAATTTTGCAATGGATGCGGGCCACGTTGCACATTTCATGAGGAGCAGTGGTAAACGGCCAGGTACGATGCTATGTGAAGGAACATATTGCGGTCTTAAAAAGTCTCATAATTAGAAACTTTTTTAAAACCTAATTATACTCCTTCCTTAAGTATAAAATATAAACAAGACGTAATTCTCTATTGATTGACTAAAAAAAGCATATTTTTGTTTGCAGTTTCTATAAAATATATTTGAATTTTCAAGACCATCGAAAAGTAATGGGAAAAGTGCATGCTACTTAAGTAGTCATTTTTTTATCGGGCACGCCTTCTACAGGAGATTGAAAAGAAGTGCATTTTAAAGCCGACATCCTGCCGAGTCTAAAATGTCATAAGAGTATGCCTTAAGATGGTCAGTCTCAAAACCGCGACCAAGTAATCCTTCGTAATCGAAAACGCATTTCAGAATTTCAGCCAACATTTCACGAGATAGGTCACGCACTGTAAGCTGCTTGTGCGACGAGTTGACGCATATCACAAGTGGCCGCATACAACTTCCAAATGGGTCATTAGTTTAGCTTCACAACCATCAGGATAATCGCTCATGGTGAAAACGAAATTAGCAGAGAATTGATTGAAACCTGGGCCTCGGATGCGAGCACAGTCAATCAATTTATCGACCTGGTGTCAGCGTTCAGAGTCCTGCGCAACCACAACCATTCCAGTCGATAGTTGTTTAAGACGTCCTAAAACTGTCACCTGTTCCGCTGCTGCTTCTATCTCTGACCATGGACTTCTGCACGAGTTTGAAAGCTCAGAACAACAAACAGACTCTTCCGGAGCTCGATACGTCTTCTTTACTATGCTTGGGATTCTAATTCCGCGAAGCAATTTTTCCTGCGACAAAAAGTCATTTAAAGTGAGCTGATTTTTGTCCGCAGAATGAGTAGTTATTCACTCTTAAGCTATCTCGCATTTACATTTTTAAAGATAGTTCAATTAGAAAAAAAGACGACAAGAAATCTTTAGAAATACAACGATACAAGGACGCAATGCTCCAACATACAAAATATTTGCTAAGACTGTCATGTTTCACCAACTCTGAGAAGTTGCTAAGCACAGTTAAATTTCAAAACGTGTTAGGGCATTGGGACGAAACTATATGAATATTTGAATCGCCTAACCATGCTGGGTCACCGACAGCTATAAAGCACGAAATAAGGTGGGCTCTATTAAGTATATCTCGTTACTTAAACGGTTGACGGGTTGAGTAAGGCATTAATAAATGTTTAAGTTCAAGATTCAGGTGTTACTATGCCAATCTGTCTGTCAACGTTTTGCGTTTGCTTTTCCATATACAAGAAACTCGTTACAAATTCGGGCTGGGGATATATCAACTTATTCTACGTTTTCATTTAATGCGTTAATCTGACCTTCAAAATTAAACCTTGATGTACCTGAAAAGTTTTGCAACTGAGTTATCGCCGATGAAACGGTAGCCCTCGTACATAAAAATATATTAATTAGCCATTTTCTCAATTCATTCAGCTTGCACCTAAACATCCTAAAACACCCTATGTACGCACATTTCAAACCGTAAAGGAAAAAAATAAACTAAAATTTTATGTCTGAAATAATTGGCATAGCATAAAATGCTGCTATACAGTTGACTTTTTGAAGGTTGTACATAACCTACTCTTTCAAGGTTTTCGTTTTTAGCCGCAGAAGTCCCTGGAAACATGTATACAATTTATGCTGCTACAAATATTCACTTACTTTGCATTTCCTTTAATCGCATTTCTGATATGAAAAGTTGTGATTTATTTTCAAGTCATTCGTTTAATTTACTTTTTATTTTTCAGGACGAAAAGACACTGAGTCGCGAACGCTCTAGAGATTCGGTAACTTTTATCATACAATTTGATAACACAAACGTGTACTAATGTAGACTCAATGTAAAGTAAGGACACTTATTGGGCGCTTTCACGTTTCAAGATGGTGCTCTGCCTGCTCTAAATTTCGTGTTATTCCCGAACTATGGCGTTTAATGTCACCCTGGAAATATCTGTTGATTGATAAAACCATTTTGCTGGGTGCATCCATCATCAAAAGGGTCTACTTACGTCTTGATCATACAAACAATGGCGTTTCTCGTTTCCTCATCCCGGATATTGAAACGAAATTTGTTTTCAATTTCGAAATAATTTAAATTGACACCTGTTGCTCCGCATCTCCGAAATAGTTCTTTCATTTTTGAGCCTCATTATCATCTCCGAAATTGAAACCCTAAGACCATTTTAATTTCCTCTCGATCGTTATTTTTCTGATTAGGTTATCTTTCTAGGATATGCATATCAATTAAAAACGTCTCCTTTTGGTTCAAATGGTTTCCTTTTTTGTGAAAAATTTGGCCACGTACAACTACCGACGTGGGATTCGCGTTGGACCAACTCAGTGGTCAGGTTAGGGTATAGCAGACGTTAACTGGATTCCACAGATTCCGAACAAGCGGCACGCACGCGCCAACCACCTGCGCCCAATCTACAACTTAACTGAAATACCTGCCCATGCGGTCAAGTCGTGCTTCAGGGGAGGAAGAGAATAAGATCGAGTCTGGAGACCGTCCTCACAGCACTCAGCGCATTTCCTCCCTATAAACGATCTGATGCCTTTTTAGACAATCGCGATGCGCTTAAAATCGTAACTTGAAATTTTGCGAACTGACGAGATAATTTGGTCCTCTCAGGATAGGGAGTCAGACTGCAATGTCTCACCCTTACTGTGGCTCCTGTGGGACCCCCACTCAGTGGGGATCCGAACCGCCTTCTTCTATTTTTGTGTGAGATTCTGGTCAGTGTGTGTTGTGGTCCAGGTGGGTTGTGATACACCTAGGTTTCGGGTATCGCCGTGCCAGTCACCTGCGCCCTATTCCAGCTCCGGTCGTCCTAACTCTATCATGATAGCGGACCCAGGTGGGGAGGAGGGGGTGCGACATGTACAGGGAAAGTCTACATTAAATACAGTGAGTGACCGATCTCATGAAATGTTGGTTAAACTTCTGAAATGCGTTTTCGATTGGGAAGGTTTACCTGGGCGCGATTGTAGTACTGATTGTTTTGCAACATAATCCTGTAATATTTCGAACTTGGCAGGATGTTAGCTTTTAAATCCATTGCCCTTTAATCTCCTGTCGAAACGAAAGTCACTACAAACGACTTCTTACGTAGCATGCATTTTTCACATTGATTTTCGATGGTCTTGCAAATTTAAAAATGTTTTATAGAAACTACGAATAAATATATGCTTTCTTTCAGTCGTTTGATAGAAAATCAAGCCGTTTTATATGTTACACTCGAGAAAGCAGTATACTTAGGTTTTAAAAAGGTTTTATTATTCCCGAATAATTCGGAGCCTGGTCAGTCGTTGCATTAGTTCTAAGGAATTTCAGTCTATAAGATGCATGCGTTCCTTGTAAATAAAATCGCATATTCCCCCATGCCTTTAAGAAGATACTATATAGAGTCCACAAAATTTTTCAACGGATGCGGTTCATGTTGTACATTTCATGTGGAGCAGTGATAAACGTACAGGCACGATTCTGCATGAAAAGATGTTACATGGTCTTAAATATTCTCATAAGTAAAACCTTTTTAAAACATAATTATTCCCCCTCTTCGAGTTTAAAATATAAAGAAAGCGTGGTTCTCCATCAAACGACCGAAAGAAAGCATATTTTCATTCGTAGTTCCTATGAAGTATAGTTGAATTTGCAAGACCCTCGAAAACCAATGTGAACACTGCATGCTACTTAGAATTTGGTTAACAACATCCGACTGCTCACCTGCGTCCAATCGGTTTGTCATCTGCATGATAATGATACGCGCAGTAACTGCGTGACGATGAGCGATACCTCTCCGAAGTCTGCGTAATTCGTTCTGCCGCTTCTGGCATGTTCCTTATATACGGCAGAGGACTACGGGTTGTTGGGGACTTTCTCCCGTCTGTTCTTCACGGGCGGATACAAAGACAGCGGCAGGTGGACTTCTCTAGGAATCCCTCCCTAACTGATCCCGAGGATGCCGCAATGATCATGACTTTGTTTTATTAACAGCGAGAGTCTGCGATGCGTACATTTGCCTTTCATGAGATTATTCGTCCCCCTAAAGTACTGACAGTCAAGCCACTCGATGCTTTTTTAAAGACTGGTTCAGCAAAATAACTCTTTATTTCTGACTAGCAGTCTCTAAAATGTGTGCCAAAGTAAACATGACGTGCGCTAATTCCAAATTCAGGGTATACGGAGTTTTAAATCGGCCTCATTTTACCATCCAGCCCAATACAAGGATGTATGAGTAAAGATCGCAAGTTCGATCAGCAGTGGTTAGGAATATTTAGCATCATGTTAAGGCGTTCCATTTTGGCTCGAAGACCAAATCAAAACCTCTTGTGACTGTCCGATCACAAAGTGCATTCAGTCGCAGACGTCAAATATATATAAAAGGTTAGACAGTTTAGGACGGATATTTGAAAATTTTCACTCTTAGCAACGATAGATCGCCTTTCGTTTGACAAGCAAAACTTCAAAGGAAAACGGAATCTGTTGTAAAATAGAGGGGGCTGGTTAAAGATCTACCAAAACGTCTATGAACTAAGGTAAGGTTTAAGTATGAAAATTCTATTTGTAGCATAAAGCAACTGTCTCTCTGATATGTCAACTCCCGCCCGAAGCTTAAATTTAGATTTTACATGATAGCAACTCTCTTACTTTCAAGTAACAAAATGTACCTCACAGGCGATGGTGAGTAATCACGCCTTAATGTGCCTGAAATAGAAATTTATCTCTCACGATAATCTAGTTATTCTCAGATCCGGATTCTGCACGGTGCACACTATCGATTTCACCTTCAATAAATTGATGAAACTTTAACATATAAGAACCACCCAAAGTGTGATAAGAGGAGCCAAAAAGGTGTTCGACGAAAATACACTGACAGAGATCTCTTTTGATACAAATTTTCCAATCAAACTATTTAGTATCCACTACGCCTGAATATAAAAAGGATCAGAAAGTGCATAATTAGCGACTTAACAAAGTTATTTTGAGCTACGGGTTGTGTACTTCCTAATGTCTTTGAATCTGCCGTGTTCCTCTGTAATTTGTAGGGCAGCAACATACTCAGTCGTGAACCGTCGATGACACTGGTAACGCTTGTTGTTTGATCCGGCTGTGACTTCCTTCATGATGTTGCTTAAATTTTGATATCATATAATCAACCACGTTAAGGAACTCCACGAGCTTTGAGTTTATTCGAGAAACGACAAGTATTCTCATCTGAAATCAATTTAAAAAACGTTCATTTCCGTTTTGGGACAGAATATTGTCTAATGACGCTCCCTCCAGTGCATCAATAAATACAGTATATGTGTTAACTCATGAAATGTCAACCAAAATTTCGAAATGCGTTCTCGTTTCGAAAAGAAAAATTAAGTAACGTTGTAAAACTAATCATGATGCAACATAAATCTACAATGATCCAGTTACCTCAGAGTGTCGGCTTTCGAAAGAACTTATTTTCGGCTGCATGCAGCATCTATACACTGCAAAAAATGACTACTTACTTAGTATGCAATTTTCTCATTAATTTTCGATGCCCTTGAAAGGTCAATTATATTTCACGGAAAACATGCATAAATATATTCATTCTTTTACTTATTCAATAGAAAATCACGTCTTCTTCCAATGTCATACCCAAAAGAAGAGTATAATTCGGTTTTAAAAAGTCTCTAATTGTGAGATTTTTTAATACCGTTAAATGGCCATTCATGAAACGTCATGTATTTGAATTTACGAATGTGGCTCGTAAAGTTAACAATATTGCTCAAATCCACTGCTTAATCTTATGAATTTCATGTGGTCTTCTCTCAACACCATAGAGAAATGCATGGTTTTCCGTACACGGAAAATATACAGCTTGTAGTTTTGAAACCCTGAATGCAAGTGTGACAGCAGCTCGGGTTCAAAATTATTCGGCAATTATAAAAGTTTTTTAAAACCGAATTACACTCTTCTTTTGAGTATTAAATTGGAAGAAGACGGGATTGTCTACCGAATAAGTAAAAGAATGAATATTCTTGTGCATGTCTTTATGAAATATAATTGAATTTTCAAGAGCATCGAAAATCAATGAGAAAATTGCATACTACTTAAGTAGTCATTTTTTGCAGAGTATAGATCTTGCATGCAGCCGAAAATAGGTTCTTTTGAAAGCCGACACCCTGAGGTAACCGGATCATTATGGAATTATGCTGCATCATGATTAGTTTTACAACACTATTTAATTTATCTTTTCGAAACGAGAACGCATTTCGAAATTTTGGTTGACATTTCATGAGTTAGCACATCTACTGTATGTTTATTCATACAGATTCTACCAGCATACGCCAATCCCAGATTCAGGGAATCCGGCGTTCGAACCCAGTTTCATCTTACCTATCAGCCCA
Source organism: Spirometra erinaceieuropaei (assembly GCA_902702965.1). Lineage (NCBI taxonomy): Eukaryota > Metazoa > Platyhelminthes > Cestoda > Diphyllobothriidea > Diphyllobothriidae > Spirometra > Spirometra erinaceieuropaei. Next base: position 151,876 of record CACRXP010000573.1, read on the forward strand.
ATACACGGATGCCTTATTCGAGATCGCCAGTTTGTCTCGTAGCGATTAGGAATATTTGAAATCATATGAGAACATTCCATTCTTGCCCGAAGACCTGATCGAAACCTCTCATGACCGCCCTATTACGCAGTTCATTCAGCCTCACACGTCCGATATGCATAAAAAGTTAGAAACATTAAGACTGCTTTTTAAGAACTTTTACTCTTGACAACGATCGGATGCTGGTCGCCTGACGACCGCCACTTCGAAGAGAAACGGAATCTGTTCTAAAATAAGATGAGCTTGGTGAAAGATCTTTTAGTGTCCATAAAATAAAGCAGAGGTAGTATGAGAAGATTCGGTTTGTCGTATAAAATATCAGTCTCTCCAATTTAGCAACTCCTGTAGGAAGCTTAACGTTAGTTTTGTTACTTAAACGCGACTTTCTTGATTTTAAGCAGCAAACTGTACTTCACAGACAACGGCCAGTAATTTCTCCCAATTTTACCTGATATCGAAATTTAAATCTCACGATAAGCTGCTTGATCTCTGAAACCTTGCAAAAGGCCGAGATGCTGCACAAAATGCACAACTAATTGCTTTTATGATAAATTGATGAAACTTTAAAATGTAAAAGTCACCGTAAGAGTACAAAGGCGCATTAAACAATTTTCAGCACAACTATATCGAATGTGATCTCCTATGATGCAAATTGCAAAACTGGGCTGGTCAGTTTCTACCGCGCTTGGACACAAAAGAAAAAGAAAATGCATAATTAACACATTAACAAATTTGATCTGAATTGGGAGCGGTGTAATTCCTGGTTGCTTTGAATCTGACATGTTTCTCTGTAATTTTTAGGGCGGAAACATACTCAGTCGCGAACCGTCAACGACATTGGTAACGCTTGTTGATCCGACTGCAACTTCCTTTATGACGTTTTTTAAATTTGGATATCATGTAATCAACCACATTGTAAAACCCCACGAACTTTGAGTTTCCTCGGGAAACATCAGGTACTCTCCTCTGGCACCAATTTAAAAAAACTTCAATTTCCGTTTCGGGACAGGATATTGTCTAATGAAACTTCTTCTATGGCATCAGTAAATTTCAATTTCCCATACAGCGACACTTTCTCCATCTTGTGTCATTTGGAAATGCTTATAAGCTTTAACTATGCCTGCATTATAACACGCAACTGCTAAATGTACATGGCAAAAGGTCTGATTTCTGTTAGGGGTGGTTTAACTTCCGACAGTTTCGAATCTTACGTGTTCCTCTGAAATTTGTAGGCCGGCAACATTCGCAGTCGCGAACCATCCGCGCAGTTGGTAACTTTTATTGTTTGATCTGACTGAAACTTTATTTAAAAACTCCGCCGTCTTTTATGCTATGTAATCTACTGCATTCATAAAACTCCTGAATCATACTTTTGCTCGAGTAACACTAATAACTGTCTTTTGGTCTTTGCTGAAAACTTCTACTTCTATTTAAGGACGAGCTGATGCCCGGCGGCGCCCCTTCCAGGGCATCGGTAAGTATGTTTCCTCAATCTAGCTTTAAAGAAGATGATTTTCTTTCCTTATTCTGTGTTGTTGAGGAATTCGTTTAGGTTTAATTTGCATGAGCACTCATGGAACCAGGAAACGTTTACTGAAAAAAATTAAATTATCTTTGCAAACACTTAAGATTACGGCGTGTGTGGCTTTGTCATCAAGCAACTTATTTTCTCTCATTCTGAGCTCCGTAGCACAAGTTGCAATACTGTCTTCCGCATGCACTCATCAAAATCAGCTCTTTTTATTCTCAGTGAATTTTTAAACGTTTCTACAGTCATCTCGCAAAATCGCCCTTGTCTGATGTTATTGAAGTGCAAGTCATTCTTCTGTTGATACTGGTGTAAATCATTACGAATTTGATTTTGATTATTTTCTGTAATTTGCAGAGCATCCAAGCACCTAGTCGTGACCCTTCGGCGAAAGTGGTAACGTTTGCTGCTTGATCAAACCGTGACTTCTTTTATGATGTTGCTTACGTTTTAATACTCTGTACGTACAGTAGATATGATATATCATAAAATGTTAACCGGAATTTTGGAATGTGTTTCGATTTGAAGATAGTACTTGAGTAGGGTTGCAAGACTAGTGATTTTGCAACAAAATACACATATATTTCAAATATGTCAGGATGCTGACGTTCGAATGAGCCTCTTTCTGGTCACTTGCATAAACTACACTCTGCAAAAATTTAATACTTAACCAATATGAATTTTCTTTGTTGATGTTCATTGTTCATACAAATAAAAATATATTTTACAAAAATTCATAAAAAATATTTACTCTCTTGAGCAAATTGTGGCAAGTTACTTCTTTCAATTTTCTACTTAAAAGTGGAGTACCATTCCGTTTTAAAAACTTCTTGATTTTCAAACAATTTTAAATTTGACGTGGCGTCACATCCGCATTCCGAGTTTCCAGACTCCTTGTAGGAAAAATCACATTTTCCTGTATGCGATTAAGACGATGTTATAAGGTGTACATACAATTTGCCAGTGCATTTGGACCGTATTGTATGCATTACAAGCAATATAAATAAATGAAGAGATACCACGCCTTATGAATGGATATCTCACTGTTTCAAAAACTCCCACAATTGGAAACGTTTTGGAACCAGTAGACGCTCTTTCCCCAAGAATATGTACTTTTATACCACATGGGTAAAGGAACGAAAAGTGTTATGAATAAAATGAGCAGCCGTCCGTCAGAATTGGTATTCCCGATCCCAACTGACAGGACGATAGGCCCGTGGCCCAATGGTAGATTGTCAAACTCCATGGTCAAATATCCCGGGTTCAAATCTCAAATGATCCACACTTGGGGCTGGGCATGACTGGCTAATGACGGCTAATAAACCATAAATGGCCATTCCCATTTCCTTTGTCTTTGTCGGTATCATCTCATTTACTTCTATTACATGTCGCCGTGCGACTACTTACGAAGGATCTAGTATAAGCCCCAAGGCATAACGGAATGAGCATGGTCCGTAACCTGATCGGTGAACGCCCATCTGTCATAGTTTTATGAATGCTTATTATAAAACATAATTGAATCTATAGCAACGTCGGAAATCGATGAGAAAAACTCCATACTAATTTAACAGCCCCTTTTATGAAGAGGGATGTTTGCAAACGGCCATAGTAAACGTTGTTAAACAGCCGGCAGCCTGTTGTGGCCGAAATATTTTTGGATTTTTTGTATGGTAATAAATATCACTACTTTAAATAGGTAATCCTTTCGAGTCTAAAACACATTTTAGGATTTCAGTTAACATCCCAAGAGTTAACACGTCTACCGTAACTGTACTAGCAAAGTTCCGTACATTACATTTTATTTGCAGGACGCAAGCTGTACTCATTTGAAATCTACTGATAGACGCCTATTTATGTTTTAGTCTAAATTAATGTCCGGTGGGCCACCTTCCAGTGCATCGGTAAATTTGGCTAATTGATCAAGCGCTGCATTTAAACAAATTTTTCGTTATTTTGTGCTTCGGAAAGCTCCTATGGGCATAAACTACGTGAGAACACAGGGGATTAGACTCTGTTCACCAAATAATACTAGATTATCTAGAAAAACAGCCAGAGCTGTCCGTAGAAGGTTTTATAGGGGAAACATTTACTGCTTGCATTTTCGAGTTCTACCAGAAAGCGTCACTGTGGAGCGATGCCTGGGAAGAGTGATGTTGACTTAGCGGATTGTGTAATTACAGTGTTTAGCACGTATACCTCACCATAAACAGTCTGACGCGTTTCTGAACTACCAAGGAAGGCTAAAAGCCTTGGCTCGGTAGACCATCAGCTAATGGGATCATTCGATCCTCTCAGGAAGGATGATCGGGCTGCAGTAGCTTCTTCTTAATGTGATCTTTATGTCAGTCTCACTTATTTGGGGCGCGCGCCGCTCTTTTGTTGTTTTAATAAAATCCTGATCCATCATGTGCGGACTACTCGTGTTGCCACAATTGCTGCTGGGCCTTGTTGGTCAGTGAACTCGACCCCGCCTCCAGTCTTCTTGGTCTTGTCATTACATCCCTCTCGGGTGAATGAAGGGAGTGGAAGTGTGGAAGGCATAGCAGAAGGCTGCCATTCCTGCGTCCAACATGCTGTTGAGCATGCGGTGGACATCGTCAGTAACAGCGGTTGAACTGTCTCTGTTACTGTCGTTTTCCTCTACCTGCTAAAACTATTTTTGTTCGACGCAAATTCCTCCAATATTTTTCCAATTTTCTCAGGAAACTTATTCCTGTTATATGCATGCAAGTTTTTACGCTCTTCTGAATAGAGCTTAAATTGTCATAAACTAGATTTTCATATCCGTCTTTGCAATTTTTAGGGCAGCAACAAGTTCAGTCGCAAATCCTCGGCGATATCGGTAGATTTTATTGTTAAATCAGGCTTGAGCAATTTTTATGGCGTTGATTTTTACACTGCTAAACTATTTTAGATCAGAATTTACTCACAAAATAAAAATATACCTCCTTTAATCCACTGGAAAAAGTTCGTCTGCGTTTTAGTCAAATTTAGTGTCCGGAAACGAACAATCTAGGGTGCCGGTTAACAATTTTACTTGACAAAGCAATAAATACAATAGTACTTTTTTATTCTTTGTTTCCGGAGAATTTTCATAAAATTAAGCGATAACGAGGGGCATAAAATTAAATAGGTTCCACTGAAGACAAATACATTCAGTGACCAATCTCATGAAATATTAGCGAAATTCTTAAATGTATCTTCGAATATGAAACGCTGCTTAGGCGGCGTTGTGATATTTATTATCTTGGGACATAATCACGTGCTTTTAGCCAGGCCAGGATATTGACTTTTGAATATATTTCTTTTCGCTCGCCTGCAAGGACCGAACATGACAAAAAGGACCGCTTATGTAGTATGCATTTTATACATTCACTTTTTATACACTATGCAATTCAAAAAAACCTTGCAGAGAACAAGCACAAAAATATTTTTTACCTGTTTCGTAGCAAATCATGTCTTCTTTAAATCCTATACTTGTAGAAAGAGTGTTTTTTGGTTTCAGAAACGTCCCATATGAGATTTTAAGACAGTTCAATGTCCATTCTAATAGCGTTGTATGTGTATGTTTGATAATTCGCCTCAGTAAGTATGCATTACAGTTCACATCTGTTGTGTTTCTTCTACGATACTTACTTAAACTCATAAAGAGATGCCCGTCTTTTACGTGGAGAGTATTCAGTTTGTAAACTGAAACCACCAAACAAAATGAAAAATTATTCGGGAATAGAAAAAATATCTACAGTCCAGCATTAAGTATAATGAGACCAGGATTTGCTATTAAATAAGTATAAAAAGTGAAAATTTTATAGATGTTTTCTATAAAATGTACTTAAATTAGCAAGCGTATCGAAAATCGGGAGATAAGATGCATACCACATGAGCATTCATTTTAAACGTTTGCTCTTTCGTTGGCTGCCGAACAAATGTATTAACAAGCCAGTATCCCGGCGTATCTAAAATATTACAAGATCATGTTGCAAGAGAGTCAATATTCTAATCCCGTCAAAGCACTCGTTTCTACTCCAAAAGCGCGCTTTAGAGTTTCGGTCAACATTTTAGGAGATCGCTTTCTGGCTGTATTAATTCTATAAAGTGAACGTCTACATCTGCAGAGTGTTGGTTTTGTACTCGAATAACTTGCTGTCCATTGTTTGATTTATATAATATATACTTGATTTTTCCATCTGGGCTCGTTTGCCGAAATTGTATGATTTTTCAATTTTTTGCAAAACTTATTCTCTTCCATGTTGGAAAAACATTTGCTGCTTTCTGCTGTTGTTGTTGTTGTTAGTGTAACTAACTTGTTCTCCTTGCTTTTCAGAGCGTCAGCATACCCAGTCGCAAACTATCAGCGACATTGGTAACGTTTTGTTGCTTAACCCGACTACGAGCTCTTTTATGACGTTCCTTAAATTGTTGTACAATGTAATCCAAATATATTTACAAAAACTCGTGAACTTTTATTTTACTCGATAAACACTAACTCCCCCCTTTTCGTTTTAGGACACATTAATGCCTGGTGTCTCACCTTCCAGGGCATCGGTAAATATTTTTGTTCAGTCAGTGTTTTATTCAAGAACGTCTCTTTCTTTCCCCTTTACTGTCGATGAAGTCTTATAGTTTTAAGCCGCATGAATACTCGCGAAACTAAAAAATGTTCACCATAAAATACTAAGTTGGTTAGATGAATGCTTCGAACTTTCGCTTGTGTGATCCTGTAAGCAAATAATTTGTTATTTCCTCTGTGTAGCCTGAATAACTATCTTTTACCTGTACCTATTAAACTTGTCCCTCTTGACAAATTCGACCCAAAATCCGTATTCACTTCATGCTCTAGAAGGCGAAATATTTATTTTTCCTTCCACTGTGAATTATTATAACTTGGATTCTGACACCTTCTTCTGTTGCTTATAGGGCAGTCACATGTCCAGTCGCGAACTCTCTGCAACACCGGTAACAGTTGTTGCTTGACGAAATTTCGTCTTCATTAATGACATTTCCTACGTTTGAATATTGTGGAGTCCGCTACAATGAAAAGTCCTTTTTAACTTAAATTGAACATCACACAAACAAATTTAAGCTTTTTTATTTCCATTTACTAAATTTATTTATATTTCAGTCAAAACTAATGTCCGGCAGTGCACATTCTAGGGTTCCGGTGAGTATTTTTATCTGACCAACCAATATGCACAACAGTCTCTTGTCTATTCTGCGTTTTCGCGTAATCCGTACAAGTTTAGATCCTGCAGATACGTGCGCAAATAAATTAGCATTATAGATTTTGCTTTAAACTGATTACGGCTGCTACGTATGTTATCTGATGTTTCGAAAAATGATGGCCTCATTTTGGTGTCCTACTATGCAAAATGTGCTATTATCACTCGGCTACATAGATGAAAACTGTTTATTTTTACAAATTTCCCATATAAGTGCCTTTCTTTTACTTTGCTGAGACGGGATTTTGCTTGTTTTTTCATTTGATTTGTCGCTTTTATAAATCTCCTTATCAACACGTATAACATCTTGGAGTCTGTCTCCACCAAACTAAGACCGCTTTACAGCTTACAGCGAAAGGCGTCTACAACCCCTGCAATTTTTGTTCCTTATTCAAATTCAGAGAGGAAGTTTACACCTTCTACTTGTTTCTGATGAACTTACGAGATTTTTCTAATTCAGTTTATTCTGCTTCTTCTTCTATTAGTCCGCGTCACCGGATTCACCTACGCCTATGGAAGCTGTGGTAGCCCATTTTTCAGATTTTAAAGATATAAAAAAAACCAGAGGCCTCTGGAGGTCGGCTGAATTGCATTAAAACTTCATCTCTAAACTACACCGTATTAAACTGCTAACTTCTGCGTACATATTCCGCAGCTCAAACGACAAATACGCTTGACAAGGCAAAAGGTTCGCGGAGTGAACTGCCAGAAATAGATTGATCTGGCGAAAAGATGCTTAATGCATAACATAACGTTTTGACCTGCAAATTTCCCCAAAAGTCTAAAAGATGCTTTGCTGTAATTTGGTATTGCTTTGTGTTCCGTTCTCCAAAACTGAAGGGTAGCTTCTACACGCTTAATTTTTTGTATTTTCCCCGAAAACGTTGATTAATCACTTGAATAACAAATACAATTTCAACTAAGACATTCTATGAGAAAACGGGAAGCATATGCATTTCGAGGCGGGAAAATTACTAGTTGTTCGTTGTTTGGCAAGCAATCTTTATGCAACCTGTAAATAAAAACATAACATTCGTATGTAGCCCTACTTGGCTGTTGAAAATAAAGCTGACGTGTGTATAAATGACATTTTTCACGGAGTTTTAACACCCTACATTTGTTTTTTTAGAAATATCATCCAAAATAATCTTAGGGCAGTAGTCCTCATAGACAAACCAAATCCGAAATATCAGACTGAGTAAATCTTCTGCGCACACTAATCAACCCGCTTTAATTTCTTGGGATTTGACAAAGCGGTTATATGGGATCCAAAGGAACATTAACTAACCTATCTAATAAAGGCGTGCTCACATGTGAATGTAAAACAACGAACTATAGTGTTGTCAAGCACTTCAGCTAGGTAAAGTTAATAATGTGCTTAGTGAAAAATCACCAAACGGAAAGTGAGAAAAATAAGCACTAGATGAAAAAATAGGAATAAGAACTTGTCTGTCGCTCCCGAGCAATTCCGATATATTTCCTTGATCTCTTTTTCCGTTTTGAGAATCAATTTCATCGTTATTAAATCATTTGAGGATTTTGAAGGTGCATGTTGTAAAAATTATTCCAAAAACGAGCTTCGCCTTCAGATAATTCAAAGACTCGTTAAGCTAGGATTTACAGAAAACATTTTGAAGAAGGAAAACCGATCTCCTAGACAAAATCTTTAGTTCGTTAGTAATTTGGTCTAATCAGCAATGTCTGACGAGCTTACGAATTTCCCTTATGGTGTGCGCTTCCGTCGGAGCATGTGATAGTGCTGCAGAGACGTGCCGATGAAAATGACCTTGAAAAATTGCTTGGCAGAAATGATGATCTCCCATGATCGCTTATTGGCCTGCGTTCTTCCGCGATCAATTTACGCAGAGGTTGAGACCAGTCAGGGGGCTGTTGTCGACAAATATATCTGATGTGTCTGATCGCCGTAAAAATTGACGAGCTGCAATTTTTTGCGAAAGAAAGGATTTACTGCCGTTCGCAACAATAAACATGGTGACCTAGCGATTGCCTTTGTCGAAAATATATAATTTAAAAACTCATGAGAGACATGCTAATCCTGTTTTCAAGAGGATCCTGATTAAACGGAGTAAGTACGTGCATTATGTTGGAAAATGTTAACTAGCAACTTAAAAAGTAGTTCTATCGACAACGTTTCCTCTGTAAATGCGCCTCCTCTATGGTGACAACGAAAGCCAAACTATACTTTACAGGCGGTTAATTTGTAAAATTTGCATTCAATGAAAGGTCTTATGAATAAAGTCAAATTAAGTTTGACTTATATGGCACCAGATATTCCCGTGGGGCTTGCATTTCGAAGACAGTATATAACAAAATTAATAAAGCTTCGATTCGTGCCAGTCTGATACTTTAGGTCCTCAGCTAGCTGTTTCTAATACAAAACTGTACAACAATTTACAGTGACCATTATATTTGCTCAAGAGATACTTTGTCTTTGCGAGCGAGTCTCTATATATATGCATATCCTGTGGTGGTTGATGCGCGTTCGTCAGTCAGATTGTGGGACATTTTAGCTTCGTTGCGCCTTGGTGACGAACCTAGAGCGCAGCAGGTGAGCTCAGCGGCATGCGCGTTGAACCCTGGACCCCATAAACTTGGATAGGCGGACATTTCTATGTTTTTCAGCCAAAAACTGAAAAAGAGACCTATAAAAATTATCACTCTTTTTTAAAGGAACGCATGAATACCGGGGAGTTAAGAGGACTCGCGGAGGAAGAGGCCGCCGTCATCATTCAAAGAGCTTACAGGGAACATTCCAGTATTCATTCATCGGCCTATACGTGAGAATATTGGCGCGTTCTATATTTTTC
>CACRXP010000573.1:161625-175901 GCA_902702965.1 Spirometra erinaceieuropaei
ATGCATAATTATTGTATTTTATTTTTATTGTGTATATAATTTTAGGTGCTGCCATTGTTAACCAAATTCTTAACTTAGCCCCTTTTGCCTTTAACTCAAAATTAGAGATAAGCACTCAATGATCCATGTACATGTTTTCGTATTTTTTGCAACTCTGACTGACAATTAAAAGTGCGTGAAATAATTTTCTCCTTCAATCCAATTTTTAGCCACACTCAATTTTTGTCTTCAATATGCATGACGCTGTAACACGCAAATTTTTTTCAAGTTTGGGCAAGAGTAGAGTCAAAATGCATTTCCGGTGTGTTAAAAACTTCGAGTTAATCAGATGTACTCGGCCTAACCATCAGCATGCATCTAAGACGTCGAGAGTGTTTCGTAGCGTCCGGATCAAGCGCAAAATGTTTTTGAGGGGAATAAAATAACTGGACATTTGGTATTTCTCTTATGCTTGTCGTGAGCGTCCATTGACGTTTCATAAATCGGCGATCTCAACTGAAGGCGCTGTTGTTAGACATTTTTGCCTCGTAAGAAACAAGCAAATATTTTTAAGAATTATTCATAGTGGCCCAAAACACTGCCTAATTAACTATCAATTTTCAGTCCTTAATGCCAATTCCAGCGTTGGCGTCCGTGGGAAAAATATGATAATGCCGTCCCATCACTAATGTTGTATGCTTAAATAGGATTTTTAACCCCGATGCACAGAGTTTTGATGACAGTGTCGATGTTCGGCTCTCGTCGTTTGCATTTCTAGTAGAATGTCTCTACAAATCTCATAAAGCAATAAGTGTTTAAAGGAATCTAATCGGTTTACCCGTTGTGCGAACATGTTTTTGCCGGAAAAGGGAATTGCACCACTGTAAATTGACCTGACATGCGCCTGGTAATGAGGCCCCGAAAAATGTTCGTATCGTATGTGGAACTGATGTGCCCTCCGTTAATATGGTATCGGTTGTTGTGTAAAACAAAGGCCGAATTTAAAACAGTATACTATAAGGTTACAGAAACAGGATCTCCTAGAAAAATAGGTGACCTTTTGCAAAATTCCAGGAAGGGTAACTAGCCCCGTGCCTTGACCCTAAAACTGACCCTAGCCCGAATCTTAGCCCTGAGCTCTAACTTAACCCGAAACCTCGACTTCACCCTAGCCCCAGCCCTAGTCTTAACCCTAACACAAATATCTCCAAAATTTTGCGCAAGTGGGAAGGGTTCCTATCCATATGTCTTAGCAACATTCTTTTGAAACAATTAATATCGGGATGCGATAGGCTTCAAAGAGTCAGCTTGAAATTTACCTATACTAGCGGAAACACGGGGAACAGGAATGTCGGCATTTTCTATAAATGTTGCGTTTTTATCTAACCAATGCAATTCATAGGATACTAAAGGAGAGCTGGGAAAAAATTTGTTTTTTCACAAAACCCCCCACCTTTTTGCGATAGTTCGGCTTAAAACAAATTTTATGTGAACTAGATTTCAATGTTTTTAATAAATAACTGAACTCAACTGATTGATAAATGACAATACCAATTATAACCGCCACCACACGCTCATTCTTATCCTTTATCACATATAAACACCAAAAATTGACTTTGATGATGTGTTTAAAGTGCCGCCGACTTATTTTCTCTCTGGTAAGCATGTTCAAGTTTCCAGGACTTGTCACGTCCTCCACGATGTTTAGGGAATAAACGCGCAATATATCTTCGCAACAACGCAAATAAAATTATAAACTATGCCTCAAGAAGTGTACGGAAATTTATCACACCGATTTTTATTTCAAACATCGGCTCAGTAGGATTTTTATAAGTTTTCGAGAGAAAATGTGCACTACTTTGGTTTATTTTCTCAACTAATCGCACCAGAAAAAAGTACTTATTTAGAGCTTTATGACTGTTTGGCTTATTAGGGTCTGCAAATATTGCCGTCAGTGTCTTGTCATTAAACTCGCACTCGTCGTCGTCTCGTGTTCATGCAATATACCTGTCGCTGCTATTATTTAAAGTAATGTACGTAAAACTAAACAAAGAGCCGTTGAATAAAGGAGCATACCGTCAAATGGAATGGTATATCTCTAAATGCTGATAGCACACAGCCTTGGGTATTGCGTTGTACTGTTTGGAAACCTGCATAGTAGCAAAAACGTGTACTATTATTGACATGCCTCTATTAGATTTTTATTCCCCTGCTAATCTGTTTTAGACCAAAGCCGAGTATTTCAGGGTCCTTGCAGGTAAGATCGAACCTTATCTACATACTTTACGCGATTCTGACGGGGTTTTTTTAGCATTTTGAGTACTGACTACATTTAGAAGTGACTGCCTGAAAGGCAATTAAGATTGTTTCACATAACGTATTATGTTTGAAGCACACTCGCATTTCAGTTATTGCTTGGAGTATTTTCCTGCCTTTATTTGACGACCAAAGTGCATTCCGGCACAGGCAAAAATATCTTTCTCTCTGGTCACAACTTAAGTTTAGCAGTGCATGGTTAGATTTATTCATAAAATTAATCCATTGTTAACGTTAATTTTTTATTAGTTAATTATCGAAAAAGTTCATTTTTGTTAATTCATTGACCAAGATAGGGCGTACTTTTTAGTCGGCGAAATACCAACAAAACGTTTTAAACCCTTCGCAAACAGAACAGATTACTGATATAAGGCGAAATATTGGCTAGCAAGGAACAGAATGTCAGCTTGATTTTTACATGGCGACATGTTTGCATCGTTCCAGTTGTCTCAAATTTGGCCGCGTGTAATTCGCACTAGCGTTTTCTGACTGCGAAAATCAAAGTATGTTTTTTATAATTGTTTCGCTTGTGGTACACAAAGCAGCATCCTCTGCAACTTTTCTAGAGAGGGCAGTACTTGTTTCGGTTGTGCAAATGCCTACGAGTAGCTGCATAGGATAAAACAGAAGATAGGTTTTCATTTAGTTCTACGGTCAAAAACCACGCGCCATACACTTTTTCCGCCGTAAACTCACCTGTTTTTGAAAAGGTGTATACTAACACACATAGGATATCGAGTTAAATATGGATTGCGTTGCATCAATATCAAGAGGATATAAACTACGAGAATATAAACTATATTAATAGACATGCAATGTTATTAATTGTTTTGCAGTATGCAAAACGGAAATCTGCACTTCTATTAATATATTTGGGACGAAAATCGGTCATAGTGTTCTGCAATATACGAACAGATGTGCAGAAGCGTCACCGCAATGTATAATGTTTGCGGTATACGCGTAGTAATTCTTACTACAGTATTGCTTTTACAACGGAATGCCAAGATGGTGTCTCCGACTCAGCGAATGCGGTTTTTCTTTCTGTTATATTTCATCTAAAGCAGTATGAAAACCACGCTCTGGAAACAATATGTACTTGCTAGGAAAATCGAGCATTTAGTCTTCCTCCATGCAGGATTGACCAGTTGACGAATCGCATGAAATTATTTTACGTTCCCCAAAGCCGCGAGCTAATTTTTAAAATTTTTCGAAATTTATTTGCATAACGAAGGGTATGAATGACGTTTTATGATTGATGATATTTTGTGAATAAAGATTTTCAAGAGGTAACCTTTTGTTTTTGAAAAGACGAATCGTCATGTTTTATCGACTTCTATTAGGCCCAAACATATGTCGCTATTTATCTGGTCGATGGTAAAAGCAATATATAAATTGCAAAACTGCTGATTTGTAAACAAACATATTTTCCTTGACTTGAGCGTCAACATATTTCTGGTGAATCTCTCAGCAAAACAGAACTTTATTGTGGTTTTTAACTCAAGATACCTGAGAAATATAAAATATTACTAATGATGGCACTCGCCTCCTTTAATAACGCCAACCGCCTCGTAAACGCATTGAGATATCGCGGTGCTTATTTTCGGCAAATGGTAAATGATAGCATGCCGCTTACTAGATAAAATGAAATTCCTTATCAAAACATCGGTTTTTCATGTAAACCCTTAAGTTCAACATTGTAAATAAAACTATTCAGACTATCTTGGGCAATGTTCTTGACGTTGTTTACCGTTATGGTTATGTAAGCCGGCCGTCGCCTTAACCAGTCTATGGAGAAAGTCTACAATCAAATAATTGCCGTTTGCTTAAACATGCAGCCAGGTTTTTTGAAAACCCTCTTAATTTATCAACGTTTTATTCACTTTTAACGTCAACGATTAACTAACGTTTTTACGGACCTTTTAAATTTTTCCCCACAACATTGTAGGAGATGGAAGTAACAAGTCGCAAAGCATCTGCAGAACCGGTAAATCTTATTCTTTAAGCTACAACCTACGGCCCCTTTTATTTGTCCTTCGAGTGTTGGGCTAACAATCGAAATGTCTAACTAGAAATCAGCATATGTGTGGACGGATTAGTCGTTAGAAACGTATCACCTTCAGGGTGAAAGCAATTTTAGTGACCAAAAATGAACTAGACTTCTTTCAAAACGGTTATTTTGACTTGCAAAAAAACAATTGTTTGCAAACAACGCTTGAACCTGATTTGAAAATAATGGAGCACTTTAATTTCTTTTTTAACTTTAAAGAAGGAAGAAATAACAAGTCACAAGTCTTCAGCAAAATCGGTAAATTCTGTTTATTAAATGTCTCATTTACCACAGCCTTTTATTTGTCCTTTAAATCGAAAACCTATATCAAATTATGAAACTTAGGGCTGATTCGTTAAGGTTCATATTCCTATTGCCACATCATTTGTTTGCGTTGGCATTAGCAAGTTTGTAAACTGAGTACTTTTCAGAAAATGTTCAGGTCTCATGCTGAAACCAACTTTATTGACACAAAATGCAACTACCCCGTCCAAAAACTAATTTTATCTGAAATTCAGAATGACTGAATCAGTTTGACATTTAAGGATTTTTCAAATGTTTTCTTTTGACCTTATAGACACATCAAATAACAAGTCGTAAAGTGTCCGCGGAATCGGTAAATATTTTTGGGTCCACAACTTACCTCTCTCCTCTATATGTCCTTTGACTCTTCAACCCTAGTGAACGTTTTCGACATACGGCTTGGTAAAAATGACTTTTGAGTTTACCGTCACAACGCTTGACCAGACGGTTGCAAAAAATATGGTTTGTTCGATAGACAAAGGAGTGCAGGAGGGCAGGGGAAAGAAGCGACGCAGTATGAACTTGAACAGAAGACGAGCCAAGACGTCGTGCGGAAGTAGGTCCTAGATCTTGACAGTCATGCTGAGTGAGACTTTTAGGGGGATGTCTCAGTGCCCTGATGGTAGCCATCAGGCCGACGAAACTTGGCATAGAGTAGGGCATAGCCACGACTACTCAGACGGTTGGAACAGTGCTCAGTCAGTCGCTCCGTCGCGTAAGCCAGCAACGCGTGGATACAAGCCATGAGAAGCAGGATGGAGGAGAGGAAGAATGACTTTGGCGGGTGGTCGTTCAGGCCGTGAAGAGGTAAAAACGGAGTCGAACAGAAGAAGAGACCGAGGCACAGGTCAAGCAGGACGCGTTTTTGTAAAAGTTCTCACAAAAGGGCTGACCCTGTGCGAAGATTACGCAGATCGGCACTATTGAAACATGCTAAAGTAGAATATGCCGGTCACTTCGTAGGAGCCTGCCTCGTCCACTCTGTCTGCAACAGACTGGAAAGTCCCTCACCAGGGTTTCTGACGCGCAGGGTCAAACACCAGCAGCCGCCCGACCACGAAGGTCAGCAGTTGGGTGAACTCAGAACGAAGATTTTATGATATATGGGCACGCGTGGCCGACGTGTTGGGTTCAAGTCGTCTTCGTGGTGCACTCCCGGCAAATGTAATGGACAAAGAACACAACGAAAAGATGACTGATCAGAAAGCCAATGTTCGTGAGCACATGTCTAATGCAATAGAGGATGAGGACAGGGAAGAACTGGACGAATCTGTACAAGTTCATGTACTTGAAGGAACCAATGGCCATAGACAGCGAACAACGACCTTACATCGGAACGGAAAATGATAGCATGCTGCTTATTATATAAAATGATATTTTTCAGCAAAACACCGGTTTTCCATGTAGACCTTTAGGTTCACCATTGCAAAAAAACTATTCAGACTATCTTAGGCAATGTTCTTGACGTTATTCACCGTGATGATTAGGTAAGTCGGCCGTCACCTTACTCAGTCTATGAAAAAAATATACAACCACGTAATTGCCGTTCGCTTAATAGTGCAGCTACGTTTTCCGAAAACCCTCTTAATATACCTACTGCTTAACAAACGTTTTCACAGACCTTTTAAATTTTTCCCCACAACTCTGTAGGAGATGGAAGTAACAAGTCGCAAAGCATCTGCGGAACCGGTAAATCTTATTCTTTAGGCTACAACCTACGGCACTTTTTTATTTGCCCTTCGAGTCTTGGGCTAAAAATCGCAATGTCTAATTAGATATCAGCATAAAAGTGTACTGATTAGTCGCTATAAACCTAACACCTATCAAGCTGGAAGCAATTTTAGTGACCAAAAATGAACTAGAATTCTTTCAAAACTGCTTTTTGACTTGCAAAAAAACAATTGTTTGCAAACAACGCTTGAACCCGATTTGAAAATAATGGAGCACTTTAATTTATTTTTTAACTTTAAAGAAGGAAGAAATAACAAGTCGCAAGTCTTCGGCAAAATCGGTAAATTCTGTTTATTAAGTGTCTCATTTACCACCGCCTTTTATTTGTCCTTTATATCGAAAACCTATATCAAATTATTAAACTTAGGACTGATTCATTAAGGTTCATATTCCTATTGCCACATCAATTGTTTGCGTTGACATAAGCAAGTTCGTAAACTGAGTACTTGTCAGAAACATTCAGGTCTCATGCTGAAATCAACTTTAATGATACAATATGTAACTACCTATCCCAATAAATAATCCTCTCTAAAATTCAATATGCGTGAATCGCTTTGAAAATTAGGGATTTTTCGAATGTTTTCTTTTGACTTTATAGACAAGTGAAATAACGAGTCGCAAAGTGTCCGCGGAATCGGTAAATGTTTTTCAGGCCCACAACTTACCTCTCTTTTCTCTATGTCCCTTGAGTCTTCAATCCTAATGAACGTTTTTGACATACGGCTTGGTAAAAAGGACTTTTGCGTTTACCGTCACAAAGCCTGTCCAGGCGCGATCACTCAGACGGTTGGAACAGAGCCCAGTTAGTCTCTCCGTCGCGTAAGCGAACAAAGCCTGCATGCAAGCTATGAGGAGGATGGAGGAGAGGGAGCGTGACTTTGGCGGGTGGTCGTTCAGGCCGTGAAGAGGTAAAAACTTTGTCCATGCGTTCACAAACTGAGTCGGACGGAAGAGAAGACCGGGACCCCGGTCAGGCAAGGCAAAAAAGTGTTTGCGGAAGGGCGGACTCTGTGTGAAGATCACACAGACCGACACGTACTGAAACATGCTAAAGTAGAATATGCTGGCCGCTTCGTAGGAGACTGCCTCGTCTACTCTGTCTGTCACAGACTGGATGGTCCCCCTACCAGGGTTGCAGCCGCCCGACCACAAAGGCCAGCAGTTGGGTGAGCACGGAACGAAGCTTTGATGGTGTAAGAAGACGCGCGGCCGACTTGCTGGGTTCAAGTCTTTTCCGTAGTGCATTCGCCGCAAATATGATCGACAAAAGGGGTCACATCCGGAGCACATCCCCAATGGAATAGAGGATAAAGGTAGAGAAAAACTGGACGAAACTGTAAAAGGTCATATACTTGAAGGAACCAATGGCAGTGGACAGCGAAGACCGACCATCTTTTAGAAGTTTTGCAAAAAAGGAACTGTCTTGTTGCCGACTGGTACATGGAGCTGCGATACTGGCTTCGCGGTTGCCCAGGGCAATACCTACGCCGGCGGTTTTCAACGCCCCACAGTCGTTGGCTCTGTCACCGCACATTCCCACCCTTCAGTCGGCTGTTTGTATGGCTGAGATGAGGCTCATCTCGACATCGGGCAGTAAGCGCGCAAACCCTGTCCCATGCGCCAACACCGTATGTAAGAGTTTAGGTGCTTTGGTGAGGAATAGCTACCAGACCTCCTCTGTCATCACCAGATGCTGTTTCCGAAGTCCCAGTTCGCAGTCATCGGAGTCGCATGCGTCAGATGCCACCTGATCATCTTTACTAAACCCCCGCGGAGCAGGCGTCGCACTCCAGGATGAAGCGTTGATCCTCGAAGGAGTAGTTGTGCGAGCTGCTACAGAAGAATTGGCGCAGTGAGTGTCCCGTGTTCGCATGGAGTGTCCTCGCTAACACACCTCCAAAATTTCTCCTTGGCGATGGCGTGGCAAGGATGTCAATCTTGAGGAATGGCAACAGCAGCAGCGGAGGCGAAGGAGCAGCCAAGAGACCCTGTCAACTGATTGTTTGTCAGAAAAAAATCACCGTTTATTTAGAAATTATTTCAACTGCTATACATTTATTGGGTCTATTAAGAAACGGCTTTACATAGCAAACATAAAAAACTTCCGAGGAAATCGTTTGGGTCATTTGTAACTTAGCTTTTTTGACGTACTATGCTTTTCACTTTCAAGAAACTCAATATCTTGCATTTTTTATTGTCACGATACATTGATGCCAATGGTATTCACATGACTACAGTGTTCGATACTAGTTTATATGTCATGGCCACGTATTGTTATGATGAATGTCAGGCTCTATGGGCAGTCGAATGGGCTTCAAGGCGTGAATGCGCTAGGGCTTAAGAGTAAAATTTCATTGGTAGATGACGGTTATCGCCGAAAATAGCCACCTACTTATTCACATCTGAATCGACACAAGTATTCTGATGCTACAATTTTTCCCTTCAGGGAAAAAATTTACCGCACCTGTATGAGGATGTATAATTACTTTTAGGACTCTCATTGAAATATTAAAATGGCACTTTAAGACATATTCTTTAGGCTACAACCTACGGTCCATTTTTATTTGTCCTTTGAGTTTTGGGCTAAAATTCGCTATTTCTGACCGGACATTAGCATATTTATGGACTGATTTATCGCTATTTACCTATCACCTCTCGGGCTAAAAGCAATTTTAGTGACCAAAAATGTACTGGACTCCTTTCGAAACTGCTTTATTTGGCTTGCGAAAACACAGTTGTTTTCAAACAACGTTTGAAACAGATTTGAAAATAATGGAGCACTTTAATTTCTTTTTTAAATTTAAAGAAGGAAGAAATAACAAGTCACAAGTCGTCAGCGAAATCGGTAAATTCTGTTACTTGAATGTCTTATTTACCACCGCCTGTTATTTGTCCCTTGAGTCGAAAGCCTATAATAAATTATCAAACTTGGGGCTGATTGGTTAATGCTCATCCTTCTATTGCCAAACCAATTGTTTTTTGGCATTAGCAAGTTCGTCAACTAAGTAGGTTTCATTATTTTACTCCGGACCGGAAATAGGTGTTATTTGGCAAATAATTGCACATCATTTTGCTATTCTCCGCATGTGTTTAATATGTATACCGCAAATTGTCCGTGTGAAAAATTGTTCACAACGATTGTTGATGCTATTGTTAACACTATGCACCTTTCCTTCGGTGCATACCCTCTGAAAACTTCAGCTAAATGAGTCATCAATTTTACAATCTTATATGTCGAACTTCTTGTCCTTCCATTATTGTTCGGATGATTCATCTTTTGACAAGCCTTATTTTTTTCTCACTCCTCAGAAGTCTTCTGCGATTCCAGCCCCAGTCTCGCGTGTTGAGGTAATCTACTGTTGTGATCATACAAAACCAATATATAGGCCTGAATATTCAGCATTTTTCGGTATAGTGCTTCAGAGGACATGCTGGTTATAGGGCTATAAAAGGACCCTCAACGTAAAATCGAGGCATTATACACAAATTCTTGAGTCTGGTGGCGGTGTTTCAGCAGTACTTGAACAGAATATGCCTCATGAAAAGTTGATCCAATCAATGATGTGTTTTCGATTAGAAAGGACTACATAAACCGGGTTGAATTATTGGGTAACTTACAAAATAATTCCAACATATTTGATCTACGCCAAGATACGGACCTTTAAATCAGTTGTGTTCCGTCCGCCTGCAGAACCATACTCTGTAAAACAAACTGACTACATTTGCAATATGGATCTTCCCCTTTGGTATTCTATGGCCTGATAACCTTAAATATATTTTACAGAAAGGATATACGAGAATATTCTTTTATGTGCACACTTTGTAGAAAATTTAGTCTCCAGCTTTTTCTTGAGAAGAAAATACTTTCGGCTTAAATTTTATCATAAAGAGATTTATTAATGCTCAAACACACAGCAGTGCAACTGTTTGTTTATCAATGCTGCTTATGAAGTACACTGCGTGGTTTAAATTCATTCACAAACTTTTATCGGTCCTGCGTGATAGGATTGGGTATCCAAAGGCAGGAATTATTTTTTGTAGAGAAGTGGGTTGGCACTGCTCTCCTCTCTCGCCGAGTTTGTTTATTAAACACTCTGCTTGCCTGACTTAGCAGCGTTTATTAAACATCATCCCGGCGGTCGAGGTGATTTTTTTACTAAACCTTTTCCCAACGCTCTCAGCAACTTTCCAGCAACAGACTTTAAGGAGCAACACGTCAAAATCAAATTCTGTTTTCCCGCATGTTGGTTTTACTTTTAACATCAAAGGAGTCTCTCACGTTGAATTCGTTTCCCGTAACACTATACTGGACCAACATTACTATCTGCAAGTGCTAATGCGGTCGCTAGAGGTAGGAAAAAACGACTTCAGTCAAGGCAATCGGGACTGGCTGCTTCGTTGGGACAAAGTGCCTGCCCACCTAGCAGTCAAAATAAGCCATTTTTGCCGAAAGGCGGCATAAAAAGGCTTTTTGTATCCTCTTACTTACCCAAACTAGTCCCTGCGGCTTCTTCTTATTCCTCAGTATACAGAAAATGCTAGAGGAATGTCGTTTTCAGAACGTAGACGAGGTTAAGGAAAAGTCACTGGAGGGCACGTCCCAGTATTTGCTTAAGGGAGTAAAAAGACGTATGGTATTCCCCAACCAAAAGTAATCAGCATGGAGTTTTGAATAGTTAAAGTCAGATGAAACTGCAGGTAGAATCTGAAATGATTCGAGGTTTAGAAATGTTTTTTAAACACGAGGCATCCTTGCTTTTAGTATAAAATTTAAAGGTAATGTAATTTGCTATCAAATGATAATAAAAAATTCTTTTATGCGTGTCTTCTAAAAACATATCAGAATTATTAAAAATACCAAAAATCAAACAGAACAGCACACTTCTAAGACAGTACTTCTTATTGAGTGTAATGTTGCACATGATGAGAAAGAAGCCCACTCAAAAGACAACACTCCGGTTTGGCCAACATATCTTAGGTTTGTCAAAAAATAATCAATACTAAAACCCCACCTAAGCAATCCTTTCTAAGGAAAAATGAATTTCAAAGTTTCCGTCAGTATTTTATGAGATAGGTCAGACTTTTGGACAAAACGTTTCGTCTCCCATTCTATTGGAAGAGTTAATGAACAGACCTGCCTGTGCTAATCTCTATAGAATAAATATAGTCAGTCAATTATTTCGGGCATTTTCCTATCCACGAAATTAAGTAGAGGGATAGAGCAAAGTTTATTCAGACAAAAAGGTGGGAACAAAAGTAATGCCTTCTAAAAGACGCAGGAAGGACGTTCTTTTCTATGTCACAACCGTTCAAACTTTTAAAATACTATTGTCTGCACTAAAAATTGACTTTTTTAGAGAAGAGCAACTTTTTGAAAAATAAACTGCTATTTACTACATACAGTGGCATAAGACAGATCAGATCCGGAATGTTTAGGTAAGCTGTAAAGTAGAATTTAACCTAATTCTAAAGATCTGCAATTCCAAATGCTTGTTGCGGATGACTGCTTGGCGTTTTCTCTCCTTAGAAAGCGGACATTCGCAGCGATATTTTTAAGATAATGTCCAAAATCACATTTTAAATCATTTTCGATTCTGCTGACTTTTTAACCATGTATCTTTTATTAGAAAAATCACTCATCTGTTGATGTGACAAGAAAATAATTGAGGCAAATATTTACAAGCTAATATTACACCCGATTGCTAGTTAACGTATAGTAATCCGCATGCATTAAATTCTTGCTGCAGGCGAGAACGAACTACAATGCACCACCTCCATATGACCACGCCTTAAGATGTAATCTGGCATTTGCATGATGGATTATTGTCCAGCATCTAGCAGCCAGTTCTTTCGCGTAACGTAGGTTCTCAGTACTGCCACAGCCCTAGTGCCAAAAATAAGGATGCATATGCTTTCAAATAATAATTAAGTGCTCTTGATAGTCATCCAAGGAACACCGATGCTAGTGCTTAACATATGTTGCTAAGATTGATTTTGTCCATGCCACGGAACTCTCTTTTTATGGACGTATGCTGAATATGTTGCCTTGTGAATCAAGCTGTGAATTAAAGAACGAGCGAATCTGTACCACCTAAAAACGTTTTATGATTCAAGAGGTTCTTGGACAAATCATCTTGATATGTAATCGAAATGTGCCTAGATCTAGTTTGGCACAATTAAGTCAAGTTTCCTAGCAGAGTGTAAAGTAATTTTGAAAAATTTAAGAACAGTGACAGCTGATTTTTTTCGAACAGACAGTAAGCATTTGCGAAAGTGACGGTTTGAAATGCCTCGATAGAAGTATTTGAGACTCGAAAAGTTGTAAATTGCTATTGCAAATCTCGTACATGGTTTTTTTTCAATATGTAGCACGATGTAACGCTAGAAATGGAGACCTCGAGGAAGTCGGTAAATCTTATACTTGCAGTACAAATATTGTTGCTGTCTTTATGTTGACGTTGCACATGCTGAAATATTGATGAATGCCGTCCTTTGGCATTTATCCAGCCGCAACGTTTTGACGCACTAGTTAACTCATCCGTCCTTTTAGTTTGAATAATTACACCGACGCGCGTAGGCGCCGCAGCTGACAAATTGTCATTTTGAAAATCTAACGGAGAGAGGTTCGAGTGGCTCGGCAGACGGCTGTGATTATCCTCTGCTTCGATCCAAAAATGCCCTCGTCTGGGTCATGAGGGATTATCTTTCAGGAAGACAGACTAAATAGTTATTTTATACGTAACCAGCAATAACAATTGCGTTTACTAATGGGAATGTGCTAGACTGGAGGTAGGCGTAGTATAACATTATGAGCATCTGATGCTTGTCCAAAAAGCCTATACTAATTGCCTGAGGATTTCAGTAAAACCAGCAGTAGCCTGCTTTTTAATCGTCAAAAATTGGGAATTTCGTTCTTTTATGAATTTGAGAAGATTTGGCAGGTTAAACGTGACCCAAATGTTTGGGTCGCGCGTTTTGTGTGGCTAGCCTTTCAATAGCTTTTTTACGTTACTTATTAAAAACACAGTTAAATTCACACTGTCATTGGGATATTTATTAACTAAGTTCCGCAAATACGCTAAGTTATATCATAAATTTACCTATTGCGTTTATATTCAAAGTGCACATGTTAACATTGTTTATTTGGGATTTTGACACTTTTCGCAAATTATTCGGCTTTTCTATGCTTAGACATAGTTTTATTACTTGGAATTATCCATTTTTCACAGGCTGGAAGTATTCTAAATTACTGCCTTGGGAAATATACAGTAGACGGGCTGATTCATTAAATGTCAACCGAAATTCCGAAATGCGCCTTCGTTTTGGAAAGAATTATTAGGTAGAGTTGCAAAATTAATTGTCATGCAGGATAATTCTATAAAAAGTCAGTTACCACAGGACGCCAGCTTTCGAACGAACTTCTTTCCAGCTGCATGCAAAACCTGTGCTCTGTAAAAAGTAATTACTTACCTAGCATACCGTTTTCTCATTGAGTTTCGGTACGCTGAAAGATCTAATCAAATTTCATAATAAGCGTGCATAAAGTATTCAGTCTTTTGCTCATTCAGTAGAAAATGACGTTTTGTTCCAATTTTATACCCTAAAGAAGGGTACAACTCGGTCTTCAAAAACTCTTTTAATTCCAGAGTACTTCTGAACTCGACCTGCCGTCACACTTACAGTACCTGTGCTAACTCATGAAATGTCACGAATTAACACAGGTTAACGCCTTTAACGCAAAATCGGTAAACACTACGACTCCCAAAGTCTGATAGCGGAAAATAAACGATGTGCCAAAGAAATAAAGCAAAGTTTGGTTAAGAAAATACTATTTACTGAGATAAAAATAAATAATTTTCGACAAAAGTCACATTTTCGAGAAACGCCTATATTACAACCA
>CACRXP010000573.1:182462-194340 GCA_902702965.1 Spirometra erinaceieuropaei
TGTTGCTAAAAGGCGCTGGCCCAATAGCCTTGGATGGCTCGATGGGACCTTATAAATCACACGAAAAGCTTCGCTGGGATCCACACAATGTCCGGAATCGAAAACATGCGCGAGAATAGAGCTGCTTATGCTCCTCGTTTCGCCTTTTCCCAGCCATGCCGAGAGGTGTTCCCGTATTCTCTTGGATAAGCGCCGACTCGTGCGACCAATATAACCTGCTCCATAAGAGCAAGTGAAGGAATATATGCACATTGAGGTGGTCTGTGGTGGCAACTTATCCTTACCTTCTCCGCGTAAAATAGGGTTAGAAGAGAAGGATATTTGAACCCTTGCCGCTCGAAGGGTTCGCGAGACAGCCTGATCAAGACGTCTTCTTAGGAGTCCACTCGCAGCGTCCCCTTGGAAAGGGGCTTTGAGAAACAAAGTTTTGATTCCAGCGGTCGGTGTGGCGGGTTTGATCGGTCGTTCGGCAATGTTCTTTGCAATAAACCGGTCAGGATACCCATTTTTGCGAAGGAAGTCCTGGATTTTTCTGAGCTCCTCCTTGATGCTATCCGTTGAAAAATTTTTCTAGGTCTATGTGCCAAACGTCGGACTAGATTTCGTTTTTGTTGGAGCGGCACGAAACTGGCTTAGCTCGTGTATTGTCCAGACCAGGTTTTCTTCTGATAGACGCTTGTTCTGACAACCCCGTACCCCCCCCCCTTGTTAGAAGAACATCTAAGAAATTTTATATTGACTGTGGTTACGTATTCTGTTTCATGTTGCCTTCCCCGACTTTAGCTGGTCTGATTAAACGCCTCTGTTGGATACACGACGTAGTGTAGACTCTTCCAACGAAGAGAGGAGGTTCGGTTTTGGTTGAAAGAACTGTTTGAACTTCAACCGTTTCATCGACTTTGTCTTCTGAAATGTCCGTCTAGTTATTGCGTGCTTGACCTATTAGGCAAATAGGGGATATTATAGACTCTTGTCCATTCTCTAGGGAAAGTTCATTCCGAATAGTGCGAATAGATGCTGGCAAGCAACAAGTCATTTATTTTCGTCTGACAGTTGTTTGACAAGAGGAAGCGAGGCGCTGTGGAACATTTAAATATTTCGGCAAAATATTATTTTATTCAACGCGGCAGTGTATTTATAATAGGTCTCAGATTATTACGTCGAGCTGAAACCGCGAAACGACAGCTTAATATGTCGGGATGGCATACCTTTGAAAATTCTTTGCGTGATTCGTTTATCCTAATTATCTGGATTATTTGACGTCGGCTGATTTTACCGTTGAATGTGGTTGGCTAGAAGCACGAGTGAAGGAATTATTTAATTTCAATTTATTTGCTAAACGAAGGTAAAGGAGGGCATAAAAGCAGATAGAAGTACCGAGTGTTGGAGGCGTGAAAACGTCTGATGGATGTCAACTTTTCTGAAAATTTTATTCATAACAATGCTTGGAATGCTAAAAGTTTTTGTGAAAAAAACTGAGTAGTTTTGTGATTTTCATGCATTAGGACTTAATCATTTATTTCTTTTTCGATTACCATGCCGAATAAGATACAGGATATTTGACAACTCTAAGCCTACTATCTTAATTTTTCAGGCAGATAACGATTTTGTGGAAGGTTCTTTGACTCAAAACGAGGATTCAGCAAAAGACGATACCGGGACTTTGTCTCCAGAGAAGTCACCACACGAAATACCTGACGGTGAAACTGCTGAAGTTGAATCAGAGGTACCTGCTCATAAGTTAGCGTAATATTTTTTGATTTTCGAATTTTATTAAATTGGCTTTATAGGTAGAATATAAGGAAAATACTTTTCGGCCCATCCTAATGGTTCTGTTGAGTTTATCCAACTGACAGACAGAAACCGGTATAAGTTTGTTTATAGTTATGTACTTATGCATTAAAATTTTAAAATTAGTATGTTTAACTGCTGTCTGAAAGAGATCACGTAGCTGCTGTCTGCCACCTCGTCAGGCTGTCCCTTACAATTCAATCTATCAAAAAGACAGATGTCGTGCGGTGCGAGGGCGTCGATCTACCTAGGGAAAAAGCGCATTGATCCAAATGAAATAACTTTTTGACTTTTATCCCCTTCAGACAACAAGTAGGCTGCCAGAGTGTGAAATTGTGGCTTATAGGAGGCTAGTACAACCACACCCTGCTTTAGTATTTGGATACTAGTTTTCACGATCCAAACGAGTATTCGTCCACCAAGCTTATATGACGACATTTGTGTCCCTTAAGAGAAACACAGTCATCCACGCCGCATTCTCCTTCCTTTAAATCTTCCACGACCTTATCAAAATAAAATACTTTTAGTGTTGGAAGGGCATACTAAATTTCATGAATATCCGCAGTCCTGTTGCTATAGCCTCCGAGAAGAAGGAAACAGGATTGTTGGGCAAGAGAGTTACAGTATTTATAGGATGCTGTCTATACCTAACCACATGCTCCACAAAATTAAACACTCACATTCATCATCGATGATTCTGATTGACACGGTATAGCTTATTTTAATCGATATTTGGACCCAGGTATAGGTCGGTTACGCAGTCCTGGTACCAAGTGACAGCGAAATGTGGGCATTTCAAGAAAAGGAGGCCGAAATGCTGGATGCTGAAATGGTTTGTGGGAAAGAAGCCAAAGGTAAAACGGAAAGAGATAATCTGATATTTCGGTTTAGAGGTAGGGCTCTTTTTAGGGCTTGGGGTGGTGTCTGGCTGAGAATTGAGTTTAGGTTTATTTATTATGTCAAGTTTGTGAGTATTAAACTGGCCTATCGCGAGTAGAACTGGAAAGAGCAAAGTAGCTGCAAGAATGCACTGCGACGATAACTTGATATTGAAAGTTTTAAAAGCTTCTTGGCGCATTTAAAGAAAACGCCTTTACAAGTTTAAGGGTCCTGGTCGAAGGTAGGGTTTGGATTGTGGTTTAGGTTTACGTTTAGTGTTAAGGTTGGGGTTAGGGTTAGTGTCGGGGCAAGGGTAGGGTTACGGTTAAGGTTAAGGTTAGAGTTATGGTTGAGGTTAGTGTTACGGCTGAGGCTGGGAATAAGATTTGGGTCAGGGTTAATGTTATGCTTAGGATTAGGGCTAGGATTTGTTGCAGGTTTAGGGTCAAGTTTAATGTTAATTTTTTGGTTATCGTCAGGTTTATAATTACGTCAAAAATTAGGTTTACTTTGCAGATTACGGTTAGGTTTACCGACAGGTGTTGGGCATTGTTGCCCAGCGTTTTCTGTCCCTCATCTCCTGGCAGACTTGTCATACACCAGGTTACCTTTTCAGTTTTAGCCTCGGCTACTTTACGCACTAACGATTGCAGCATCTTTTTTCGGCTTTCTTTATTTTCAATGCCAACATTGCGCTTACACTAAGGGCCAGGACAAAGTACTCAACCCTTGTCTGAGCTCTACTTCCGTATCAGCGCCAGTTGTCAGTAGCATAATTACTCCGCTGTTTGGCTCAACGACAGACGGGAGACCAGAATGGCCGTTTCTGGCTTATTAGCCGTCGTCAGCCAGCCGCACTCGACTCCGAAGTGTGGAACAACTGGGGCCCGATCCTGCGACCTGTTGGTTAGAAGCCTAACGCCTCTAACCACTGCGTCAATGGTCTTCTACACCTTGGGGTCGGGTATGGCTGACTGACGACGGCCAATAAGGAGATGAAGATGCGATCGCTGGAACAAGAAATTTATTGGCCTGACGTTTCGGATTCTCGCTCCAGTCCATCATCAGAGACATTCGCAGATAAAGGTGATGGTGGCACCAGGAGTGCAGTATTTATAGCACATGGCTACTGCGGAACCGTATGCGCACTGTAATTAACAGCTCTCGCAATCACCGCTGGGGTCGCAATTGATGCGGTGGTGGCTTGTCAGTCCGAGTTCGATTCGTTAATGGCCGTGATTTCGTCTTCCGTGCTGGATGCTGGTGTGACGATTGCTTAGCAAATTAGCTCACTGCCACTGGGATAATTGCTCGCCCACTCCCTCCCCACGTGACTGATTCCCTGTCCAGGGAAAATCTCAGCACGGAATATGGTACCGGGAGATCATTGTGCTTATTGATGGATTGCAGGCCTGATACCCATGACTCGAGCAATTCGCGGCTCATGCGCTTGTCGCCCCATGCGAGAATTTTGGCCTCTTGATATGTTAAAATATGGCCGCGTCCCGTCCCGGGTCCCATTAGGCCTCAAGTCAGGAGGTGAAAAGACCCGCTGCCACGGCAGAAAACGTCTGGAGTCGTTTACCGGGCCGGGTGTAGTTGCGGACAAAGCAACTACGTTGGAGAAACTGAGAGATTACTCCGTACGCGAAGTGCCGAGCACGCATTAGCAATGAGGCGGGGAGACGCTAACTCTCAGGTGGCCGCAAACTCGACGGGACCCGTCCATATTTTCACATATCATGAGGCCGACAACCGCGTGAGCCGCAAGCTGCTCAAGTCATGGTTCTCAGGCCCGCAATCCATCAACAAGCACAATGACCTCCCGGTACCATACTCCGTGCTGAGATTTTCCCTGGACAGGGAATCAGTCACGTGGGGAGGGAGTGGGCGAGCAATTATCCCAGTGAGAGTGAGCCAATTTGTTGAGCAATCGTCACACCAGCATCCAGCACGGATTACGAAATCACGGCCATTAACGACTCGAACTCGGACTGACAAGCCACCACCGCATCAATTACGACCCCAGCGGTGATTGCGAGAGCTGTTAATTACAGTGCGCATACGGTCCCACAGCAGCCATGTGCTATAAATACTGCACTCCTGGTGCCACCATCACCTTTATCCGCGAATGCCTCTGGTGATCGACTCGAGCGAGAATCCGAAACATCAGGCCAATAAATTTCTTGTTCCAGTGATCGCATCTTCATCTTCTGAACTGCTACCTGGAACTTGCCTGTTCGCTTCTATCAGCGACGGCCAATAAGCCAGAAATGGCCATTCCAGTCTTCCTAGTCTGTTTAGGCAGTGCTATTCAGCCCATATCATGCACCGCTCTGCGGCTGTTAGTTGGGCTCGAGACAGAAGCCTAAGGTACAGCGGGGCGAGTGATTTCCGTTAAAACAATCGGTGATCGCCCCTCTACCACTGGCTGATTACACTGCCCAGGTAGAGTTTCAGCAGTGAATGGGGAAAGACGGGGACACGGGCCCAGCTAATGTTCAGCGGGTCGGAGAACCATGACTTGGGCAGCTCGCCGTTCCCACGACTGTTACCTCTCGCGAGAATTTCGGCCCCGTCAAACTTGAAGGCTTGGCTGGGTCCGACCAAACGGACCCCGACTTGAGTGCTGAAGTTTCTTTTTTTCACTACTGCTGTTGTTGCTTGTTCGGCCATTTGCATCTAGAATAATCTCCCAGCTCTTTTGACGTGGTCGTTTTGCCCGCATTTGCATCAGATATGATAATTGACTCCAGACGGTTTTTTCGGTCCATATAATTGGTGACTGGTGGTTGCCCCCCCAGTCCGTGCGTATGAGACGGCGGCAGATGGCTTCTGACAGCTTACCGACAAGCTAGCGTTTTTTTCAAACTGTTTGGTAGTTATCGTGGCAACCACATCTTTTGCTTTGTCAAAACTAAATTTATTTGCATTGTTAAATCATCTTTCTTTCATTATTTTGGCTACTTTGCAGCCAGAAAATTATACTTCATCCTCGAACCATAGTTTTCTTCGCAAGAAAAACACTGTTTTTAAACCAAGGATACCCCTTTGATTTCAAATCTAAACACACGGATTACAGGACAGTTTAGCAGGATAAGGGACCGGTAACATTTCCGGGTCCTTGTTCAAACTTGTAGCCTCTAGGGGGTGAGAGTATTGCTCAGAAAGCTAAAATTATCAGGCCAAACCCCGCGTCATAGGAAATGACAAAAGTCACCCTGAGTCGTCCTCTCAGGAGGCAGTGGCCGCTGGCGAGGTCAGGGCTGGCGTTGACTGTTTCCAGTCATGCTGGAGAGAGAGAGTTCGCAAGACAGTGATGGCAGCTACTTTTTTTGTTTGTGGCGAGCAGGCTCAGGTGGTGTTCAACTGCATTTTCCGAGGGGAGGTGTTCAAGTGACTCACAGCAGGTGGCTAACTCAAGAAATGTCAAAAGAAATCCCGAAATGCTTTTCGTTTCGAAAAGATTGATAAAGTAGGGTTATAAAACTAGCCGACCCTCCAACAATATTCAATACTATTTCAGCTACCTCAGGATGCCGGTTTTCAAATGAACTTCTTCCGGCTGCATTCAAAAACCACATTCTGCAAAAATGACTACTTATGAAGCATACATTTTTCTCATTGATTTTCGATGCCTCTGAAAGTCCAAGTATATTTCATGGAAAACATGCATAAAAGTATTCATTCTTTTGCTCATTCGGTAGATAATTACATCTTCTTCTAATTTTATGCTCAAAGGAGAGACATAATTCAGTTTTAAAAAAATTGTTCAATTCCCGAATGATTTTGAACTCGCTCTACCGTTACGCTTGGATTCAGGGTTTCCAAACTGCAAGTCGTATATTTTCCGCGTACGAAAAAGCATACGTTTCTCTACGGCATTTAGAGCAGACTATATGCGGTTCATAAAATTTAGTAGTGGATTTGATCCATATTGTTAACTTTATAAGCAGTATTGGTAAATGCAGAGATATGACGATTTATGAACGGCCATTTCAGGGTATTTAAAAGTCCCACAATAAGAAACTTATTAAAACCGAATTATATCCCTTCTTCGAGCATAAAATTAGAAGAAGACGTAATTATCTATCAAATGAGCAGAAAGAATGAATAGTTTTATGCGTGTTTTCCATGAAATGTAATTGGACATTTAGGGGCATCCAGGTTAAATTAGAAAAATTCATGCCACTTAAGTTGTCACTTTTTATAGAGTGCAGTTTTTCCATGCAGCCGGAAAGAAGATCTAATTGTGGGACTTTTAAATACCGTGAAATGGCCGTTCATAAATCGTCATGCCTCTGCATTTACCTATGTGGCTTGTGATGTTAACAATATGGACCGAATCCACTGCTTAATTTTATGAACACTCTATGGTCCTTCTTTATCACCGTAAAGAAGTATGTGGTTTTCCGTACGCAAAAAAATTATGGTTTTTAGTTTTGAAACCCTGAATGCAAGCGTGCCGACGGTGCGGATTCAAAATTATTTGGGAATTGGAAAAGTTTTTTAAAACCAAATAATACCCTCCTTTCGAGTACAAAATTAAAAGAAGACGTGATTTTCTACCGAATGAGCGAATGAATGAATACTTTTATGCATGTTTTCCAAAAAAATATAAGTGGACTTTTGGGGACATCAAAAATAAGTGAGAAAAATATATGCTACATAAGTAGTCGTTTTTACAGAGTGTAGCTTTTGCATGCAGCCGAAAGGAAGTTTATTCGAAAGCCGGCATTTCGACGTAACTGAAATATTATTGAATTATATTGCAGGCTGACTAGTTTAACAGCCCTACTTAATCAATCTTTTCGAAGCAAAAACGCATTTCGGAATTTCGGTTGACATTTTATGAGGTAGCCCGCCTACACTATGTTGTGTTCGCAGGGTGGGGGCGGCGTGTTTAAGTAACGCAGGGGCAACGGCGACTCTTTCGAGTGCGTCAAGTTGATATTGGTCGAGCGGCTACACGTCATCGCATCTGGGACCGCTCTCTGCGAAGGTGAATAACCTTGACGCAACGGAGCCTTGAACAAGGACATTAGACATGTCCCTGATGGTTGTGAGCAACAAACCGACCGTCAGGCCCAATGGCGTACACAGTTCGCAGTACAGGATGTCACAAGCATTGCACAGCCACACGACCATTCCTAGGCAAATCACAAGGAAGTGATAGATTTGCGGTATGTACCAGGGACCTTTGTATTGGCTCCGACAGCCCGACCGTCCAAACGACAATGTCCACAGAAAGGTGGAGCAGGCACGGCGACTTGCGCGTGTAGTTTACAGTGAGCGCGGACTTTTGCAGAATCTACCGCACTCTGTCCTTCTCCACCTGAGCCCGGTGTCCAGACAGAGTCAAGAAGACCGGATGCAGGGAAAGGCTCAGGTGACTGGCACGGCCCGACCCGCACCTAGGCGTACCATCACACCGCCTGGCCCAAAAAAACATTTGGCCAGGATTTTAACCAACTACAAAAACAAAAGAAAAGTCAAATTGTCTAACACGTGTTTTCGGTAATTCTTCGTCAGGCCAATACAATTGCATGAAGGAGTGAAAACGTACAAAGTTAAAAGTGTTTATAGGCGTCGCAAGGTCCTGTGGAGCGGGATACATCGGCCGTAAAACGAGACGCCTGGTAAAGAGGGTGCGTGAACATATGCCCGCCTGGCTAGACAGAGGTGAAATCCGATCGATTTCGAGTTCTATTCTCGCACATTTAATCGATACAGATCACCGAGTCGATGCCAAGGAAGCATTTCAGGTTGTCTACCGGACACCAACATTCCTCTCTAAAGGCCTACGCCAACGGATACTAGCAACGGCAGAGGCAGTAGCTATACGGTTAGTGAATCCGGTGCTATGCTGTCAGAAAACCCCGACACAAGCGCTCTCTCTGCCGTGGCCAACGCCAACCCCGAGTGATGACGACATGCCGCCTCAAATCCCTGATTACAGTGATGGGTACTCCGTGTACTCAATCCAAGAACATCACTCAAAGTCTCGCTTACCCCCTCCCCCAGCTCTAAGGACCAAAACCCGCCGACCTCGTCATGCGGGCGGCGTGGGAAAGATAGGTGTTAATGACTTAATTGACCTTGCGACACCTATAAATACTGTTAATTTTGTACATTTTGACTCCTTCATGTGATTGTATTGGCCTGATAAAGAATTACCGAAAACACCTGTTAGCCAATTTGACTTTTCAATTGTAACATGGGAATATTCGCTGAACTTAGACAATCCAAAAAACAAAAGAGTCAGAAAGACGAAGATGACCCGGCAGCCATGCTCAAAACCTACATACCCAGCGGGAGTACAAGCGCATCTACCGGCAGGGGACCAGAGAACCAGGACCAGGTCCAGAGAACTGCCTGCGCACACCAGGCTGCGAGGGTCATGGTTTGCTTGGCATGGCGTAGCAGATGCCTACATACCTTGAGATCCATAGCACACACTGGATTAAGTGTCAGGGAACTGCCTGCGCACACCAGGCTGCGGGGGTCATGGTTTGCTGATCATGGCATAGCAGATGCTTGCATACCTTGGGGCACAGTCTTGGCTCTCATACTTTACTTGTTGATCGCATCTGGCTGATCTATTACCGAACATTGCAAGCGACAAAATATTCCCCTTGACAGTAACTGTGTTTGTCCAACCAGCTACACAGTCACCACCGCTGTCTGACACTTTTAAAGTTTATTCTGATTGGTCACATCTCCAGCATAGAACCACTGCAACATCAGATGTCCAGTGAAGAAGTGATCGACATTGATCTGAAAGACCCCGAAGTGGAGAAGGCGGCCTGTAAAATTCAGGCGCAGTTCTGCAAAATGAAGCGGATGAGACACCCTCATCAGCCGGATGCTGTTAGTCTACATGTCGTCCGTTGATCCAAATTTGATTGTTTGTTGTTGTGGTCTCTGTGTATCGGAAGGTTATTTGTTTATTTTTCGAGTTAGCCCCTCACCTGCCGTTGAATTTAAGTTCTTTAAAACCGTTAGAAAAGAGGCCTCAGTTTGATGTTTGTTGAGCTGATGGGCCCAGGTTGATTTCGTTGCGCATTTATGTACTAGTGAATTATTTTGCCTTTCAACGACTTGTCCCATGAGTATGACATAGAGACCGAAGCGATTGTCGGACCCACACAGTGGCACACAGATATTAAAACCTCACTTAGAAGGGCAAGCCAGTAGTACATTTATATATTACATACGAAAAGAAGCCACAATTCTTGTCAAACGCTCTCAACTGCGTGTTGCTTTTTGTCAATTCTGTTCTTTTCCGGTCGAAATGCTTTTGATTTTAGGGTTTTCCATCTGCAGAAATATCTTCCAACAGCCAGGTTTAAGTGTTTTGTCGTGGGTATTGCATAGCTAGCAGGACAATCTTAACTTGCGAAGACGTGATTTTGAGCGACGTTTAGGTAGAACACCACCAAATCGAACTTCCCCGTCATTAATTGGACATGTCCCCTTCGCAAGCCGTTGTTATGCTCACTGCCCAAATACCGAGTGCTCTGGGAGTTGCAATTTGAAATTAATCCCACTTCTCCTTTCCTATCCAAGTATTCATTAGGAATAGGTTTGCAGTTTGAATAAGTTTCCCAGTTACAGTCGCTGCCGCAAGCAATACCAAACGTCAGTACCCGGTCTTCAAACTCAACCCTAAGGCGCCTCTACTTTCTGCACTTGGAACGAGTTTTGTTAGGGGACTGTCCGTTTGGAAAAGCCCACATGAATAAACTTTTGACGTTTCGTCGGAAGTACCATTCGTCTCAAAATAAGTCAACAACAGCCAGGACTGATATAAGTACGCGAACCGACAACGCCGCTCATGAACAGCTTTAAGTCTGACTGACCGTTCTGTTTAAATGGGTATAAATAATCTCATGTCAGAAATTTTTGATAGGATCCAAAGCCACTGAGTGCCCCAAACTAACTTAAAACTTAATGCGCATCTCTGTCTGACATGTGATGTTTGACAAAAAATTGTCAAAATTTTACTGGGCTGATAGGAAGTTAATTCGAACAATATTTGGTTTATTCACCATTGCCTATTTAAAAACATTAAGCATCGCTTTCCCTAAATTTGTCGTTTTCGCAAATACTGTCTCAATTTTAGAATGCTAAATTTTGATCCTTTTTGTTATGCATGACAACTTCTGTTTCTGAAGACGGTTAGCATATGATTTTGTTTAGATTTCTTATAACCCTTTGTTATTTGTCCTTTAATTATAGGACTCCGAGAATTTGTCATCGGAGAAGGTAAAAAACTATTTTTTGTTTTGTTCCGAAGGCAAAGATATGGGTTGAGAAGGACAGACCATAAAGCTCTAAACGTACTTGTTTTTTCAAAGTTTTACACTATGTCATTTAGGAAAGTTGTTAGTTATTCATTGTGCTTTAAGAAAGTCCTCGGAATGCATCCTAACGCTGATAAGCAAACAAAACAAATGTATTTGGAAGAAAGGCCTATAACGGAAAATCCTACTTGACCTATTGACGACGTGGGGAAATTTCAAGAAACATTGTCCGTGTTAATCAATTTTAAGCGTGTTCTTCTAATGAGCGATTTATTTTTCTTCTCCATGGGACCATAGCATAAAAGGAACTTGTGTTATGCGGGACTTCTCTTTAGCTTTCATTTGAAATTGCATTTCGACATACCTGTATAAAGCAATTTGATCTGGGTATAAATTTACAAACTTTTCTCCGTTCTTGGATTGTGCAACTTAAAAATCTGAATATATGAACACCTGTCTGTGAGATGCGAAACAGATAAGTAAACGGAAACATGGAATTTTTAACAAATTTCCTATATTTTGGTGCATTTCCTGGAAACGGAAAAGTTCCTGTTTTTGCAGATCAATTCAGTTTTAACATAAGCTTCCGTCTTAAAAAAGTTTTTACTACGTTTACTTTGATAAGTAAGGTACCTCGACCGGGATCTTTGAGTTTGCCTACTATTGTCATCTTGGTTGTCTGGAAAATTTAGAAAAATAATTTTTGGCAAAATTTCTGTTTGCGTTTTCGAAGCTTGCTGAACAGTCCGTGTAACTAAACTTCACTACAACAGCCGGTTTTAATTTTCTGAGCCGCAAATGCTATGTTTTTTAATTGAGTCTTCGTTCAGAGATTTATGAACTGATGTACTTTACCCTTACAGATGGACGGAAGCGATGTTGTGCCAGAGAGTTCATAGAAG
>CACRXP010000573.1:208954-240710 GCA_902702965.1 Spirometra erinaceieuropaei
TTACTTGCCCCGGCCTAAGATTGTCGTTTCCTGAAAGTAAAATTATGACCAGTTCCTTCAATGTGCACCACAGGCCGAGAGTTTGGGTCTGATCTCCGACTTTCAAATATGTGCTCGTTTGGATAAGTCTGCGACCTTCCTCTAGTTTGCCCAACGTATTTGCAGTCCCCGTCATTGCAACTAAGGTCGTAGGAAACACACGAGATTTCAGTGAGTACCAGGGTGTCCTTAGGCTGCATAAAACTTTGAGGAATTGTTGCCTGCAGTTGACGGGCTACACATACGTACGTAGGCAGAACGTTCAATGTCATTACTTACGGAAAGAGCCGGACAAGACCATCAAACAGAACCTTAGAAAACCGCGAGAGCGCGGAACGACGACAAAGTCACTGGGCAAGGAGACAAGGAACCGCCAGACCGAACAACCCCCACAGAGGCTTAACCAGACCGCAGTCGATGCGATTGTCTATTACGCACGCAGTTGTAAAACTTGCCAAACATCCACCAAAACGACGAAACAGCAATATATGAAAAGGACGGTCAGCCCAAGATCGTTTAACGCCTTGACGCTGGTGGACCAGACAAGGTCCCCAAAATGTCAACAATCAAATAGATCGGTTCCTGTGCGTCTTTCCTTTTTTTCAAAAAATATTAAACGTCGCTTGGAATTCTCTTCTACCCATCTGCCCTAATTGCAATTACTGAATTTAGTTGGGACCACTGATGATTAGAGCCTTGGTTTAGCATTTACATATGCGGTCGATAATAATTGTTAATAATTGGCTTTTCCTGGCTAAACCATCGCCAGCAACTAATTCAGATCAAGCCTTCCAGGCAAACCCGACAAATCCTATTAACTGCAGCAACTGAGCCAGGAAGCCAATCCCTGATAGTAATCCCTCCCACTCTTAATTGTTTTCCCTTATGGACGGCATATTGGCTCACCAAAATAAGAGGCTTTGTGTGTTTTGATTGAACACAGCGAAAAGTATAGTCCACGTACGCAAGTTGATGTACATTTCTAAAAGAAAAACGCACGATTTTTCCAACTCCGCACTCAATCCGATGGTCTATGTTGTCAAGAATCTGATTTCACAGTTACGTTTTAAATAGAGGCACGACTGACTTGCATTCAGTTTGGAACCTTGAGGTTTGCGGTACCTGGAGTTACATAAATTTCGCTAACTTAGGATCACTAATCATCGATCAAGAAGCCGCACTTCCGTTGGATTTTAGATACTATCGTTATCACATCTGGGATAGTATAGGCACCTGACTCGTTGGTAGAGTATTTTACTTCAACCCCCTATTGGCTCCACATCTAGACCTCGGGTGTCCCCTCTTCCGGAGTGAGGGTCGTACCTCATGACTGAGTCACGCGGTAGATGGGCTGAACCAACACAGGGGCCACTTCGGATTCTGGCGGACGTCATCGGAAATGAGCTCCCATAACAAATTCCAGTATTCTGGGTACGCAGTCAGGTCCAGTTTCAGACTCACGTCGTGCGAACTGGAATTCCTGTCGCCCTCCTTTTGTTGTTGTTGAAAATCCTAGTTAAGTGTTTGTTGCGGACCCGGGGGTGTGGTGGTACGCCTAAATGCGGGTTTCACTGTGTCAGCCACCTGTGCCCTCTTCTTGACTTGACAGTGACGCCGGATCCAGGTGGTGAGAGGAGGAGAGAGGGCAGTAGGTGCGGAACAAGTTTACCATCACCATGAACGGGTGCCCGCGAAAGTCACCGTCCCTGCAATCACCCTGCTGTCGAGTACACGGTGGGCATCGTAGAAATCGGTGGTCGGGCTCTCATTTCGGAGTGAAAGTGGGGCATGAACAAGGGTTCTACAAAGCGATTGTCATTCCCAGATGGCCTGCAGTCTCCCTGGCTTGGAGTTGCAACAAGTGTGTATTGTCTTAGTAAGGAGGAATGAGAATCTTGAAACTTTATATTTGTCGAGTATCTAAGATACATCGTGTCTTTATGTAATCATAGGGTCAAAGGTTTCATGAAACTAAAACGGGATGGCGTACAGAGCTCAAAAGATAAATTTACCGTCTCGCAGATGTCGCGTGGCATTGTCGGAGATTCGGTTACTCGAATACAGTGGAGTAGCATACGGAATCTCGAGTCCACACCCTAACTAACCCAGTGGTTTTCAGGCTAAAAGTACCGCATCAGATGGGCGTATGAGCAGAGTGTCTGTGTGTTTAATGCCACGACGACGAAGGAAAGTGTGTTCGAGAATATGACTGCAAAGTCAGCTTGATTATCTACATTGTACCGATCGTATGACATTTGACTAAATTAATTCGCACCGGCAGGAATAGAATTAGATCGGATTTAGGCCAATCAGCTGTCTAAAATATAAGTCTGCTCTGAAGAGATCATCCGAACTTTATCCCTGATTCTCAATGGCCTGAAGACCTATACATGTTTCCTCGAAAGGTCACCACAGGCTCACGGGGTCACGTTCTCGCCTAGCCCACAAACGGGGCAGATGGGCAACTGCTCCAGCCACTTACCTGAATTATAGTCCCGCTTTATCGAAAAAATAGCAGACGAAAATTCCATTATGCGTGTTGTTACTTGTCCTTGCTAAATTCACGGGCTTGTTATTTTTTGATTATTTCTGTGTTTCAACCTGTCAAGTCAGAATCAAATGCAGTATTCCAAACAAGGTTTGTCCACATCTTCGCCAGTTCACGCTTCAAAATCTCAGAATGTACCGCCCCAAAAGGGACCAGATCCCAGGGACACTTTCTTAAATGCAACATGTCTGTCATTTGAAACAGTCCTTTTTCCACTTCTATAATATTTTTTTCCTTTTTGTTACTTTACTTTTACTAAATGAGTAAACTCAAATATTTTGCTTTCACAAGCGTCCTGTGTGACCAGGTTGTTTTATTCCACCTTTTGTTGTCAGGTCATACGGGTGGCTTTTCCAATTGAGGGATCGCCTTTATTTCACTGTCTTTATTCTTGCCTAGTTTTACTTGGTAAACGTACTCGACAGTGAAACATCAAGAAAATACTGTTCTTTAAAAAGTTTATTCCATTAAAATACAGAATTTTTGTGTGGTTTAATAAAGGACAGTTTTTGTACAGTTTGCATCGATCAGTTGGAGTTTTCCTTGGTTTTTTGTGTTGACGATTTTGGGCGTTTTGGTTGTGTAAGCAAGGATGTTGCGCCCAGCATGGGACATATGGGACCCTGACAAATGGACTGATCTGAAATATAAATATACAATGCTTTAGTTCAGCTATGATCCTGAACTTCAGAGTTCGTGTGCTCTCTGTCAAACACATCAGCACTCGTAAAGACGACAGTATTTTTTAAAAAAGGTCCTATGTGTCATTAAAATCTGGGCCTCTGATGAAAACTCAGCGGATTGACGCACTGGTCTGACGCCCGCGTACTGAATCTTGGGCAGTTACCGCTAGGGCAGCGACATTGGCTAAGGACTCCTTAAAACCGTCCTTTTTTATTGCTCCTGCCACTTCTGATGCAGGATGTCTGCAGGAGTTCGAATATTCGGGGAAAAATAAACAAATGCCCCCCGATGCTGAATTTGCCTCTTTCTCTCTTGCTAATGCACTTGATGGAAACCGGCTTCCCTGGAAAGTAAGGGTCTAAACACTTGAACAATTGAGGGAAGGTTTTAGGCATGACTATAAGCAAAACAAATCATCTTAAATGCGGCGACATTGCTGAGAACTTCATATCCGCCTTCATGCTGGCTTTCCGCAGAACGTTATTCAAAAAAATTTAAGAAAACCACGCATAACTAAAAATCAAATATTTGGACAAAACATATCTCAATATTTTTTCATCACCTGGTATAATCATAGCCAGATATAATGGCAGTTTCCAAAACATAACGTTATCTTAAATTTTATAATTCAGAAGGGTAAAATATATCGGTTATAAGGAAATTTGTCGTTATGCTATTGTGAAAACATCTTGCTTGATTATGCGCGTATTTTACGAGGTTACGTTTTAGGAAGTATGACATGTTTTTTGTTAAATATTACACATATTAAGTCTTTTAAGGAGCCTTCCCGTTTAAATCTGGAAAATACGGAAGAAAGTATTTTGGATGGTGCGTATTCTACATACTTTGTGAAACTTTTGAACATGCGGGATGTCAAAATATATATAAATATATATATATAGATGTGAACTATGGAAACGAATATTTCCAGCCCATTTTCCAGCGCTGTCCAGCCATTTTGTTTTTTAAAATAACGCGAATTACGCGGTCTGTTTAAGCCAAAATAACTCCAAATGTTAGGTTTAACATTTCCTATTACCCAATACTAAGACTGTAAGAAATAAGTCCTTTGACCATACATTGATATATCTTATGTATGAGCTGAGGCGCTAATATCATTATGCGACTTCGTTCTCTTTTTGTTAGCTGCTAAATTGGTTAAACTACCTGGCACTGCAAAACAGGTCAAAAAGTTATCTAATTTATGTTTTATTTTAAAAGGTTGTTTCATGTTGTCCACAACACCATGGGGTGACTTTTTTATAGCAACTGCAAATTTCATTCCCAAATTTTCCGTTTAATTGTGTCTTCTCAAAGAGATTTCCTTCTCCCACTTGAGGTCATTGTAATAAGCTTTAACGTCTCGGAGAAAATGCTTCTTAGCAAGTGAAATGTGAACATCAGCAAATTTCTAATTCGAGCTCTGTTTAAATGCAAATCTGTTCTAGGCTAAATGACTCCACCCAATCATCTTGGCAGAATGGTTGTGTACTTGAGTCATGCTGATAGGGTTTCAAATTACTGACTCACAGAATATGTACGTGATGGCCATATCCATGCCATATCTGTTCTCCGCCATGCAGGTGTAGTTTCCGTAGTCGCCCTGGCGTATGTTTTTAACAACCAACAGAGATATTATGTCCGTCACCTACGAAGCACAGAGAGAAAAAAAGGGAAGGCAGCGATTCAGTTGAACAGAACCCAATTCTTGTTAACGAGGTAAAAAAAGGTATTCATCTCCATACCGGATTCGCTAGAACAAACGCAACTCATGCGCGATTCGGCTGTCAGCCTTCGTGCAGCTGACGCTGGAAGTCGGGCCATTTGTTTAAGATGTGTGCCTGTTTCACCTGCCTGATAACACTTAATTGATAACAGTTGACCAGTTGAAAAGATATGCTTCGGCAACATCTGATATGATTTTTCCCGGCGTTTACGTAGAGGCTTGTTATGCCCTCTAGTCGTGCGCAAATAGCGCACGTCTTATCAGATTTTTTGGGATAAGTAATTAGAGTTCTTGTGAATGGGTTTACTGCCTGCACTGATGATATCATGCTTTGATATAAATTGGGATGTTGTTTTAAAACAAGCAACATGGACTGAGCGGCATGCACAAGTAAAACGATACCGTGAAGTTTTGGTGTCCTTTTTCAAAACAGAACATTTTCAAACACTTCGTTAACTTATACGAAGTGTTGAGAGCATTTTGTTCAGTTAGGTTAATTTTTCAGAAGAAAAACGAAATAATTGCTACCGGCAAATCTTTTGGACCGATTTTCGTTGTTAGTCTTTTCTGGAAAACATTTGTCAGCCAAATGCCTTCCTGTTCTAAATGTTGTTGTCCTGATTGGTCCTGTTTTTTACCTTCAACGTTTCAGTCGATATTAACACCGGAATTTTGTAATACCGGTAGTAGCATCTTTAATGCGCTACCGGATACTGTTAGTTCAGCCCCTGGGCTATCCGATCGTCCGGACTAACCATTCGAATCGTCTCCGGATGAATCGGTTGTTAGGTTATCTGTGCTCGACCTCGGACTGGCCCCCATTAAACTGACCAGGACCAACCCACGCTGGTCTGCGTGTAAGTAGCAACGTAGGGCCTGACAAGCCAAGGGGCAAGAGACTTCCGGCTGATAGGAATCGCATTAGCAAATCCCCTCTCCAGCTTCGGTCGTTCTGTCATTCCCGACTAACTCGGA
The DNA here is from genome assembly GCA_902702965.1 of Spirometra erinaceieuropaei. Lineage (NCBI taxonomy): Eukaryota > Metazoa > Platyhelminthes > Cestoda > Diphyllobothriidea > Diphyllobothriidae > Spirometra > Spirometra erinaceieuropaei. The sequence continues at coordinate 214,927 of CACRXP010000573.1, forward strand.
ATCCCCGTCATTGCAGTCCCAATATGGAATTGCTGAGAATGGCGTCGAGTTCACTTATTGCATCACAGAGCACCGAGTTAGAAACTGCAGCCTGTGGACCATGCAACGTGGGTTTTGGCAATGAGTACAAAACCCTGCTTTTCGAGAAGTTGGTCACTTATCTTATTTTTTCACACTGAACTCATTTGATAGCTTAAAAACTGCCCGAACTGAGACAAACCAACGATCTCCAACTAGGCGTCTAGATGTGCGTGTGTATGTATTTCGGTGAAAAAGACCCTCAAAAACCAAGTTTAAGATAAAATTTTAGGACAAGTTATGGACTATCCCTGGGGTGAGTTAGATTTACTGCATTTCTGGTGGTAGCAGTAGTAGTAGTCGTCCTTTTTTCTGCCCTACGAAGTGTCTACAAGGACCACTGTGCGTTTTCAATGCCCACCAGCTATGTAGACATATTGGAAGGCGTTGAATGCTGAGAACTTGCTCGCAGTATCCCGCCTCTGCCTTCTTGTTTCACTCTGACCCCCTGCATTCTAGGTCTCGGGACCCGGTTTCTTCGAGGATTACCACACTTGACGATCTTGTCCTAGAAATTATTTCGAGTTGTGCTTAATTTTCAAAGCTCTAACTGTCAGCGGACGGGCATAGTACCTTCTAGAGGACTTTTTCGTAGGCTAAGGTCTAAAATTCTCAAGTAGCAAACGCTTCGTCGAAGTTGCATTGTCAAGATGTCAAGTATACCGGTGCCTTCCTGAGCCTGGTTATCCGAGATTCCTTTCTGTCCCTCCTCCTCGGAGTACCCGAGGACTCGTAGGGTGAAAGTGGTAGAGCATCCTCACCTTCATCTTCACATTCCAAGTTTGAGCAAGCTCTAGATAACTATGTTTGAGGTTATGTGTCCGACCTTGAAGCTAGCAGGCCTTCTCTTCTACAAATGACCGGAATGCGATTATATGCGAATCAGGGTCCCACCAGCATTACTATCAATGTCTTTACACACAGATAAACTGCTACTCTGGACCAATAAAGTTTTTTTTCAATAACGTGACGTTTCCATTTATGAAATAGTCGGACGCAAGACACGGTTGGGATACGGCTTTTGGGAATTTTAAGAGGAAAGTTACATAGGCTGATTTAAGCGCAGCCCACAACCAATCAGATAGCCGCCAATAACTTTTATACTCCTCGACCTGGGAGCAAGCTTCCTGCTTCGCGCATCAGGGGAGATTGAAGGCAATGGAAAGTCATGTTTCGGATAAGAGAAGAAAATATGGACGTCCTGTAATACAAGTAACCTTGTACCAAATTCCAGGAGGAGTATCTAGTTCCGTGTCCTGACCACCGCGAGACCACCTGTAATACGGGAGTTCCTATCCCGTGTCTTGATCGGGATTGAACAGACTACAGCAGATTTGCTAGCTCGCGAAATGTTGAATATAACACTGAAATGCGTTTTGGACACGAAAAGGTTACTTAAGTTGGGCTGTAATATTAACAACCGTGCAGTATAATCCCATGATAATTCAGTCACTACGGGATGCCAGCTTCTGAGTGAACGGCTTTTTAGCCGTCTGCAAAAACAACACACTCTAAAAACAATTACTTAATTAGTATGCATTTTTTCTCACTGATTTTCGATGCCCTTATAAATCTGAATGTAGTTCATAGACAATACACATGAAAATGTTCATTCTTTCACACATTTAATAGGAAATTACTTTCGTCTCAAATTTTATGCTTGAAGGAAGGGTATGATCCGGTTTTTAAAAGTTTATAGCTATGCGATTTTAATACTGTGAAATGTCCATTCATAAAACATTGTGTCACTGCATTTTCTAGTGTTGCTTGTGAAGTTTACAATATGGCTCAGATCCACTACTAAATTTCATGAACCTCATATAGTCCTCTATTAATACCTTATAGAAATGAATGATTTTCCGTATACAGACAATGTACAGCTTGTAGTATGGAAACCCAAGATGCAAGTGTAACGGCAGGTCGGCTTCACAATAAATCGGGAATAAGGAAAGTTTTTAAAACCGAGTTATACCCTTTCTTTAAGTATAAACTTTGAGAAAGACGTAATTTTCTGCCAAATGAGTGAAAGAATTATTATTTTCATGCATTTTTTCTATTAAATATATTTATATTTATGAGCGCAACGAAAATAAATGATAAAAAATCATATTACTTAAGTAGTGGTTTTTACACGACATAGTTTTTGCAAGTGGCCGCAAAAAGTTCGTTCAAAAACCGGCATCCAGATTTAGCTGAATTATCATGGGATTAAACTACAAGGTGATTATTATTATAACCCTTCTTAAGTAATCCTTTCGGGTCCGAAACGCATTTCAGAATTTAAGCCGACATTTCATGAGTTAGCACATCTGTTGTATTAGCTCCGAACGCGCCAAACAAGCTCACTGCCGCTCATTCCGTTAATCCACCGCGATTGCAAGGTAAACTTCACAGAGCGCAGAAGAATATTGGCCTTATCGAAAAAACGTCTGAACACTGAGTTAGTTTGCAGGTGAAAAACGTTCTTTCTATGGTTTGGCTGCCGTCATTTCCTGCCGGGCAGGTTTTTTAAGAGAATGCGTTATTTTTGTGATACAGTTGACTTGATGACACGCCCAACCTTTAACCTACCGCGGCCTAGCCCGACAGCTATGGAAATCAATCGGATATGTCCTCTTCCTGAGTCGCTTGGTGAACCTGCTGTTGTCTTAGGGAAGCTAGGAGTCCAGTTCAGTCAACTCTACACGAAACAACATGGTAAATTACTGTGGGTGGGTTAACTCATGAAATATCAACCGAAATTCCGAAATGCGTTTTCGTTTCGAAAAGATTAATTAAGTAGGGTTGTAAAACTAGTCAGTCTGCAACATAGTTCTATAATAAGTCAGTTACCTTAGGATGCCGGCTTTCGACTGAACTTCCTTCCGGCTGCATGCAAAAATTATACTCTGTAAAAAATGACTACATATGAAGCATGCATTTTTCTCTTTGATTTTCGATGCCCCTAAAAGTCCGATTATATTTCATGGAAAACATGCACAAAAATATTTACTTTTTTTCTCATTAAGTAAGGATTACCTCTTCCTTTAATTTTTTGCTTAAAGAAAAGGTAAAATTCGGTTTTCAAAAACATTCATAATTCCCGAATAATTTTGAACCCGCTCTACCGTTGCACTTGTATTCGGGGTTTCCAAACTATAAGCCGTTCATTTTCCGCGCACGGAAAACCACACATTTCTCTACGGTAATAAGGGGGGACCATATAGGGTTCATAAAATTAAACAGTGTTTTTAATCCATATTGTTAACTTTACAAGCTGCATTGGTAAATGCAGAGATAAAACGATTTATGAACGCCCATTTCACGGTATTAAAAAGTTCCACAACTAGAAACTTTTATAACCGACTTATGTTCCTCCATTAGGTGCAAAATTAGAAGAAGTTTTTTAGCAAATAAGCAAGAGAATTAATATTTTTATGCCTGTTTTGCATGGAATATAATGGCATTTTCAAGGGCATCAAAAATCAATGAGAACATTGCATGCTGCTAAAGTAGTCATTTTTGCAGAGTATTGTTCTTGTATGTAGCCGGAAATAAGTTTGTTCGAAATCCGGCATCTTGAGACAACTGAAATATTATAGAATTATGTTGCAGGCTGACTAGTTTTACAACCCTACTTAATTAATCTTTTTGAAAAGAAAACGCATTTCGGAATTTCGGTTAACATTTCATGAGTTAGCCGACCTACTGCACTTCTTTTTATTTAGTCACCTATTCCCCAAATCTCCGGCAATTTCTATTTGTCGGTGCTACAAATGGATTTCTCTGTTTCTTCTACACCCAGCGTATCGGATGCCGACGGCCAGGAGAGAATTCACATATTTGCTGCCTGACTGCAAAGACAGTGGGGCGCGATTTTTCGTGCGGCCTCCATGGAAATATTGATCCCAACCAGTGCAGAAGCTGGGGACAATAAAGTGACAAGCACTAGCTACCGAGGACCGCTCTGCCTACGTCCATCTCTCAGACGGGAAAACTAATTTCCCTAACGTCTTCTAGTGAAAGAGGACCTCAAGAAGTCGTGTTTATAGTAGGCACTTTGGTTTGTCACGAAAATAGTCATCCGATAGCAAAGGACGCTAGCCGGCCATGTGCTCTCTCTACTCCCGTTGTATCATCTAAAGATCTTACGATTTACAATAACTGGCCTGTCTGATTAATTGCCAATCGAAATTCAGAAACGGACTTTGGAGTAATTAGGTGGGGTGGTGATGCTGATTGCCGTGCAGTGTAATTGCCCAGTTATTTTAATCGCAACGGAATGTTGGCTTTTTAATGACTTTTTTTCGGCCGTCTGCTAAAACCAAACTCAGTACATAAAAACTGCTTAAGTAGTATGAATTCTGCCATTGATTCTCGATATAAACTTTAAGTTAGATGTACTTCATAGTAAAAATGCAAGAACCTTTCTTTATTGTAGCCATTTAATGAAAATTACACCGTTTTAAAATGTCATACTCTTAGGGAGAGTATATTTAGTAAAAAAAATATTTTCAACCCCTTGTATAGGTTTAGTCCTGTTTTTAAGGTTTCAAATCTACATGCTACATACTTTATATGTAAGAAACATCACGCATTTCCGAATGCTTTTAAGACATTACATAGGGCTCCTCAAATTTTGTAGTAGACGTAGACCATGTGGGAAAGTGCGGAAGCAGCGTCACTCAATAGAAGGATTAGATACTATTTGAATTGACATATCACAGTCTTAAAGAATTCAAAATCACGCAATTTTTGCATTCGAACGTATTCTTGTTTAAAGTAGAAAATATGAAGAGGGCGTTATTTGCTGGCAAAAGAGTACAATAAACAATGTGTTTGTACATGCTTCTAATAAAATATGTTTACAGTTATAAAGTCATCGAAAATCAACTGGAAAAACTCGTTCTACACTAGTAACCATTTTTGCCGAGTTTAGTTTTTTCAGACGGCCGGAAAGAGGCCCATTAAAAGGCCGTCACCCTAGGGTGGCTGAAATATCTCTAGATTTTGCTGCTTGGCAGTCAGTACGGCGAACTACCCAAAGTATTCCTTTCTAATCAAAAACACATTTCAGAATTTTGACCAACGTTTCACGAGATAGGTCAGCTATTGTAAGTAACGTTTTCTGGTACCTGGTAACTGCTGTCTAATTTTTCCCGGACTGTTTACAACGCATTACCGTTAAGTAGAACAAAAAATAATATTGTACTGTATTCGACGTTAAGTCGCACATTTTGCTGCTCAATCGTCGACTTGACGTTTCGTTGACCTCTGCATCTTATTGCTCTCCTATAATGTCCGGATTTGTCCCAAAAACAATACCTGCTGTTACTGCTCTTATACATCAGCAAACTGTCTAGGCAGGTCCGCCAACTAGTAGTGGCTTGGCCTGAGGCCCCGTCTACGCGTGCCAAACACGCGCGCGGAGACAGCTCAGCGCTCGCACAGACGTCCAACGCATGGGCTGGGTAGGTCCCCTCTTGGTTGAAAGCAACAAGCAGCATTCTACAGAAGGGGACAACTGACAAGAAGAAGAAGAGAGACTGCAATGGATATTTTTGGCTAATTGACCGTCATCAGCCAGCCTTGAGCCCCGAATCCGCATTCTGTTGGTCAGAAATGCAACGCTCTAACCAATGAGCCAGGCGCTCGTTGCCCTGTCGATTGCGATTGGATATACTAAGTATGGTAGGGTGCAATCATCAATCGCGTTACGTGGTCTACTTGAACCGTTCTTCCTAGAGCCTCGCAAAACGACTATTAGTATACGCGTGCCTCACAGACACACCACGCGGTAGATGCGCTAGACCAACACGTGGTTTAGATCGGAATGTGACAGGCATCACGGGGAATGCGCACCCATAACAAATACGAAAATTGGACGTATTGGGGTTAGCTTGAATCCGAAGCGTACCCTCCCTCCCCGTTTTTTCTTTTTGTTGTGTAAATTCCTGGTCAGTTTACGTCACGCACTAGGGAGTGTGGTAGCACGCCTAGGTGCGGGTTTTCGCCGTACCAGTCGCCTGCGCCGTCTCCCACCGTTGATCCTCTTGACTCTGTCTTGACACCGGGTCTAGGTGCGAAAGTTGGAGAGGTTGAGCTACAGTATGTGGTTTAACTCATGAAATGTCAACCGAAATTTTGAAATTCGTTTTCGTTTTGAAAAAATTAATTAAGTAGGGTTGTAAAACTAGTCAGCCTGTAACACAATTCTATAATCCGTCAGTTACCTCAGGATGCCGCCTTTCGAATGAACTTCTTTCTGGCTGCATGCAAAAAACACACTCTGTAAAAAATGGCTTCGTAAGTAGCATGAATTTTTCTCATCGATTTTCGATTCCCTTAAAAATTCAATTATACTTCTTGCAAAGCGTGCACAAAATATTCAGTCTTTTGCTTTTTCAGTAGAGAATGACGTCTTCTCCCAATTTTATACTCGAAGAAAGGGTATAATACGGCATCAAAAAAGTTTCTAATTGTGAAATTTTTTATATCGTGAAATGGCCGTTCATAAAACGTTATGACCCTGCATTTACCAATGCGGCTTACAAAGTTAACAATATGGCTCAAATCAACTGTCAAACTTTATTAAATTCATATGGTCTTCTCTTAATACTATAGAGACAGTAGGGCGGGTGTAAAATTATTATGAAATTGGAAACGTGTTTGAAAACCGAATTATACCCTCCCTTCGAGTATAAAATTGGAAAAGGACGTCATTTTCTACCGAATGTTTTTCATGAAATATAATTGGGCATTTAGGGAAATCGAAAATCAATGAGAAAAAATCATGCCACTTAAGTCGTCATTTTTTCAGAATATAGTTTTTCTATGCAGCCGGAAGGAAGTTCTTTCGAAAGCCGGCATCCTGAGATAACTGAAATATTATAGAATTATGTTGCAGGCTGACTACTTTCACAAACCTACTTAATTAATCTTTTCGAAACAAAAACGCATTTCGGAATTTCGGTTGACATTTTATGAGTTAGCCCACCTACTGTAGAAGCAGCGCAAATCTACTAAATGAATTTGCGTGCAAGTCATCCTCCCTGCTCACAACCTGCTGTGGAGCACGTGGTGGACATCGTCATGCAAATGTAAAATAAACTGTAAAACGTTTCTCGAATATGCAGGCAAATCAGGATTAATCTTTTCGGCCTTCGTGCAGCTTTAATTCTCAGCGAAAGGCCGAGCGATTATCGAACTTGTAAAATCAATTCACTGGGGTCAAAACTGTCGCCTTAATACGAAAATGAGGATGCCTATCGACTAAAACAACAAACACTTACGTTTGTGCCCACCGCGCCGTAACTCCTTGTCTTTTCCAATTCATACCGATCGCTGTCATAAAGGGGTACATTATTTTCCTGGGGATCATACACACCCTTGAACCAGTAAAGATCTGGGTCCGGGTAGCCATTGACGATGCATTCCATCGTCACGTCGTAGTTTCCATCACGAGCCTAAACAGAAACAAAAGCATTCTCATCACAGTAAACCCCAATTTGCCCGATCAGATCAATGTAACTATCCGAAACTGAGTTTTCATAAATTCAAAAAAGACATCTAGTCAATTTATTCTTCGGCTGCTATGTGTACGCGGGAAGTTCTGGTGGTAGCAAGTGTAGTGTGTAGTGTATGTATGTATGTACAATATGTAGTAGGGACGTGGACCCGACTCATACTTGTTTTCGTTGCGGCCGCACATTCACCTCACGCATCGTCCTGGTCGGTCACTTGCGGATCCCTCACACAAATACCGGCGAACCAGTGCCTGGAACACCGCCATGCACTCGCCGCGTCAGCGTCAGCCGCCCTCATCGCACCCACATACTCACTCATCCCACGGGTCTATCACGACACATGCGCATTCACGAAAAACTGCGGTGGACAACCGCCGGCCACACCACGTCATCACACTTTTTCCCACCAGCACCCGCACCTCCCAACACCACCAACCACCACAAACACCCAAGTGCCACCTACTACCCAAGTGGGAAGTTGGTTTCTCGGCTCCTTCTCCAAGCGGCTGCATGTGTGATCCGAGTTTAAGACTATCAGGTTGCGCGGGCTCCGTGGCATGCAAGGCCGCCGACTGACGCCCAAACTCAGTCCACGCAGCCCTCCTAGTCGTGTTTGTTTGTGTGGAGTGGTGGACTGGTGGGCTGAGAGCCAGACTGTCACGGCTCCGTCTTAACAGGTCTCTCACGCATGTGGGGAGTGCATGGGCTTTATGAGTAATTCCTATCACTCTGACCAAAACGAAGGTCAGACCGACTGACAACACACCTTTCTCCTTCTCAGGATTTAATGTCAGGCTGCAGTAGCTCGTTCTTTATGTGACGCATGTGATACCCGAGCCACCCTTATCGTTGTCTAGCACGCGTAGACAAGATCTAGTCCTGTGTGTGGCCCGCGTAGACGTGCCGTTTAGCTTTGTCAGCCTCGGCGCCCGAGTCCGCCGTCCGTCGACTTGACGGTGTCGTGCTGTATGAGCAAAGGGGGTCAGAGGAGAAAGAATGTGATAGGTTCCGCGCAAGTCCATCTCGGAGAGTGTGTGTACTCTATGGGTAGGGCCTCTCAGTCGAAGACTTTTTCGTCACCTAACCTCGAACGGTGACGGCCCAGGCTAAATGCAGGACCGCCTGTCGCCCTTATAGGTCAAAAGTCCTGAAAGCCTGTGCTATGCCAGTATCAGCAAGCCATGGTTCTCGCAGTCTGCTATGCTGACACCCGGTTCCCCACCGGTAGATGCGCCTTCGCTCCCGCTGGGTACACAGGTTGTGAGCTTAGCTGTCCAGTCATAATCCTCGTCCTTCTGACCTGTCGTGTTGTTGTTGTTGTTGTTGATTAAAATCCTGACAAATTGCTGTGTGGGTGTAGCAGCCGCTCCAGTCCCCCTTTTCTCCGGCTGCGTTTTGTCGGTCGATGGCCGCGACAGCTGTTGACACACAGCCACCCCCGCCGGCTACCACTCAGACACCTCCGGTCCAACTTCAGTGACTGTCGGCTGACCTCACAAACTTTCATCACCTCACGCGCGTCTAACGCCCTGGCTTGATACCCGTGAGGCATTGTGTGCATGCGCCCCTATTCCTCCCCTAATTTGTCCAATCACACGACCAACACTCAGCCAGTCACCCCTCCTGCTGACCCAGACGCACACCCGCGTAAACAACACACACACCGTGACTGACGCTCTCCGTGAACGGACGCTTTTCTCTGTTGCAAGCAAATCGCCAACTTACAGCAACCTGCCCTGTGTACAGAATAAACTAGTCCTCACAGCTCGCTGACTTCTGACAGTAGACGAAACGAACTTATTGTGCGTGGTTTAAGTCGATCTCACATCCTTGACCGCCACATGGGGCAGGGGTTGTGGAGTGGAGCGCCAAGGTGCAGACTCGGCCGCGCCATTCTCTTCCGTCTGCCCTATCTCCGGCCTTTTTGACTCTGTCTCAACAGGGGCTCAGATGGGGGAGGAGAGAGCGCCATAGGTGCAGTGCAGGTCTACACTCCCTATTAACTAAGTCACACACAAGTCGTCGTGTCTGCTTCACCTTGCTGTGGAGCACACGGCTGACATCGTCTGATGCGACGATCAAACTGTCGCGGGGCACCCGCGCAGGGGTTACAACTGCTCCTCACGATTTTTAGCTGACACCCAACTCTCACATGTGGCTCCCCAAAGCTAGACTCTGTCACACGCCGGTAACCACCTCTACCGGTGGATTAAATCAGATGAGGGCATCAGGTTTTCTGTGTGCCCCTACATCCCGTAATTCTGCTGCCGGTCCCATCCCTCCTTCTCCCCCTCCTCCCGCTCTCCCCACTTCTCTCTCCTCCCCCTTCCCCCTCCACCTCAAAAAGTTCTTCGCTTAGGGCGACATGCAATCCTATAGGCGGCCCAAGCTAAATTGGGTCACTCTCCCGCTAAACCAAGCCGGGACCCATGATTTTGTTCGGCAGCCGTCTGGGATGTCTGAGCGGCCCTATTGAGGACGACACTGCTTACCCACTCGCGGGGGAAAGAGGCGAAAAATGTGCCCCAATAAAATACCGAGACCATATCATCTACACGCAGACCACGAATCGCAGATGAACCACTCATGAACAAAACAGACAACGACCTATGTGTCAATCTCTGCCCCACCTCGCGCGTTGCTGAAACTAGTTCAGAATGATATTACCGACAAAGACAAGGAAGACTGCAGTGGCCATTTCTGGCTTATTAGCCATCGTCAGCCAGTCATACCCAACCCCGAAGTGTGGAACACCCGAGGCTCGAACTCGCGATCTGTTACTTTAGAAGTCCACGCCTCTAACCACTGAGCCACGAGCCCGTTGCCCTGTCGGTTTTCGATCGGGAATATAAAATGGTAGTGGGCAACGGGCAGGGCAACGGGCTCGTGGCTCAGTGGTTAGAGGCGTGGGCTTCTAAACTAACAGGTCGCGAGTTCGAGCCTCGGGTGTTCCACACTTCGGGGTTGGGTATGACTGGCTGACGATGGCTAATAAGCCAGAAATGGCCACTGCAGTCTTCCTTGTCTTTGTCGGTAATATCATTCTGCCTACATCATGCGCCGCTGTGTGGCTGCTGGTTGGGCTCGAGAGAGAGTCCATAAGGCACAACGGAACGAGTGAGTTCCGTAAGAACGATCGGTGAGCGCCCCTACCATTGAAACTAGTTCGCTCGCACTGGCTGCCTCAAACGGGATACTGAGTCCCCGTGGAATCAGCGACTGCAACGACAGCGGCCTCCTTCTATCGCCAACCTGCGCAGAACACTGTCTCCTCCTAACCGACACCTTCTTCCGCATGCCGATGCGGAAGAAGGCGACCTGGATTCGTCCCACCCTCCCACCCACGATGGCAGCTCTGGCACCTGCTGGAATAGGTTCTCGTCCAGAGGCGAGAACGACAGAACGTCCTGATGGCCGGGACTATCTGCGACGCGGACAACAGCTGGAACGACCACCGCCTCATCTCCAATATAAGGCTCCGACCACAACTCCACAGGAGACCATAGGGTATGCGACCGCCAGGAAAGGTAAATACTGTCCTATTGAATTTGCCTACTCACCACTCCGATTTCAACAATCATCTATCCTGGTAGGAATGCCGGTCTCGGACGACGACCGTGTGAACTCCTAAATGCTATCTACTCCACTGCCCTGGACGTGCTCGGACTCGCACGTCGTCTACACCAGCGCTGATTCGACGTCAAAAACGCCGCAGACATCAGCAACCTGCTCGCCAAAAAGACCAGGCTGCACAAGGCCTACATCGACCGCCGGCCCGACGCTGGCAAAGTGGCCTTCCTCAGATGTCGCCGTCCTGTGCAGCAACAGCTGCGAGAAATGCAGGACGACTGGATGGCTTTCAAGGCTGGGCTGTGTGGACTGCAATGAGACAAATGACTTCTTCGCCCCGATCAAAGCGGTCGGCGACCCCGTAGTTAAAGGGACGGTGCCATTTCTCAGCTTTGGGGGGAAACAACATTTCTGACGGAAAAGTCGCAAAGTCTGAAGCGCTGGGCCGAGCATTTCTGAAGTGTCCCCAACGGCCCATCTACTGTCTCCGACGCTGCTGTCAGTCGGCTGTTCCAAGTCAAAACAAACAACTACCTGGAACTTCCGCTCCCCCTTCCAGAAACCATCCGAGTCGTGCATCTCCGGCGAGAAAGCACCAAACCCAGACGTGATTCCGGTTGAAGTTTACAACACGGCGGTCCCTAATTGGTGGACAAACATTGAACACTATTCCAGGAGATGCGCTGCTAAAGACAGGTTCTTTAGTATTTCAAGAGCGCGACCGCCGTCCATCTCTACAAGCGAAAAAGATACCGGCAACTCGGTGATAGCCACAGAGGAATTTCGCTGTTCAACATTTCCAAAAAGGTCTTTTCTCGCATCCTTCTCAACTGCCTTAACGGGCTTCTCTCAGAAGGCTAATGTGGCTTCTGATGATACCACGGGACGGCTGACAGTCTTTGCATCTCGCCAGTCGCAATAAAAGTGTCAGCCAATGTAAACTCAACCCTTCCCTACCTTCGGGGACCCGAAAAAACCTTCAACATGGTGAATCGCGATGGACTCCGGATAGTGGACTCGGGATAATGGCGCGCGTCACGGACAATGGTACCGTCTTAGTAGCATTCACAGTGACCAACAGAGTGAAGAAGGGCTGAGTTATCGCCACCACCCTCTTCAGCCTCATGTCCTCTGTCATTCTGATGGACACCTGTCGTGATGATCACCTTGGAATCCGCATCGCCTCCGGGAACGACAGCCATCTTCTCAATAGCCGGCGCATGTAGACCCCGACGCGTCTCTCCACGATTAATGTCCACGATTTGCTCTTCACGGAGGATTGTGTCCCCAACATCGTGACAGAGGCAGATGACCAACCCCTTCGCCTCCGAGTGCACAAACTTCGGACGGGCCACCAACACGGATAAAAAGGGGGCTATGCATTAACCGCCGTCCAACACAAGGTTGCTGAAATCCGCCTCAAAGGCATCCATCTGAAAACCGTGAAAACTTCGCCTACTTTGGCAGCACACCCACCCTGCACCAAAACTGACAAGAAGGTGGCTCACCGGATCTCGAAAGCCAACTAGACCTTCGGCTGGATGCGGAACGCAGTATGGGGTCGCCACGATCTCCACCTCGACACCATATTCAAAGCTTAGAAGGCTGTCATCTCGATGACACCGCTGAACGGGGCAGAGACCTGAACAATCTACGAGAAACAAGCGCGGAAACTCAATCACTTCAACATCAGCTGCATTCGGGCGATCCTAAAAATTAAGGTAACAGTAGGAGATCCCGGACAAGGAAGTTTTGGAACGGACCAGACTTCTTGGCTTCCACACCATGCTGAATAGACTGAAACTGCGATAGGACGGCTGGTGAGGATGAGCGGTGAGCAACTACCTGAACGACTCTTCTACGGAGACGTCGCTACGGGTGCTAGCCGACAAGGAAGTCAAACACCTAGATAAATTGCCCGAAACGCTTAAAAACCAAATCAAAACCGGAGAAGACCTCCACGGGACCGACCGGCCTGGAGAAGGATGCTGAAGATTGGAGCAATCGTTTATGAAGCCAACCGGCTTGCCGCTGTCGGAACCAAAGGAGCGATTCACAAGTCTCAAGCTTCTCAGATCCACAACGCCAACAGCCGACCTCTTCCAACATGTCGACACTTCCAACGAATTTTTCACGCGCATATTACTCACGATGGACATTTCAGGACCCAGTACAATTGCAGCTCAGCAATCCCAACTGCTGTATCTACAACTGCCCCCATCGTCACCCCTGCAGTGACATTTACGGCACCTGCGACAACGACCTCCCTCACCACCAATGATTACACTCCTGATGCCCCGCTGTCCCCGATCAGCTCCAAAATCCCCGCCACAAATCCACCGATGACGGCGACGACTGCCAAGTCTCCAATTAACGCCACCGGTGATAACACTCCTACTGCTTCATCAACCGCTACTTCCACCAACAGCGATGCGGATTCTGTCCCTACTTGTCCTTATTGTGATCACGCATTCACCCCACGCATTGGCCTGGTCAGTCACGTGAGTATGCGCAACAGCGAAATTCACCACAATATCGACATATTAAGCATACCTTGCCCACCTAACAACTCTCCCATCCCCAGCCCTGTCGACTCCCCACTCAACAGCACGACCACCACTAGCATCATAGCAGTCCCAACCGACTCGGCCTCTCCCACACTGCCCTACCGGCGAATGTGCAATCACGCGCCAGCCTGGTGGGTCACTTTCGAATCCATCGCCCAAGGACTGACAGACTAGTGCCTGGGGCACCAACATACGCCCATCGCGATAGCCTCAGTTGCTCCTAATGCCCTCGCATATTCATCCGTCGCATAGGCCTACCCAGTTATATGCTCTCCCACGAAAATTTATGGTAAATCAATGGAGATTAGACAACGCCAGACACAAATGAACACCTCCAACACCACGCTCTTTGAATCCTCCCCGATGTAGCTTCTCAGCTACATGCAAGATCCTGTGTGAAATCCTCTTGTATGCAAATGGGGAGCAGGTCGTGTGTTTAGCACACACAGACGGGTCATCTTTAACTCTAAGTTGATTGGCTGGCTCGGGCAGTCGACTGGTGCATGGGATAAGGTAGATCAAGTATAGTCGCCTCACCGTAAACAATTTGACGCACTTAAAGCCATCACAGCGTGCTTGGAAGGTTGCCAACTAATGGGATAACTGGGTCCTCGTAGGAGGAGGGAGAATCAGGCTGCCGTACCTCCCGTTTAATGGGGCCTTTATGGGACTCCCATTCGATTTGAATCCGAACCGACCCCCCTCTTTTCTTGTGTAAGATCCCGGTCAGTTTTAAGCGTTTTGAACCACGGGGTGTGGATTGGCACGTCTAGGTGCGGTTTTCTGCTATGCCAGCCACCCGCGCCCTCTCCCGCCTCCGGTCTTCTTGACTCTGTCATGACAATGGACTCAGTCCGGTGAGGGAGGAGGGAGTGCGATAGACACAGCGAAAGTCTACTATCATTATAGACTAATCCACGCGCAAGTCACCATCCCTGACCCACCCTGCTGTTAAACGACTGTTGAACTGCCCGCATGTTTGCCCATTAACCGCTAAAGTTAACTTTCTCCCCTCCCTGACGGTGTAAAAATTACCACCGTCCATGAGTAATGGGACACACCACTAAGAATTCAAATGCCCCGGTCTAGGCGACGAATGTGTTCTGCTATAATGTGACGTGATCGGAGTTAGACCGCAGGCGAAGAGAGGATGCAAATTGCACCGGGGTAAACTTGTGCGAACGGAGAGTCCCCTTAATGAAAATAGACGTGAAGCATAACCGACATTGATACTGGAATTCCTGCTGTCTACCCTCTCTTTTCGAGTTTATCACGTTATTTTCACCGGTTAAGTTCTTTGCGCGTTCTCACATTATGGATTCTTGGTTAAGTTTTTTCGCTGCAACCATTAAGTGCTAAAATATCTGCTATCGGCTGCTCCATGTCGTGTCCAAATACAACCAGAAAACAACAACATCCTAATAGCATCAACAGTCTTAGAAAGCCTATTTTAGCTTGAAATACAAACCACGCCCATACAAGTAAGATGCTGTAGCACCGTTTTCTGTGCCAGACTCGTAGAAGTGCGACCGTGTCAACAAGCCATCTGGAAAGACGATGGCTGTATTCCTCGGAAGCTTAGAGATTTCTTAGTTGTGTCTATCAAATACACTCACAGGGGGCTTTTGCGAGTGCTCTCTAACGCTGGTGTTGGGGAAGAGGGTCAAACAACAAAACATCTTTTAAAAAGGAGCCTTGCACGGTCCTTTGTTCGTTCCCGAGTGACGTCAATGTTCAAAGCGCTAGCAAATTCGAAACAATCTCATATTTGCAAATATTTTACTGATAAGCGCAAAACGGTATCTAGAAATCTTTCAAGCCCTAACGCCATGACTCTTCATCAACCACCATCCCAACTCGCATTTTCGAGATGATGATCATTTTTGAAATAATATATATACAGTGCGTGACCGATCTCATGAAATGTTTGCCAAAATTCTCAACTTCGTTTTCGATTAGGAAGGATTAATAAGGTGGCATTGTAATATGAATTACCATGTAGCATGATCCTATAGGATTTCGGGCTGGCCAGGATATCGGCTTTTGAATGCACTTCTTTCTGACCTCCCGCAGAAACCATATGTGCTAAAAAATAACTACTCAGGTAGCATGAATTTTTCCCATTGATTCTCGATGGTCATAGAAATTCAAATATATCTTATGGAAAACATGTACAAAACTATGCTTTGTTCTACTTGTTTTGGAAGAAAACCACATTTTCTTTATATTTTATACCCTAAGGAAATTTATCTCTCCGTTTTAAAGAAGTTTCCCAATTCCCGAATAATTTTGAGCCTGATCAGTTGTTGCATTAGCATTTAGTGATTTTAGTCTACAAGCCGCATGCGTTCCGCGTAAGGAAAATCGTATATTCCTCTCTGTCTTTAAGAAGATACTGTATAGAGTTCATAAAATTTTTTAATGGATACGGGCTATGTTATACACTTCACGAGGAACATTGGTTAACGGACACGTACGATGCTGTATATATGGGCATCGCACGGTCGTAAAAACCTCGGAATTAAAAACTTTTTTAAAATGCGAAAGATAACCTTCCTTGGGGTATAAAATATAAAGACAATGTGGTTTTCCACCAAAACACGTAAAACAAAGCATCGTTTGTACATGTTTTCCATAAGCTATATTTAAATTTCTATGACCATCGAGAATCAATGGGGAAAATTCATGCTACTTGAGTAGTCATTTTTTACCAAGTACGGGTTCTGCGGGAAGTCAGAAAGAAGCGCATTCAAAAGCCGATATCCTGGCCAGCCCGAAATACTATAGGATCATGCTACATGCTAATTCATGTTACAATGCTACCTAATCGAAAACGAATTTGAGAATTTTGGCAAACATTTCATGAGATCGGTCACGCACTGTATATCAGCGAGGAGGGACGACAGAGAATGCGGGTAGATTGATACAGTACTGTTTCGGGCTTATTCTGCCTTCATTTAGCCAATCCTAATCCTGTCCTGTAGTTGAGACCAGAAACAAGCATGCGCACAGACGCACCTGACGCAGTTGTTCTATCACTGGGGTTTACCAGATGGGTCATAAGCACTTCATCGAACCGAAGTTCATCGGTGCCTCGCCACTTACATATATATGCCTCATTTTTGCGAATACGCTGTTTGGAAGGCAATGTTTTTAGAAGATGATTGCAGGCACTGAGGGTTTCATCAATCTTCACCGAATAACATTCATCAAAAACCCGACGCCAACTCTATCGGCGCAAACGACGACTTCCACAGCGTGCCCCACGGATTGATGCGGCGTCGATACTTGCGCGTGGATTAATTTATAGTGAGCAGATTTGCATTGTATCTGCTACATTTCGGCCTTCTTACCCAGATGGCTCCGAATGAAAGGCGATGTCACGACAACCGGTGGCATGCGCGGGCGCAATGTCTGACAAGACGAAACGACCGTCTACGCGTGCCACAAACGATCCAGCCCTCACAACATGTGCCAGGATTTCATGAGGGCACCTCAGAGTTTACATCAATGGGGGTGTCATACAGGTCACGTCACGGAAAGAGTCATTGCAGTCTGACTCTCAGTCTTGAGGGGGGCCGATTTATCCCATAGGGTTGGCAACCTTCTAAGCCACGACTTTTTAGTCCATTGTGATAGATCCGAGCACGTCTGGCTTTTGACGGTGAGGAATGCACCGATGTGTCTTAGGGATGAGAACTCCAGTGCCGTGCTCTCTCTCGTTCTTTCCCTCTCTGTGAACTCTGCATTTTTGCACGACGAGGCCGAGTAAAAATGTGACTTTTTGGCTGTTTCTTTCGCGTTCCTAAGCAATATCAACATTTTCTACTGTAAACGTAATAGCATGCCTTTCTCTATACATTGAGACCATTTTCACTGTTTTTGCTCGCTTTTAGACTCCGTTCTTCGGTTATGAATGCATGGCAGAGCACCCATATAACTACTGATATTTTTTTGAAACTACAAATGTTCTGCTATTTCTGCTTCTGAATAAGTTATGCACATAAAATAAACTTCACAACAATTAGTGTTTCATATGTTCAGAAGTGGAAATGACCATTCGGTGGTGGTCATTTATGTGACATCAGGTAGAATTTTTCAAACAGCAAAACAATTTTAACCAATTTAGACGACGGAATCCCTATCTGCGTTATTACTGCACTTAAGGGCTCCAAATCGCACAGCTCTGATAATTTGACATCTAGGAATTAATAACATCTCAGGTTTTGTTAAAATAACCTTTGTGTTAGCAGGTTGACCACCACGGTTAACATCGGACATAAAATAAATTTTCAAGTTCGGCTAAACCTGTTTATTGAAACTCTCGCGGGCAAATTACTATTCCTTCAATAAAAGAGTCGCTCAAATGCGTAACCGGAGTTTAGGACATGTATTAGCATAGGAGTTTGCACGAATATATTCCAACGTTCATTTTCGCTAAACTCTACTGATATTTTACTTGATATAATAACTTAAACACAAGTTCTGCACAAGAAGAGGACATTTCATTGAAGGATGTGGATGAGCAAACAAAATACGCAACGTCAAAGGCGTCCAAAAAATCCCTCATCAGTTTCCGGTATCAGATTTCATGCCATAGGTCACGTACTGTACGTCCACCGGTGAATGGAAATTCATAAAAAAATCGAGTTGGCGTGCAACGGCAAATCACTGTTTGTCCTTGAAATTGGAATTGTCCTAGCAGGACTGCTGAACATGAGTTTGCCTGCATCGCAAGTACTTTCAGACCTGCATCATAAACGCCGCTTGATTGTATTTGAAATAGTTTCACGTTTAAAGGGTAAACACTTATTATAAGGGGCTGTTTCAGAACGGTCTGTTCCATCTGATTTGCCCGCAAGGGATTGCTGTGCTTTTGGACGAAACATGCTGGGCAGCCTTGATTAAGCAAGGTCGCTTCAAGTCAGGCAATTTCTACATCAAGTGTTTCCATAGAGTAAATGCTTCTCGTTCTTTGGAAGAGACTGTTGCCGAGGTTATTCTTCCGTCTGGCTTTTCACGGTGAGGAATGCGCCGATGTGCCTTATGGATGAGAACTCCAGTGCCGTGCTCCCTCTCTCTCTCTCATTCTTTCCTCTTCTATCGACAATCCGAGCCTACCAGCCCGCCGATGGTGGGGTAGGACGCACTGGAGGTCTACGTCTAAGGCATGTCACCACAAACATGTCCGTCAATAGTCATAAGGACGTTCAGACCCAGCGCAGTCCGGATAGAAACGTGCCGTGAGCCAACCTGACACCTATTTCAGTCCAATGCGTCTGCAGCACAGCCCGTTGTGAAGGCCTATTAAAAACCTTGTTGCAGACATGTATACTGTTTCATTGGATAATGGTTGGGACCGTTCACAATGAAAGGTTTAAAAGTTGCGTTGCACGCCCGGTCGTGGAAGTTATCAGAACTGCGACTCATTTTCATACCCCTCCCCCTCTTCGTTGGCTCTCCTTTCGATGTATTGATAACGAGACTTTTATGATTTTGAAAGCCTTTCATAAATCAGTGGGCGTTCATTCCTGTGCGCAAAATCCAGGTCTCCAAACGGGCCGCACCGCTGTTGTGTTTGACCAGAACAGTAATATTTTGGCCCATGCCGTAGGTCGGTCGGGATGCGCCGAGTTTTGCTGAGTCCCCATCTACTGCGTACATGCGTGTGGCACTCGCTGGATGCAGGCTTCTACGTCGCGTTGACTGCTGAGCCCTGTCTCTTTAGAAGCCGCTACTGGTGTACAGAAGAGTAAAAGGAGGGCTGACCAGGAGTGCGGAACATCGTGGCACTCCAACGTCCGCTCTCCTTGTTAAGATCATCCTGTCGCGTTTGAATCAGGATGTCTCCAGACGGTATAACTCAGTCCTCCTTCAGAAGACGAATCAGACGGCAGGTTTCCATCTAGTGTGGTCTACATAGCCGTCTCATGCCTGCAGTATCTAGGACCGCCTCCTTGATAAGTGATAGACGTAAACTAGGGACCATTTTGCAGATGGGCTGTTTTGTTTTGTCATCCCATATCAAACTCCAGTCGTCTTACCCACGCCTTGCTAATGTATCAATGTGGATATGAAGGTACCAAGGTGAAAAAGAGGCTGTGCAGGGCTGGTTATCTATGAACAACCCTGAGCCAAGCCATCAGTTCATCCCCTCCGGAAACAATCAACCTGGTTAATAGCAACGGTTTAACCATTGTACGCGAATTCAGTATTTCGTGAACTCTGAGATTAAATATTAGCTTTTCCCTTCCTAAATCAGCTTGATTAATATTGCCATATACGCTTTCAATAGGCGCCGTGAATATGTCATAGAGTGAGAAGTAATCAGCTGCTGTGGAGGAAAACTTCATGAGTGCTCAGAAGTTAACTTAACGAGGAAATCATCTTTTTCAGTGCGTACAAAGTGCGGATGTGCAGTACGTGACCTATCGCATGTAATTTGATGACAGAAATTGATATGAGAATTTTCTGACGTCCTGACCGTTGCGCATTTTTCTCGCTCGTCCAGCCTCCCCGAGAAAGTGTACCTTTTGTGAAAAAAATGTGCCCACGTAATTTTATCAAGCAAAATCATCATACATTTGAGCGAAAATTGACGTTAGGATATATTTGGACAATTTTATATGCTAGTAACTGTCCTAGACTTCGGTTGCGCATCCGATAGTGTTTTTCTTTTAGAGCACATGATTTAATCTCAAGAGTTTTGCTTAACAGAGCTTTTCGAATTTAAAAATTGATTTTTCGTCCGATGATTACACGAATTGTTAAAGGATATTTAAATGCAAACCTCATTAGAACACTATTTTTATAAGCGTTATTCTATTTTTGCTATCATATTTACTCGGTTCTTCTACGTGGGTGGACATTCTGTGCATCTCAAACTGTAGTTTCTACAATTACAATCATTTTTGACGTTTTTGGGATTTTCCGCTTATTTCAGAAATTGGCACTCCAAAACGACGTAACGTCGCCTCTGATATCTCTTTTATGTTTCTAACTCCCTTACAGTAGTTATTTATTAACATAGATATTGGTTCCACGCATCAATGTCAGTTTGCGAGCAGTTAGCAATCATTCGTAAATTTCAACACTTTTTATGAGTTAGGTTACAGACTGTATGTGGAGATACTTGAGTGCTTTCAAACCAACCCACACGAGTATGTAGATAATGGTGTAAGTTGATTTTGGGAAAACAGAGAGAAAAGCATATTCATAGATGTTTTGGCAGATTTTTGAATAATTCGTATTGACCCAACTGTTGAAAACTTGACGCCTCGGTGGGATTCGAACCCACGCAGTGAGGGGAAGGCTTTAGTACAGCCAACTCTCTCACCACTTGAGCTATGAGGCCCCGCCGGACAACGCGGGCAGTGAACTTTTGCATCAGATTTGGTGGATTCCAGGCGTTGCAGTAGGTTGGGCGGGTAACTTGACCCAAATGTTATTAAACTGGCGTCGTCCTGCGGGGCCTTGTAGCTCAAGTGGTCAGAGCGCTGGCTGTACTAAAGCCTTCCCCTTACTGCGGGGTTCGAATCCCACCGAGGCGCCGAGTTTTTCACAGATGGGTCAATATGGAAAAGTATATTTCAAAGTTAAGGCTGCTCCTAAATTATTTTAATACTAGGTTAACGATTTTTCATTTTCTTCTGACTTTACCAAAGGAAGTTACTCATGGGAGACATTGTTATAAATTGATTACATTCTCTGCCCTTTAATTACACTACTGACTGCTTTCATTGCCAACTAGGTCGACTCGGACTGCAAATTTTTAGCCCTACAGGGGGTTTGTTTGACGGAAATCCAGAATAACTGACGTCTCTGCAATGAGAGAAAATGCCCCCTGTCCCGTTGTGTGAAACCCTGTTCTTTTGTGCGCGGACCAGAGGGTGTGGCAGCACGCCCAGGTGCGCGTTCACGCTGAGCCAACCGCTGGTGCTTTCTTTCCCGCCTCCGGTCGTTTTCACTCTGTCTTGACACCAGACCCAGGTGGCTGAGAGAGGAAGGGCAGAACGCGGCAGTGGCTGCGTATGTCTGCTATAAATACAAACTCCATCATCACGCATGTCGCCGTCCCTAGCCCCACCATGCTGTGGGACATGCTGGTCATGGTAGGAGACTATGGTCGTTCTGCCATGCGAAAAAAATAGAATTTACTTGTCACTTTCTAAGGCTTTCCTACTTCCCTGTTTGTGGCACCTGCTGTTTACTCGCCTTTCTTGACTTGAAAAGTCTCCCGTTAAGCTTTTCATCGGCTCAAAATAGGCTTATCGCACACCTTGCCTGAACTAAATATCGATTGTTTGGCGGAGTTCCTCGGAATGACTACACGATCTTAATGGTGGGCCAATCAATAGAAATTTAAAAAGGCCAACACTTGAAGTCTACCTTGCAGTAGACGCTTTCTGCCCATGGAATTTGCGCAACTTTCGTGGCCTATGCCGACACGTGTTTTATATGTCAGGAGGGTCAATTATGTCAAACAGAGAACATTCGGGGGATCTCTAAATGGGCGAGTAGCGGCCGAAACCTATTATTTTCCGTTATTTAGTAAACCCTCAGAATTAGAGATTAAACGCAGCTGGATGGTGATCATCGTGTTTATACGTCTTTACCCAAATACTAGATTAACGATTTTTCATTTTCTTCTGACTTTACCAAAGGAAGTTACTCATGGGAGACATTGTTATAAATTGATTACATTCTCTGCCCTTTAATTACACTACTGACTGCTTTCAGTACCAACTAGGTCGACTCGGACTGCAAATTTTTAGCCCTACAGGGGGTTTGTTTGACGGAAATCCAGAATACCTGACGTCTCTGCAATGAGAGAAAATGCCCCCTGTCCCGTTGTGTGAAACCCTGTTCTTTTGTGCGCGGACCAGAGGGTGTGGCAGCACGCCCAGGGGCGCGTTCACGCCAAGCCAACCGCCGGTGTTTTCTTTCCCGCCTCCGGTCGTTTTTACTCTGTCTTGACACCAGACCCAGGTGGTTGAGAGAGGAAGGGCAAAACGCGTCAGAGGCTGCGTATGTCTGCTATAAATACAAACTCCATCATCACGCATGTCGCCGTCCCTAGCCCCACCCTGCTGTGGGACATGCTGGTCATGGTCGGAGACTATGGTCGTACTGCTATGCAATAAAATATAATTTACTTGTCACTTTCTAGGGCTTTTCTACTGCCATGTTTGTGGCACGAGCAGTTTACTCGCTGGTTCTTGAATTGAAAAGTCTCCTGTTAAACTTGTCATCGCTTTTGCTCAGCTCAAAATAGGCTTATCGCACTGCCTTGGCTGAACTGAATATCGATTGGTTCGCGGAGTTGCCGCGAATGACTACGGAAGCTCATTGGTGGGGCAATAAACAAAAATTTGAAATTTTAGCGAATATTCCTATGTTACAATTGAAAAGTCAATTTGGCAAACACGTGTTTTCGGTAACTCTTCATCAGGCCAAAACGGTTACATAGAAGTTTAAGTTATGCGAAGTTACGGGACATATAAGCCCTGTAAATCTGAAAGGCCAACACTTGAAGCTTACCTCGCAGTAAACGCTTTCTGCCCGTGGAATTTGAAGAAATCTCATAGCCTATGTTCTGTGTCAGGAGGGTCAATTATGTCAAACAGAAAACATTCAGGGGTTCTCTAAATTGGCGAGTTGCGACCGAAACCCATTATTTGTCGTTATTTAGTAGGTCCTCAGAATTAGAGATTAAACGCGGCTGGATGGTTATCCTCAGGTTAATACGTCCTTACCCAAATTTAGGACGCCTTAGACAGTCTACTACATACTGTTTAATACCCTTCCTTTTTGGAGAGTTGATTCAAAAATTCACCTAGTAACTGGAATAGGAGACCGCAAACTTTCTAATAATAAAAAATGAGTTCCATCACTCCTCCTCATTGCTCCTCCACAAATAATCAACACTGTGTCAGATGCTCTCGCTCAGGTGTTCAGCTGTTAAATCCAATGACCAAAATACTGCTTAAGATTAGCTTTTTAGGTAAACAAGTAAGATCGCTTCAGTTCAGCTCTTTAGCGCATGATTGCACACTTTTCCTTCGGTTCTTATAAACAGCCAGTAACCCCAGGGGACAAGTGTTAAGCACTTTGTCCCTGGTAGGAACTTAAAACAGGCGTAAACAGCAGAACACATTTCGCAGCGACTAATTATCTGCCACCTGTCGCTACATAGCACAGATAAAGGGCAGGATTCTGCCCTGTTCTCCGTTATTTCAACGGTAGCAGGCCAGAATGTCTGCCGCGTGCCCTAAAGAGTGGGCGCAGTACTGGTTCCTTGAGCGTAGACTAGTTTGTGTCGAGGTAAAATTGCGCAGTACCTGCTGCATTTCTTTTTCTCGGTAATAAGACAATATCAAGACGACCGGATGCGGGCTTGGATGTGGCGACTGACGAAACAAAGCAGTCGGTCTAGGCGTACCACACACACGACCTGGAACCGGCTACGTGTGCCGGACTTCTATAGGGGCAAATTGGATCTCAGTTCAGTGGGAGTGCCATGAGGGTCACATTGGGAAGAATTTACTGCAGCCTTGCAACCAGTCCCCCAGTCACTCCAAATTGCTCACGAGGGGACCGGATTTTAAGAACGACTTTTGGTTAGCAATTTTCAGTATAGCACTGCACTGTGGCTTTCTCGTGCCAAGGAATTCCCCTGTCCGTCTTCTATAATTACCAGTACTCGACGGTATGATGCGGAAATATGAACTTCTCGTAATACAGCTGACATTTCCCGTGTGCTAAACACAATCTTTCTATAATTTACGAGAAGTCCACCTATATCAGAGGGGGGCTTCCTAGTCCTGTGAGCTAACTAACTATCCGACTAAAAGAACTTTGGAACAAACCCGCCTGAAAATGGGGCCGCACTGATCGGACGGCAGGAAACGTGTTCGTCCCGTGTTGCTTTGATGCTCCAAACCAGGGCACTTGAGGATGCATGTATGACGGCAACCAGTAACAAATTCGGAAATCAAATACTATCAAAGAAGAAAGAAACTGGAAGGACCAGTTATCATTTATTTGCGGCCATTTTTTAGTCACACGACCATCCCCAGTTGGAGACGACCTGAGATTTCAGCTCGAATCCAGTCAGTTATCGAGCATTTAAGTCGTAATGAATAAAAGTAAGAAAGATTCATCTACAGTAGGTGGGCTAACTCATGAAATGTCAACCGAAATTCCGAAATGCGTTACCGTTTCGGAAAGATTAATTAAGTATGGTTTTAAAATTGATCAGCCTGCAGTATAATTCCATAATAATTTATTTACCACAGGAAGTTGGCTTTCAAACGAATTTCCTTCCGGCTGCATACAAAAACAACACTGTAAAAATTGACCGCTCACCCAGCATGCATCTTTCTCATTGATTTTCGATGCCCCTAAAAGTCCATTTATATTTCATGGAAAGCGTTAATAAAAATATTTATTCTTTTACTCATTCGGTAGATAATTACGTCTTCTTCTAATTTTATACTCGAGGGAGAGACATGATTCGGTTCTAAAAAATGTTCTAATTATAGGACTTTTAAATACCGTGAAATTGTCGTTCATAAAACGTTGTCTCAGCATTTACCAATGTGACTTGTAAAGTTAACAATATGGATCAAATCCAATGCTAAATTTTATGAACACCATATGGTCCCCTCTCAATACCGTAGAGAAACAAACGCAAAAAAATACATGGATTGTAGTTTTGAAACCCTGAATTCAAGTGTAACGGCAGGTGAGGGTTCAAAATTATTCGGGAACTGGAAACGTTTTTGAAAACCAAATAATATCTTTCCTTCGAGTATGAAATTGGAAGAAGTTGTAACTTTCTACCGAATGAGCGGAAGAATAAATATTTTCATGAATGTTTCCCATTAATAGAATTGGATTTTTTGGGGCATCGCAAATCAATGAAGAGAATGTGTGCTACTTAAGTAGTCATTTTTACAGAGTATAGTTTCTGTATGCAGCCAAAAGGAAGTTTGTTTGAAAGCCAGCATCCCGAGGTAACTGAATTAATATAGAATTATACTGCAGGTTGATGAGTTCTGCA
>CACRXP010000573.1:240867-251169 GCA_902702965.1 Spirometra erinaceieuropaei
GACTTACAAATTTACATTTTCGTCGCCGAATAGAATCCAAAGGATTTGGGCAACATTTTACGAGCAGCAATCCACATTCTTACAGAGCCAATCACTGTTATTTTGAAATCCAGGATTGGGTAATAACAGCAGGCCGTCTGCCAAAAAGTCCGAGGATTATATCATTTATGTTTTCCAATCTTGCAAACTGTCACCTAGATTATGTGGCGCTCGTCAATCAAATCTGTAATTTTGACGTATTATCGCTACCTTATACTACCCTGAAGAACATTAAAGACACATTGTCACGCCATTATAAAGGACTATATGTATATTAACTTCCCCCAAAAGACAAATATTAAAAATACAACGACCCTTGCTACGATCGTTTATTCAGTTTAAAGTTAAAAATCTTTTGCGCCAATTAAGTGGCTTTGAGGGTTGCGCCAGGTCAATTATTCCCTGATGGAACTACTTTAAAAATCGGTCCTTATTTAACATTCTTGATTAACTTTGATTTATACTTTTACGATGGCAGCGTTTATGTTGAAAAGCGACAATATTGAATGGTTTTATGAAGAATTCTTTCAGATGGTCTACTTTGATTTCATATAGGTATCGGCAATAGTGCTTAGAATGAGCATAGTTTCGCTCTTCAAATTTCGCGAAATTAATGCGCAAACTTGGATTAAATCCTTCCGAATAATGCTTTTTAGGCTTGCTCCAAAAGATGATGTGAATATTTGAGCTGAAATCCACCAGCACCTGTAGAATAACTGCGGAATGTTCGCAGACTGTTAACGGGCAGTCATTAGTGTGCAGTCGCCGAACGATTATTCATACTGGCAGCATAGGTATTAGCGAAAAACCCATAAATGCGTGTTCCGCCGATATCCTCCCGCCGCATGGCACAGCTGCGAGGTGTTCGGCTCGTCAGTGGGTACCCTTAGCATTCCCTGCGTGCCACTGTTTAATGCTCTCAGAAATTAATCCCTAACTTAGTGTATGTCAGTTTATTCAAGCTGCGTTTTCAAAACTGGAATACCAGACCCACTGATGAGCCGAAGCCCTCGCAGCTGTGTCATGCAGCAGCAGAATATCGACAAAACACGCATGTATGTGTCTTTAGCTAGTACTTTCGCTGTCAGTTATGGCGTATCGTGCCACCTACTCATGTACAAATGGCTGCCTGTTAGTATGTTTATGAATATTACGTGGTTCTTCCGCTGTGGTTGATGGACTTCGGTCTAAATATCCATCAGGTTCAGGGGATACCATGCTAACACCACAGGCACTGGCCAAAAGCCCATACACGCGTGTTTCGCTGATGTTTTGCCGCTGCGTGGCGCAGCTGCGCGGGGTTTGGCTCGTCAGTGGGTCGCCCAGCATTCCCCGTGTGTTTTCTGGTAGATACTCCAATTTAGAAATTGTCACTTCTTGCTTTCCTCAGAAATTATCTACGAAATTGGAGCAGATCAGTTTATTCAAGGTCTATAGGCTCAGGCCAGAAAACACACGGGGAATGCTGGGCGACCCGCTGACGAGCCGGACCTCTCGCAGCTGCGCCATGCAGCGGCAAAACATCGGCGAAACACGCGTGCATGGGCTGTTGGCTAGTACCTGTGCTGTTAGTATGGTACCACTTTAACCTGAAGTATACTACTAGCTGCCTGTCGGTAGTTAATGAATATTACGCGGTTACCCGCTGTGGCTGATGGACTTTGGCCCAAATATTCATGTATAAAATTCTCGGTCTAAGCCTATAGACCTTGAATAAACTGATCTACTCCAACTTCGTAGATAATTTCTGAGGAAATTAAAAAGCGACAACTAAATATCCATATCAAATTCTAGCCTGGCCCCACAAGCTGAGTTGACGATTAATTTCTGTGGAAATTAGAAAGCTGCAACATGCATCCACATGACTGCTTGAACAGCAAACGTACTTTTTAACTCTTTTTTACTACCATCCAAACATTTGATCTGTGCATTGGTCTGCTCCATGGTAGGACTATTGAAATTCAGTATAGCAGAAAAACAGACGAAACTGCATTCCTTGATACTCAACAAATCTTACGTAATGTTAATCTATCAGCTGCTGGGCCGCATCGGCTATCCTGTTCATGTCTCCAAGTTTTACAACTTTGGCGCGCTTCTTTAGAATACTATGAACATCTACTCTGACCTACAATGCCCATGGTTATTTTGATGAAGCACTTTATCTTTTTATCGTGCTAAAAGTCAATGCCGTCACAAAAAAGCTTTTTCCGAAAGCCGCTTTTTTTAAATTCTCTCAAAGGGTAGGAAAGAGAATGCAATGTTGATAAATGGCGATTGCGATTTTAGGGGGGAGAGAGCACTGAAAGGGGGATGTTTGAAAAAAGGAGGAATTTTTCCTAACCCGTGAAATGACAAGCCTCAACCAAAAATTGCCTCGCTTGTTTTGCTCGCAACATACTCAACAATGTCTTCTGAAGGCACATCTTTTGCGTTTGTGCTGTAAATGACATGGCTGCACGGCTTGTATGCTGTGAAGGCAAACTATCTCTTGTTTTTTTTCAGCTCCGGCCCTTGTCGACAACCTGGGTTATCAGTGGTCCATTCATGATCAGGTTTGTCCAAAGGAGTTTGACACGTTACGCCGTGGAATCTCACGAAACTGCTACAAAATATGAACTCAGAGGACACATTTTTAAATTTCTTGGTACACTCAACTATCACCAAAAAATTGTCGTTAGAACTGACATATTGCCCGCCGACTTTCACATGGGGGAGGGCTGCAGAAAGAGCAAAAATCGAAGGGAAATTTAGATAAACAAGTTCAAAACAATCATGAGATGAGCAGAGGGTCTTTGCTACAGTTTTATACTCCGAACCTCATGTCACCTACTGTTATCGGGTATACTGGTTTGTGAATAAGGCAACAACGCGATGGTTGTCGAAGGTTAGAAGAAAAATCGTTAACTCCATCATCAAAGTCCTAAAACCTAAATTATAGGACAAGTTGTTGCGATGAAACACTGTGTACTATTTCATCGAATTTATAAGAAATCATGAATTCAATCTGTATTTTTGAGGCAGTTTGCTTTAGCAATCAGGCCGGGGTGGATAACGTAAGAGACGTCCTGGGACACCTTTCAGCAACGTTTTACAGAAAATTGAAAATACCTACGAATTGT
Organism: Spirometra erinaceieuropaei; assembly: GCA_902702965.1. Taxonomy (NCBI): domain Eukaryota; kingdom Metazoa; phylum Platyhelminthes; class Cestoda; order Diphyllobothriidea; family Diphyllobothriidae; genus Spirometra; species Spirometra erinaceieuropaei. The sequence goes on from CACRXP010000573.1 coordinate 244,026, forward strand.
GGCACTAGAAATAGTTAGCCGTATGTTCTGGCACAACGTTTTAATACTTTTGAGTGTTGTGAAAGTTATCATGTAATAAAACAATAACACCCTCAAATGTAAAAAATAAAGCACTTGGTTTTCAAAGTCAACGTATTTTGGAAACGTCTCCGAGTAAATTCTAAAACACGTTTATTTTGTTTGTTTATTGGCAGCTTATAAGTCCGGTGCCAGGAAGGCATTCATGTAAGTGGACATTTTTGTTGGTTGCATTTTTTCGCTTACTGGATAAGGGATTTTGTTAAATGATGTCGGCTTTCATCACCTCCAAAAGCTGGGCTCTGGAAGACTTTGCGAAAGATTGCAACCATTCTCTTCCAGAACAAAGGATTTTAATTAAAGTATTTTTACGAGATCCGAGGGAAACTCACTGTATTGGATAATTGACAGTCTCACTCGATAAAGTTTTAGATCGAATCTTGCAAAAGACTATAATTCACCTCCTTTGACATTTGAGTTTTCGGAGGGTGTAAAAACAGTCTATTTGAATCGACAGCTTACGCTACCTGCGTCCAAAATCATTTCGTACTTATCAATATTATAATTTGGGAGAATTGTCCCAGAAAAAGGTTAGCATTGATAGATAGGACTTCATAGACGTTATGGACTGCCCCAATTTACTATTTTGGGTTGCCTTTGAAAGTATTTCATGTCTTTATTTGATTCTGATATGTACACTGACCGAATTTCATAGTCTTAGATTTTAAATCGCCTCTTTTGCTCGCACTAGTGCATTTTTACTCAACTTTTCAACTTCGATCAGTTACTTTTTCTGCTACCGGTATCCCCTTTAGCCCTGAAGGGCGTGAATGAAACTGAATGCCCTAAGAGGATGAGTATTACAACCCCCAACCTCTTACTGTAGACACAAATGAGCTATAAGAAGGGCTTTCAGTGAAGAAGGCGATTCAATCGAAAACTGTCTGTCAGGCGTTTTTCGCAGTCAATCCGTTGTTGAGGCTGTTGTACACAGCATCAAATCCTACCTGTGGATTGATATAAGAGTTATCAGATGAGCAGACACCTACAATGCGAGTCCTATCCCAGACGAATTTGTGTCCAGTTTTCAGTGTATGCATGGCAACTTGGGACAAGTAGTCTCGCCTTTTTACGGTCAACTGATGTTCGTGTATTCGTTTAGAGGTCGATTTTCCAGTTTGGCCACAGTAAACCGCATTACAGATGTTGCATGGCATCTTATAGACGACTTCTTTCTTATCTAAATAGCCAACCCTATTCTTAGGGTGTACAAGCTGGTTACGAAGTATAGTCGTCGGTTTGTGCGCCACATGTATTTGGTGCTTCCTCGGGTATCTTTCAACTAGTTCGGACACATTCTTAATGTACGGAAGTGCTCGCCAGTTTTTTGGCCTTGGCAACTGATCGGAACAATCTAATTCCTTGTCTTTTTCTTTTAACTCCTGTCGTCTCATGCATCGATGTACAAAATATCTAAGATACCCATTCTGGGAAAACAGTCTGAACAAATAATTCAGTTCTGTTTGATAGGTTTGGCTGTCAGAGCAGTGAGTTCTTGCTCGGTTAAGGAGGCTGTTCACGACACTCCGTTTGTGAGAGATCGGGTGATTGCTCTCGTAATATAAAAGAATTTCCGCGTAGGTTTCCTTGTGGTAAACCGAAATGTGAAATGTCCCGTCAGGCTTTCTCTGTACGAAGACATCAAGAAACGGGAGTTTGCTGTCAGCCTCTTTCTCGAGTGTGAATGTAATTCCTGGAAGTGTTGAGTTAATAATGTTGTGGAGTATTTCCAGTTGACCACTTTTGACAATGACAAATGTGTCATCAACATGCCGTACCCATAATTTGGGGTAAAGCGATAGCCTCCAATTTCTGCATCGTGACTTCTGCGAGAAAACCAGAGATGGATGATCCCATCGGGACTCCCTTCAGCTGTTGGGAGTATTCCTGTGCAACTGAAAAGTTCGTTTCTAAACAAAGGTCCAAGAGTTCTAACAAAGCAGATGCAGGGATATCCATGTCGTAGTACTGGAGACGCTCCTCTGTACATTGTCTTGCTTACATATATTTGTTGTAGAACGGAGGCAGTATGCCTTCCGAGCCGAGATAGTGGAGAAAGAAGAGACTTCCGAAACAAACGAGTGTTTTGCGTGAACTCTCAAGTTGGGGACACCAACCTGTCATCAGATGAAATGAAGATAAAGGAGAAAGTGAGCTTTTCATACCAAGCCAGTAGATGCGACAGTACAGAGATTGAGATGCAGACCGCTAGCGTGTGAGAGGGGTGAGGGAACACAGAGTCACGGTCTGATGCAATTCGACAACAGGTACTTTGAACAGGATGAGGGAACTCCAGTGTGCTCGCCAATAGCACGACTACCCGCTGAACTTATCTTATAGCGAGTAGAAGAAAAGGCTTTTCAAACTCTCAAGCCTAACATGCGGCTTCGCTACGTAGGTCATACCTTGTCGTCATAAAGAATTACGAAGTCCAACGGTTGCATCAAAGTCCGAATTCTGTCTTCCCAGCCATAGAGTGTGCCCAGTATCAAGAGTGTGCATGGCCATTTGAGACAAGTGGTCTCGCCTCTTAACTGCCAGCGGATGTTTGTTGATGCGTGTAGAGGCAAATTTTCCCGTTTGGCCACAATATACGGCATCACAAGCATTGCATGGGATCTTACAGACGACTTCCTTTTTATCGAGATAGCCAACCCTATCCTTATTGTGTACAATCTGAGTGCATAAAGTAGTCGTCGGCTTGTGCGCCACTTTTATCTGGTGTTTCTCCAAGTGTCTTTCAACAAGTTCAGACACATTCCTGTATAAAGAAGGATTCCCTAGTGTTTGCTTTGGTCGCTTGATTGGAACTATCTAGGTCCTTTGTTTTTATCTCTTCTCGTCTCATGCATCGACGTACGAAATCTCTAGGGTAACCGCTCTGGGAAAATAATTCAAACAGGTAGTTTAGTTCAACTTGATAGTTTTCTTCATCAGAGCAATGTGTTTTTACTCGATGTATCAGACTTTTTACAGTACTCCTCTGCACATTTATTCGAGTCTGACGACGGCATAGGGAACCGACGTCGAAAATTTACTCAATAAAGTTTTCTTTTTTTCCCAAAGAACGTATTTGCTTTAGAATATATATACAGTTAATGACCTAACTCATGAATTATGTCGAAATGTACGAATGCTTGCCAATCACTCGCAAACCGACCCCATTTCATGAGTCCGATGTCTATGTTAATTAAGTACAAGTTTAAAAGAATTAAAAACATAAAAGAAATATTAAAGGCAGTGTCGCGTTGTTTAGAAATGCCGATTTATTTTGAAAAGCGCAATATCCGGAAAACGTCAGAAGTGGCTCTAATTAAGTAAATTTCGCTTTTAGATGTACAGAATGCATTCTCATACCCAAAAAAGGTAGTAAGTATGAAAGTAGAAATAAAATAACGTCTAATAATAGTGTTTCAGTGAAGTTTACATCTAAATATCGTTTAATAATTAGTGTGATTTCATATATGACGGTTTGTCAACTGCCTACATTCTGAGTGTAGATTCCAAAACATTTTTCCAGGGACTCGTCTTATCCTTGGCTCGTCTGATTTAAATGAGATGGGGTTAAACAAGAGAAACTGGATTTTGCTTGATTTTACCAATGGAGACGCCGTGGAACAAACGTTTTCATAAGGTGACATGTTATGAGGCCGGTCGGTTCCTAATAAATTTAAATAGAACTGACAGGCGTGATCGTAAACAGGCCATTTTGTGTTTATAGAGAGAACTTTTCTTCCGTTAAATTAATTTACACTTTTCGTTCTTTTTGGATTACGTTGAGTTTCAGATCGGCCTCGAAGTATTGCTGAATACTTCTTGATTTTCAGTGTTTCCACGTGATCGTCCACAAAGACAGATTCTGACTCGCCTGTCTGTTAAGAACTTTAAAATAGGATTATTCTTGAAGGCATTTACCGAATCAGTGAGTATTCGGGCGCTCCTTTTTACGAAGATGGTCGTTTGGGTCAAATGCGAAGACTCATTCAAACTTCCTCTGCATGTAACCAATAGGGATTTCAAAGTTACACACCTACTTTCCCTGAAATACACTGATAGTGATGCTAACATCCCATGAGCACGCTCACTGACTGTATGCAGCACAAATAAAAACCCCGTTTCGGGTATACAGACTCTTAAGAAACGCTAAGAAATTGCATTTTTGTGTTGTTTCCGTCATTTTAAGTAACTTGGAAGGAGAATATAACGGAACCTCTGAAGTTAAACCCTCGCACATTGCTGGCCGACTTTTTGCCCAACTTCTCGAGTCACGAAGGACCCTGGCCTATTTTTTTGCTCAAAATTTCAACCGCGAGGGTAACTAACGGTCGGCCTAAAAAGTGTAACAAAAGTCAAGTGGCCTGATGCCGTTGCAAAATTAGAGTGCAAGAAATTTAAATCTCAAAATGGCGCAAAGGGTTCTTGCAGAAGAGTGGAACAAACTTTTGAGAACGGTGGACGCGGCATTTTGTTATTCAAAGCAAAGATGGACTTTGAAGGGGAACAAACGATTAGGACAATTGAGGTTTTTTACTTCTGGCCTATGCCAACTCTGTATGCGTTCAAATTCGCCCAAAGTGCCTTTGAACGGCGATGAATTATTTAACATATTCAAACTTAATTTTTTTGGCAATCAGTAGAAATATGGATGCCTCTAAAGAAAAAATCTCCTCTCTGCTTAATGAATAGGTCCCTTGTGCACACACAACATAACCACAATGATATACTCGAAACTGTTTATGTGTACATACGTTCTGTACTGAGTTTGTGACTACGCCTGCGTGAAATGTTGCAAACTGAGGATTGTATGGTTTTTAAACTGGTTGTTTGTGGAGCACAATATTTCCAAACTGCTTTTCTAATCGAACTCGCCTTACCTTGTCTTGCCAGCGTAAATCCCCCCTTTTCCCAACAGATGTGACTTTTATGTGGCCGTATCGGCTGCCGCGCTTGTCATTTGTCGTCTTATCGAAGTATACACCAGTCCTCTAGCTTAAAATAGTTGCTTACGGTGCGTGACCGATCTCATGAAATGTTAGTCGAAAGTCTGAAATGCGTTTTCGATTAGGAAGGATTACCTAGAGGGGATTGTAATATAAATAAGCATGCATCATAATCCTATAGTATTTCGGACTCGCCAGGATGTCGGCTTTCAAATGCACTTCTTTTTGACCGCCTGCGGAAACCACACTCGGTAAAAAAATGACTGTTTTAGTAGCATGCATTTTTGTTGATTTTTGATAGTCTTGCAAATTCAAATATATTTTATATAAAACATGCAAAAAATATGTTTTTTTACTTCTTTGATAAAAAATCACATTGTCTTCATATTTTACACCCAAAAAATGTATGATTAGGTTTTAAAAGACTTTCTCAATTCCCGAATAATTTTGAGCCTGATCTGGCATTGCGTAGCATTTAGCGATTTCAGTCTACAAGGCGTATGATTTTCGCGTAAACAAAATCATGTATTTCTCTATGCCTTTAAGAAGAAAACATATAGAGTTCATAAAATTTCCCAATGGATCCGGACTGTGTTGTACATTGCATGAGGAACATTGGTAGACGTACATGTGCGGCCCTGTATACATGGACATCGCACGGCCTTAAAAATCTCATAATTTTAAACTTTTTAAACCTAAATGTGCACTTTCTTCGGGTACAAAATATGAAGACGATGTGATTTTCTGCTAAATGAGTAGAAGGAAGCATATTTTGTGTATGTTTTCTATAAAATATATGTGAATTTATAGGACCATCGGAAATCGGTAGGAAAATGCAAGTTGCTTAAGTAGTCATTTTTTACCGAATGTGGTTTCTGCAGGAGGCCAAAAGTAGTGCATTCAAAGGCTGACATCCTGGCAAGTCCGAAATACTATGGGATTATGCTGCAAGCTTATCAATATTACAATCCCACTTAAGTAATCCTTCCTACTCGGAAACGCATTTTAGAATTTTGGCTAACATTTCATGAGATCGGTCACACACTGTGCGTCCGCCCAGTAGGCTAATCTGATACCGATTCATTAATCAAGTAATGTAAGTCAATTCAAAATTTTATAGGCCGCCCAATTTCTCTGATATCTTATTATTTGAAACTTTTCTTGGTGAAAGTTCTCTGTTCGTATATCCCCGTCCTAGTATATCGCCCAATCTCTCATTTCTCATATGATGGGGGCCACTAAAGCATTGCATTTTCTTTGCGCTGACCTGCATATTCTCTCGCCTGTATTTATTGTTATTTTATTACTTTTCCTTTGGTTCGGTAGAAAAGGATACTCCTGAATGCCACAGTATTGTATATGCCAACGAAAATTAGAGTCCAAGAAGACATTTGAGAAGCAGACGCCATCGTTGGGAAAAGAATTTTAGTAGCCCGATGTCTCAGACTCATGTTAGAACCCAACACCAGAGACAGCATAAGATACGGGTAATTCGCGCACAGGGGGTTTTCGTATTTATAGGAGGCAGTTGCAATGCTACTACACACTTATAGAAATAAACGGCTGCCCCCTTTATCGCGGATGGTTGCCCTTGGAGCAAGACTTACTTGATGGTCTGCATTCGAGTCGTTCATCGCCGCGATTTCATCATTCCTGATCGAGGTTGACGTGATGACTACTCGACTATCTGACCCACCGATGCTGGCGCTGCAGAGAGGTCGCCTGCATGCTCACCGAATGGTTAATGGCTCTGCCAAAACTACGTTTCAGCGTCAAATATGGGAGGAGAAATGTCATTGCACCTGCTAATAAACCGATTCACGCGGCTCGCGTGCTCCCTGAGTGGCTCTTCACTCCGCCTAGTACCAAATATGGAGGGGGAAGGCTACTGCACTTACTAATAAACGGAATGAGTAAACTGTGATTCAAGCAGTTTGCAACTCACGCGATTATCATCTCTCGCAAAATTTCGGCCACTTCGAACTTGAATGCGGAGAGGGGTCACGTCGAATGAGTGGCGACTTGGGAGCTGGTGTCACTTGTCCTTACCGCTGTCACGTTTTCAACCATTCGCGTTCCCCCGATACCCTAATTACCCGTATCTGATGCTGCCTCTGATTGTGGGC
>CACRXP010000573.1:251571-280360 GCA_902702965.1 Spirometra erinaceieuropaei
GTGGTGGTGGTGAAACCTCTTCGTCCAACTTTCTGTGCCTCATATTCCCTAGTCACCTTCCTTGCAAGGAGTAGGAACTGATTTGTCTAGCCAATCACTTTCAAAATAAATAGTTATCCCTGCCTTGTTCTAGAGACGATTTAAGCCCATTTGGATTTTATAGAAAAGACAGGGCTTCTGCTTACCTTGATATCAAATTCGAGCTTAAATTTAGCTAGGATTTAGTAGATGTGTGTTTTGAAGACTTAAATAAGGCATAGGAGCGGGAATGGTTGTGCAAATTTTGTGGTTTAAAATAATACAATTTGGCAACAATCAGGCAATGATTTTGTTGTTTAATTTCTTCAGTTTAGCCGTTTGTTCTGCAATTTTATACGCACTTCCGATGTTCGTGAACAAGTTGAAATGTTCAGACTAACGAACTGCTCTTTTCGACATTCAAATAATTTCCTGTTACGATTACTGATATTATAAACAAATTTTCAAAACTATATGAGTAAGTTTTAAGAACAACTGTCGTATTAGAACATTTGCCCGTCTCTGCCGACGCTAAAAATGATTGACTACTAACTCAAATCATAAAGCACTTTGGGTCTACTTCATTTAATTTACAGCGTGGAGTTTTATTACTGTTATTCATTATGGGTTCAAATTTGTGTACTGCATCTCCCCAACTGAGGACTTCTCAGGATTCTCAACGCCTGTACATCTCCTTAAGATATTTGCGTGTTCACTTCTCAGAACGAAGTATTTTGAGTTTCAAGAACCCACGCCAAGTGACGCCAAAAAACTGCCAAATCTCTGATATTCCGACGCTGTGTCGCAGACTCCGCGGATCGAGACGACATCCCTGTGAGATTAAAAAGGCTGAGGAGATTGATTAACTTGACTCCCAGATTTGTCATAGTTTGATGGGCAGATTGCGTGACTATTCCAATCTCTAACTGAAATCAAGCGTGCATTTTAAAATCAGTTAATTCTCCTGAGGCATCTCCTGCAGAATTAAATATTCATGTTTTGGCTTTCGGGGCAGACTAGGGTTGTCCTGAATCGTCCACCAAAGCGCACACTGCCTCTGACAATTTGTTACTTAAATAAGATCTACAGTTGACTTTGTTCGAAAAACTAAGCGAGCAGTCAGATGGTTGGTTAGAAGGTGAAGCAAAATCTGATTTTTGCTTGAAAAAAAATGTCAAAAGCCACCTCTGGCTGAGATTGTGTTGACGTACAAATACGATAGCTTTATTCTCCTGTATTTCAATATTCAGGCACATTATGTAATCGGGTGCAAAGTTTAAATTACTTCTAGTCAGTTGAAGACGCTAAGAAGACTATTAAAGTGTGTATAAATAAAGAAGAAGAAGAGTCGAACACCAGAACACTGTGTTTATTGTCCTGAGCTTTCAGACTCGTACAGGAGTCAATCATCAGAGGTAGCAGCAGCAGCAGAACAAGCGACAGATATAAGGCATGTAGACCAATCATCGACCGACAGCGCAAGACTGGAGGTGACTACGCAGGGCTCTGTACGCCGGCTCCAGATCGACAAATCAATTGACCGAGTTCTCATCTGCAGCCAAGGCTTTAATCAATTCTCGGCCTGTTTTGTTTCCGGTGTGGAGGACTGTTTTGGTGGCTTGTTCTGCTGCTGCTTCCTCTGACGATGGACTCCTGTACGAGTCTGAAGGCTCAGGACAATAAACACAGTGTTCCGGTGTTCGACTCTTCTTTTTCAGTTATGCATACACCTGGAACTCGAAATTTCCTCTTCATTCATTAAAGTGTGTTTCCTTGAGTCTTCCGAAACCAGCCGGACCTGTTCTCGTGATGGCGAACGTCCGAAGTTTGTTGACATTGTCGTCGGTTTTGCCGGCGGCAGCGTTCCATGTGAAATTTTAAAATTTTGTTAGAAAGTTGAACAAAATTGCCTCTTCTCCAGGCTGGCTAATTCGGTAGCCACTGTTTTTCGCCTGACAGCCGACCCATTACCTGAGAAATGTTCCCAGAACGCTAGAGTGGATATTTCCGGTTCACTTGTCATCACCATTCAGTCATGATCCAATATCTGATCAGACAGGTCCGGAGCTCTTGGATTAGTCCGAGCCGAATTGGAGATAATCTATCAGTTCACCACGGGATCGCATACTGTCGGCTCGTTGGCTTATCCTGATCATGAGATGGAGTGAATCTCCCCTAACGGTATGATTCACTGTGGAGAGGAGCAGTCTGGAAGCGAATGTTGGTTGTGGAACGATAGGTTTAACGTCTAGATTTCACATGGGTAAAACTCCAGCAAATTCTCCAAGATTACTTTAAACTTCAAAAGGCAATTTGGCGAGCATACGTCTGCTTTCGATAAATTCTCTTCACGCCTGTACATTTATTTGACTATTGAAGTATTGAATTAAAAGATACGGGCAACTAGATAATTAAGCTGTAGCTCGGGTTTGGGGAGGGGAGGGGAGGGGGAGAGTGAAACACCACGATTCCAGTCAGCGCCAGGGGGAAGGTAATTACCTTCGCCGGGACCTACCTTCCCCCTGGCGCTGACTGGAATTGTGGTGTTTCACTCTCCCCCTCCCCTCCCCTCCCCGAACCCGAGCTACAGCTTAATTATCTAGTTGCCCGTATCTTTTAATTCAATACTTCAATAGCCATATAAATGAACAGGCCTGAAGAGAAGTTATCGGAAGCAGACGTATGCTCGCCAAATTCTTCTTGAATTTTACAATGAAAATTTTCGCAATTCCAAAACAGTCCAAAGATTACTTTAAACTATTTAGCCTACTTGGAATTGATTTTTCAATTAGTGTTCAATCAGAAGTGCCGCCTTTTCCCTGCTTTCTGAGCGTCCTTCACTTATTGTTCGCCCTGAGCCCTGTTCCTACTGACGAGAGACTGAGGACCGTCGGAGTTTGCATAAAACGCTGTATTTTTAATGTGCTGGACTCTGGGCAGCCTAACTAGGCCTATACTCGAAAGTAGAAAAAGAGTACTTAAGTGTGGTTGCCGTGGTGATTATCAACGAATTTAAATCCATGGAGATCCTCCAAATGTCTGATTTCACCTACCTTGCACGTCGGCAACAAGACGTGTCGACAGTTATGGAACCGAATGGCATTTTCGCACTGGCCTTCAAGGAAAATGTATTTGGCCCAATTGTAAAAAAATCGATTGCTTCGGTGGGACCATTATAGATCAACTAATGTCTGACTTCTAATCGACATTGGACATGCTTCCAGATCAGCTTCCTGCTTTTCGAGCCTTTAAAACGCCGGTTATATTTCCGAAAATTGAGGATGTATTCAATTTTATACCAGTGTTCTAGAAAAAAGTGTCTTCAATTTGTTACTTGGAGGAAGAACGTACTTTGCTGTTCGAAAATTTGTAAATATAAGACTTTCCGAATGTTTACGTTTTTGGCAATGCAGTCTAGTATCCGTATCATGTCCTTTTGTCTGATAACATATATGACAAATGCATTTCAACTGACCGCCAAAAGGTTTCTTTTTTGCTGTCATGAGGGAAAAAATATATTTTTTAAAGAGTACTTAGTATGTATTATGAAAACGCATTTTATCGTGCGAAGGATGTGGGACTTGCTAAACTTTGTAGGCCAAAATATGCCCTTCTCCAAATATCAGATCCTAAGACGTACGGCATGCTAAAATTTCCTTTTGGTGTTTACCCATTGACATCTTGTATAGGAAATATAATTGAATCTTAGAAAATGGAAAATTAAGAATATTTTTCACTATCTATTGGAGAATCTCTTGAGAAGCTGGAATGGTGCCCGAGCAAAAGCCGACACATTGACGTGCACGAAGCAACCTCGGGCAATATTTCTTGCCAGTCTGTTTTGGAAGCTCATATTAGTAGTCTTCGCCAACTGAATATATACTTTAGGTCGGAACTTTATAAGCGCAGGAGTAACACGTACTATAGCAAAAAAAGAATTTTGTGACGAGGAACAGAAAAAAAATGTAAATGCATCGAAAATCAAGCGAAGGCCTAGAATTTTTCTTTATTCTTTTTAACTTGATGGCCTATGACCATGTAACTGCCTTCGGGGCGCTTCATATTGGATTTCAAGCCCAATTAGAAAGACCATGTTCCTTTGCACAGTCGAATCGGCCCTGTCAACTCAACTTATTTTGGCGTCAATTATCTTCTGTTAGTTGTCAGAGACCTGCTTGTAGTGAGCGGTCCTGTTCCAAATCGCATGCGTTATAGCAGGTATGCTGTCGACCGTTCTCAAGTTGCACCCTAGGGAGATTTATAATCGTTTCGTAAATTATTTAAAATATCTACTTGCACAATTTTAGTAGCCAAGTTCGATGTGTTTTATACATTCCAAAGACCGCGAGTTGTAGAAGCCTTACCGACATAAACAGGGACAGTGGAATGTGCATTTTCGATTTGTTTACCGTTATTAATCACAAGCGACGCTCGAGCCAACGTTTTGAGTTACGTCAGTTCGCCTCACCTGGCATTATCCATCAAGCGCAAACGACCAACGCGAAGTCGAGGCCGTTCACGATTAGTACAAATAGGCTAGTGCCTTGTTGAATGCCTATGAATTCGGGAACTCGGATGCCCTGTTTATCAGTCTTTCCCAATTAACTTTGAGCCACTCAATATCATCGCCCTACTCACAATTCCTGTCTTCCCTGAAAGCAACGTGTTAGCAGGCTTATCACTAACATAATATTATAAGACCAGTTAGCGAGCACACGTTTATTTTGGGCAAATTCCCGTCAGGCCAGTACATGTTTTTACTTCTAACCTGCTTCCATACAAATATACTGGCCTGACGAGAATTTATCGAGAGTAACCGTATGCCCGCAAACTAGTCCTCTGAATAATTCCATAAATTCAGCCTATTGTGCTGTAGCCATGCACGCGGAGGTTCGCAGACGAATTCAGAGTTTAAGGACGAACAACTCATGAATGACTTGTCTCACACCATTAGCAATTCAGCCAAGCTCGGCGGCTCCGCGCCCCTCAGGTCGCTGGAGGCGCTTCGAGAGATGGGAGGCAAGCTTTAGACCTTAATGGCATAAACGAACATCGATGATGAATCAGTTCAAGAAAGGTCCGGTATGCGATGGTGTGACTGTTTTTTGAGTTCTCTGACATCTGAGGCAATTGAAACAATGTAGCGGTTCTGTCATTATTATCAGGTTTCCAGATTGCTGCGCGATACGGGGCAATGTGTAAGCAGAAACTTGGTTGAACGTTTGGAATCGCCGTGCTGGTAAACTGCCATTACAAAAAGGACGCCACAGCCCGTCTTTTTCGATATCGGAGGTTCTACGACGCAAATTAAGAAATACTTTAGGCGGCTGCAATCAGGCTATGCGAACCGGTCCTGTGCGCACAGAGGAATTTCACACAGGTCCCACAGTTGCCGCGGGTCAAAGCTACCAAACCAGCCATCCGTATATAATTACTTTTACCAGGGCCTACCTTCTCCATGGCGCTGACTGGAATTTTGGTTTCCCTTGTCCCGTTCCCTCCTCAAACTTCAGCTACAGTATACCTATTTACGTGTCCGTATCTTTTGATTCATTATTTCAATAGCCACATAAATTTATAAGCCTGAAGAAAATTTATCAAAAGCTGACGTGTGCTCACCAAATTGCCTTCTGAACTTTACGTAGTATTGAAAAGGGCCAGTCGGTATCCGAGTTCCCATGACTGCCAAAATCTAGGTTCATTCATTGATGTTTTCGCAGATTTTGAATAATTCATATTGACTCAACTGTGAAAAACTCGGCGCCTCGGTGGGATTAAAACCCACGACAGGAAGAGGAAGGCTTTAGTACAGCCAACACGATAGCCACCTGAGCTACGAGACCCCAGGGGGAGACGTGAGTTTAATCGCATTTGGGTCAGGTTACCCGCCCAACCTACTGCAACGTCTGGAATCCACCAAATCTGATACAGCAAGCTGACGGCCAAATCATCTATAAATTACGTGAGCCTAGCAGTCATCTGGCGGTTTCTAGGTGGGTTACTTAGGAAATCCTGTTTGGGCAGTCAGCTTGCTGTATCAGATTTGGTGGATTTCAGACGTTGCAGTAGGTTGGGCGGGTAACCTAACTCAAATGTTATTAAACTCAGGTATCCCCCTGGGGTCTCGTAGCTCAGGTGGCTAGCGTGTTGGCTGTACTAAAGCCTTCCCCTTCCTGTCGTGGGTTCGAATTCCACCGAGGCGCCGGGTTTTTTGCAGTTGGGTTAATATGAAAAATTCGGATCCTCTTAAAGTTGCTACTCATGGAAAGGAGTGAATTAAAGTCGGGTCAGCTGAGTAAGTTTTTGAAAAACTCTCATAAAACCATTAAAATCTATTGGAGGAATAGTCACTGATTAAGAAAACAATTTTCGAGTCGACACAGCTCTCTGGGAAGCTTCTTGATCAAAAGTCAACATGCTTGCTTGCGATTTACAATAGCAGTTATCGGCAATGATTCCTTATTTCCTTCGGTTGCCACCTTTCATCGATGGGTGTAGGTCATTACTGATTACGATCAGGGTTTTATGAGTTGCAGCGCAAACATAGCATGTCAGCGTGATGCCATCCAGTATGACAGTCTAACTGCTATGAAATGGGTACTAATTTTTTTTAAGTATGCACGGTTAACTTTATCTACGATCTGAAACTTCAGAAGGCGACGCATTTTTTCATGACCTGGGCCATGCCATACAATACCTACTGGCCAGAACCCATCACGAGTGCTTGCGTCTCCTCTCATGTTCGTGAGAAGACTTCTACTTCGTCTTCAGTAATCATGGATATCACTCATCAATTGCATCCGCAGCTGCCGTCTGGCCTATAAAAGGTGAGGAGTGTATGATTTTAGCCACCTACATTTATGCGGCCTAAACTTTCTTCCCATCTAAAGTGACATGTGTAAACGCCAGTCGAACCAGGGTTATTATGTCCCCTTGATATTAAAATCCCCTGTATCGAATAAACTTGTTGATTGATGCAAGTAACCCGGTCATAAATGACAACAAACTGAACTTTTAACGATAAACTTTCATGCAACTCACGTAAATGCGCTGCGGTGAGCCGGGAAGAGAAAGCGGGCGTCCGTTGGCGCGGGTCCAACTGATTCTGAGTTGGGCGGAGCCCTGGGCCCGGCAAACCCATGTGAGGGAGTCGCCTTCGTCGACAATTTTTGAGGCCAAACCAGGCAGAATTAGAGGTGCCTGCGTGACTATCATCTCTCCGTAGGCTGTCGGCCAGAGATTTCTATTTAATGTCTCTAAGAGGTAGCAAAAAATGCAGAGCTTGTTATTTAATCGTGCTTTTAAGCAAAACTGACATAGAAAATCTCCGCTCTCCTTCTATTTTTATCGCGCAAACACAGTCGAACAACCTTACGGCGGAAGCATACTTTTCGTGCATCTTTCTCCCATTTCTGTGGTTGGAGTACTACTTGCGTGCTTATCCACGTGTCTCAAGCTGTCCTGACTAGGAATTGACCGCTGATGTATGGAAGTAATTCTACGTTGAATCGGCCGCTTTGGGATGATTTATGGAAATAATTCTGCATTGATGTTGTCGCAAAAAGGTTGAGTGGATGGGGTTCGAAGTCCTACCTTACCGACCGTTTCTTCCTTCCTGCTTATTTGGTCGGGTTACCACGGAGTTGTTCGTGTAGTTGTTCTACTTAAAACAAGTCGGTATCTCATCGTGGAGGCTGCATCCATTTCAGCTGACTCACTGATTAAAACCGTGAGTTACTCAGATCAACAGTGCATATTTACCGACGAGTAGTCAATAAAACTCCAGATATCCAGCATATTTCCAATGCAGGAGTTCAGGATCCATGGTTGTAGGCAGGCTATGAATATTATGTCAGTAAGGAAGTATATCCCCTTGAACGCAGCAAGAATGAGGATTTTTCATTTTTTCTAAGGCAGATTTGCAGATGACGGAATGTTGATTTTCGAATGGAAATTTGTAGTCAGTTCCCTCAAACGAAGGTCCTGCGGAAGGAGGTCGTGATGGCATAACACCCGAATAAAACTGCGTACTTCCTCAAATTTTAATGTTTTTTGCAAAAGACTGAAAAGTTAAAGCCCAAACGGAAGTGCTTACTTTCATTCTGCAGCTGAAATAGGTTTGTGAACGCCTCTCTTGTATATTTTTAAAGTAATAGTTACCGAACTATTCTTCTTGTTTTCCATGCTTCAGGCAATAATTCGTTCTCAGTCTTAGTCATCCAAGTAATTCCAAACAGCTAACCTGACTGCGAGTTTGACTTAGTATTAGTTAGGACTCTCCTATTTAATTGGCTTGATCAGGGATAACCATTGTGTTAGAAATGGCTGTCTTCTTAGTCATCAGTTCTTTCCTGCTAGCTGCTTCAAATCTTCATTGTCATTGTCTGTTTGATCAATCTTCCAACCCCATACGCCTCTAGCTAGTTTGCTCCTGTAAGAGGACGCATAGAAAAATCCCTCAAAAACGAATTTTCTGCACTGACTTTATGGAACGTTTTAGTCAAGTTGAAGAGGAAGTTATGCTTTTCCACGGAAGAAAACATCATGTCAATTCTAACTTACTTATTTCGATAACACATCGATAAAGACCGTTGTCGTTTATGTCCGCAAAACGAACACGCAGCTGATAGGTTCGCAGTTGATCCACATTAGTCCCTGGCATTGTAGGGGCATAATCTGGTCTACCCGGTAGGAAGACAGCTTGGTACTTCGGCATGCCATAGAGTCCAATTCTTATCGGTTCCAGCAGTTTTCCACCAATACTGATTTGTTTACCGCCGTAATACCAGCTTGCTTGCTAAAAAAAAATCATGAGGTCGTAGCGTATAAATGGCTTTGTTTGTCCATTTTCTGGACGAAAGGTGATGGTGACTTTATGAAATGTTTGCAATGTATTCCTCCTAGGGCTTCAAAATTAGACAAAGTACTGCTAATATTCGCTGAAAAAAAAATTACAAAGATAAATTTTTGAGCAATTAATGGTTTTGCGATTAATTACAGAAGCGAATGTTGCTGATAAATCACTATCTTTGGTTCGCATGGCCCTGCAGCTATTTGGATGGACTTGACTAAAATACAAATGCTTTCAGGCAGTCAATGCCGTCCACATTCCACCTAAACAAATTACCTCTCTGGATATGCAATAGAAATAACACTTTGACAAAAGCTAGCAGCGTAGGAAATTCCACCACCTCCGGTATGACTGGATACCGTCAGCCTGACTAATATATGTAACATTCTCAAGGGGCACCACCACAGAAGTGCGTATCTCAGCAAGGTTGGCACCAAATAGGCGAGGTAATTTTTGCTATAATATACTGAAACGATTCTTGAGTCATGACGCTGTCCAAACATTCAAATTTATAATTCACACCTCACAGGTGACAAGCGCTTTCTGTTTTTCCTGACGACTAAAATTTCAGTAGTTTGGTACTGAAGACGATATAGGACCTCTCAATTCCCTATGATTCAGGAGAACATTTATTTTAAAACTGACCCTTTAAAACTGACCCTGAACCTTCTGAGTTCGTATTTGTCGGAGATTTGTTCATCATTTCGTCAGTGACTTGGTTCTGTCTTTTTTGCGGTACATCCTGTCAAAATAAATCTTGGTTTCCTTCAACTGCTTAGTTTTTAAACGACAATTTGCTTAAGCAACATTGTAATGTTGCTTACATAAGCAATCCGAATTTTCGCGACTAGTTGCCACAAGCCAGCTTAAAATCATCCCTCTTCTGTCTGTTTCTTTTAATTTTTCACTATTCGAGAGTCTCAGACGTTCCTTCCACGTCAACTAAATCCGGAGCCTTTCATCTACGTCTTATGCTCAGTTTCGTTTGATAGTCAGAGATTTCAAAAATATTTGGATTCTACTCTCAGTCAGACTGTGGGTGCAAACTCTGGTTTCAAAATTGCTGTCCAAGATTGGGGCTGGCACTGACAAAACTTTCGTTACAATAGTCAGGTGAAGGATAGCACATTAGGTTTGGTAATAATTTGCCAGAGAATGCAAATTTAAACTTGCCTAAGTGCATCCAGTTATTGACGTGTGACACATTTTGACTAGCTGAGGATGCAAATGACGCTTCAGAACTTAAGAAATAATACAAGCCTAAAGGTTTCACGAAGAATTTTTCACGTGAAGAACTGCGACTGAGACGTGTCATTCCTTTAGGACTTATTTGCATTACTTTCGATATCTAGTCTTCATTGTCTGAAAAACGACTACACCTTCGTGATGGCACCCTTAACAGGGGCAAATTTACATAGACTTTTTTACAAAATGTGTTTACACCGCAAAGACATCAAATAACCTCTCGTAGAACCCGATGCGCGGCCGACTGCCGAACTTGCACTTAGTGAGTTGCCGTATCATGATCACTCTGCCATTAGACTGCGTACTTCCTTTGTCTCGAAAGGCAAAATGTATGTGACTCTTTTCGAGGAGTAGTTAATAAATCTACTAAGTCATAATCCATAGGATAGGCGGAACTCCCTCCCCGCTATGAACGGACATGTTTGGCATTCGTTAAAATAGCGGATCACTGAGGACTTGTTTTCATGAAACATTAACAATTAGTTTAATTACCACCTTTTTCTAATACACTTCTAATACAAAAACTTATAAAGCTTCTAATTGTAGAAATCGACTGCCGCCGTCAATCGGCCGCATTAGGAAGAGATTCACCAGTAGTAATAACGAGGAGACAGCTGTAATGTGGGCGTAGAGCAATTGCCCGGGCCGCTCAGTTAAGCAAAAAAGCACTATCGCAGGTGCTGCCCACACCAGTCTTTCAGCATCCTGACTAAACAATATCTCGACGATATAGACGGTGCAGACAAAGCCGGCACCGATGTGTCGATGGTGCCCATATACGAAGTGGATATACTCTTATTATAGGTGTAACCGCGGTGCTTACGCCACGTATCGCAGTGATAATCATTCAAAAAGAACAAAATCCGTCTTCGAAACGTTATTTTTTTGATTTTTTACCGTTTATACTCACGTTTAACTGAGATTCGTCCAAAACCATTGTGCAATTCAAGTAACCCGTGTTCTTTTCTTGTACAACTTCAACATTTATTTTGTCAACAATTTGAGGAATAAAGTTAGCACTGTAGATACCTAATGGGAGTTTTTAAATTGAAAACTCTGCCCATACATCTCAGAAGGAATCCAACAAATACCACTATCAGAGCATTCATGTGGGAAAGGCATACAAAAAACCGGTATTTATCTATTTAAGCTTATTTATGCAAACAAACAAGACTGTTATGTCTGGTAAAAACTTCAGGCTTGACACAACTCTAATTGACAATCGGCATGCAATTAGATATAATAAATCCTTTCGGGGGCAAAACATGTACGAACTAAGTCCAAAAGAAATATGTTCTTGTTCCATTCCCGCTACAAGACTTTGATGAGCATTCAACAAGGTTTTCTTTTAAACCTGGTAAGTTTATGTAGAGAGGTCCTCTAAGGGTTAACAGAAATGAAGCCGTCCACTTTCTGCGTATTCTTTAACCTTTAGCCAGACGATGCATTGTTTTAGACTCATAACATCGCTTAGAATTTCAGGCAGCTATTTTCCGTAAATTTAAGTCCGCGAGGGTGTTGTCACCAAAGTCTAGTGTAGACCTCATTTGTCCACGTGTAGCGGTACAGGACACTTGCGTATAGTAGTAATTCAGTTTGTTTGGAATGTCGCTTGAAACTGTCTTATCATTTGGTGGATGTGAAATTTACTTTACGAATAGACTCTACAAGAATTCGGGGAATAAATATTAAAGTTTCTGTCCAAGATTAGCAGCCCAAAAGCATGGCCCTACGACAGACGCAGCAACAGATGTCCCTAGTAGTTTGTTGGGTTTGAGAGAGCTTGCATATTTGCTTTAGATGACTTTTGACGGTGCATACAGACCTTGATTATTTCTTCATTTTGTCCTTTTTCGCTGCCAACACCAGATACAGTTCTAAATGCGGAACAAAACGGGGGCGAATCTGGTCTTGATCCCGTCCATTCCAATTTTACCCCGCCTTTAGGGCGGGTACATCCGCCAACGGGATTAGTTTTCTTTCTCCCCAAAGTGCATTGGAGATCTTGGATGGGAAATCGAATCTACCCTCCATCCTTGGCTGCTTTAGAGGCTACGCTAATTCTTGTTCAAATCACGACCAACTGTAACGCACTTTTGTTACCAGGCTTACTTTTTGTCTCTGACTTCATCCATTCCAAAACGGACGGCTCATGGTATGATGGACCTTGCCGCCATGAGGAAAGTCGGCAAACAGAAAGAAGTGTTAATTGTATAGGCCGAACGAAGCTTTCTTATGAACCTTTTATGATATTTTCGCTTTCTGCTTTTGTGTAATCTGCGACATCACGAACAAAAACAGGTGTTGCAAGTGCGGTAAAAGGGCAAAGAGCACTGGAAGCAATGACTCACAGAAACTAACAGGCAACTTATGGAACACGAACTATATTTTTAGAAAGCGTGCTTAGTGGACCTCGCAAATGAACTCACACAATTCGTCTTGTTTGGCAGTAATAAAGCCACACTAGTCCGGCATAGTTCGGTTTATTTAAATGTAATTGACTACGCCTGTAAGACCCTGTTGAAAACGGCTCATATACTATTCAGGTTAATGCAAATATGTTATTGCACTGTTGACATTGACGTATGAATCGTGCAGAACAGTGTTTTAATAATGCAGGACTGAGATCTACACACCCTCAGGTATCGAAGAAATTTTGAAATGTAAAATAATAGTCATCCCCGTTAGCGGTAAGTATGTGCGAATCGTTGGTCTGGTTTAACAAAAGTTTCATGGCCAGATCAACGGTGTTTTTCAGCCAAATATAAATCCATCTCATGCTTGTATGCCTCCGATGAGTCTGTCACTATTACCACCTCAAAAAATTCGTTCCTGGCACCGACAATTTGCTGCGAAAACGAGTACCTACGAACATCCAGGTGCACTAAACTTCCTCGCGGCTTGATGCAGTTTCCACACAGGTTAGTTGTTGCTGCCACTACGAAGATGTGAATGGTACAGTCCCGATTCCTCACCATTAGATAAGTCAGTATCAGCTCTGGGATCTGTCTGTAATCAAGGGGAGATATATCAAGCACATCAAGTCTTCATTTCCATAATAAAAACCTTCGCCCCCTCATGACTTTGGTCACCCTCCTTTGAACTCTTTTTTGCAATTTATGGTTTTTTCGGTTGAGGGCACCCCGCCTGTATTTCATATTCCAGTTGCTAGCGAAAAGGTGCTCCAAATAATTTTCAAAGTTGCTGCTTATCTACGTCTAATAAAGTTATTTTATTAGCGGAAGGAACATTGGATGCTCTTTTTTTCGATGCCGCATTGAGCGGTGGTCTCCGGGATGAGGAAATGGTGATTTTGAGGTCTTTTGTGTAGTTACACTGGACAGGTACCTTCCGTTAAGGAAATACTGATTAACATCTCTATTTGCTCTTTTCTTCTTCGCTTTGAACCGCAGTACGACAGAATTTTCAAGGTTAAGCTTCAACAAGCACTTTTGGTACCATTCACATAGACGATTCTGTTCTTCTTGCTGGATCCGTTCATAATTTCTGCATTTGATCGCTAGCGGATTATTCGATTTTCAGCAGAAAATTTGATTGCCAATTATACTCACTGTTATTGGCTGTCTCCAGAGGAATGACCTACGAACGTTTATGACTTTTCCATTCAATGCTTTAGATTTTTCTCACCGGAGGTGGGTCTTATGAGGAGTTCAGCTTTGAGCTCCTCTCTTTCTTCTGCTCGGCCGGTGAGAAATCCCGCTAAAAAAGTTATTGGGGACGTTTTATGACGTTGGCCTCCTGTTCAGCAGTAGCTGTTCCCCATTTTGGAGAACAAGCTTTGGCAGTCCGGGTTGGCTCGATTCATCTTTTGAATCATTTACTTGACCCACCCCAAAGGCGTTTAGAACGATTACGTTCTCATTCTAATTTTAAAGAGATTTGATGAAAGGCTTGATTAATTCCATATTGTAATCTATTCTGTCGTTTGGGGTTTCCGAAGCAGACTTAGGGATGTCCTTTATGGCGATGCATTTACGGAAATCTGCTAGAAGACCCTGAGTCTGGTTTTATGCACAGAGACTAAATTGCCCCATTCTCTGCTGATTTCATTGTTTGATTCAATGGCAGTTGCCATGGCATAGTTACAACATGGTTCCTTGCTTATCGAGGCATCTCGGCACCTCCTTTGGCATTGCGACATTTTTTTGCGTTGTTTTTGCACCCTGCCCTCTCATATTGACAATATGATCTACCTTGTCTTTTCAAAATCATGTGGGGCATTTTTGTTTTCTGAAATGCCCTCGGGTTATCCTTTTTTCGCCCAAGGGGCTGGTTCTCGGCTATGCTCAGTTCCGTAAACCTACCCTCTTCATTCTCATCGGCTGATACATTTAAGTTAGCCGTGCCTGTGTACGTTCTTTCATTTCTCTGAATCTCTAGTGTGATCGATTTCCTCTCGCTGGATAAATGGCGAGGAAGTTTCTTCAACTCCTCCGCCTCCATTTTCGGGTCCTCTATCTCCTTCTTCGTTTCCACAAATTTCTGAATGAGTCTGAAGCATGTCGCACAGGGTTCGGCTTTGTATCTAACATCCATCAGACTCAACAAACTATTTTCCGGCTTGACGGGAACTGATTTGATGGCAGAATACACAAAACTGCAGTCCTTTCCACCACAATTAATGTCTTCTCTCTCACCGACCACCGTGATAGCAATGTGAAGACATGCCTTCAGCATACAAGAAGAGAAACATATCATTAGTTTTTATGTGACCTTGGCTACCAACATACAAAGGAATGTCGCTTATTGTACAGTTTTACCAACACAAACGTAGAGGCTTGGTTTTCTGGTTACAGTTTTAAATTTAGCGCAGTTACCTTTCCTTAAATAGTGAACACGTGGGTGCGTAATAAAAGTTCTAATTGACCTATCCCAGGAGTTACCTAATGCTCACTAATGGATACCTCTGGTTCGAATGTTTACGATCATAGCTCGTGGTTTTTCAAGAGTACCACATTGGTGCTTGGTGAGAATGATCTGGAGATATGAATTCTGAATGCCGTTTTCTATTTTTGAGGAATTGTTCCGGTACGTGTCTATCACGGCGTGGTATTCCCATTTTAGTTGACTTTGCTCCCATGGGGCATGGATACCCAGCATGCCAGTCATTTTAAGCGCCTGGGTGTCCGGCGTGTGTTCCCGTTACTTCAATCACTTTATGGTCCTCGCTTGTTGGCCATCTTAGCAATCATGTACACGATCGTCTCTTATATACGCATTCACATAAGAATGGTTATCCTGATAATTCGGAATGCCCAGGACAAACCACACCTTACTTGCCCGTAAGACAGATGGAATGTGTCTTCGATGCAGGCCGACACTGCGAGACTTGGGATCGAAGCTCAGGCGAGGTGACGACCTTCTAGAAGCCAGTGCAAGAGACGTTTTGGTGATCGGCAACTACGGTCAGACAACTGTCAGCCAAATGTCGCGTGACATCGCGCCCAGAGACTAACTCGGTAGTTCAGTTCAGTTTTATCAAGGGAAGGGTGAGCGAACGCCCCTAAACTCCCTCTTGGTTACAATAACGTTGTAAACAGACGCCAATACATAAAGAATGTTTAAAAGAAGAGTGGCTGAATAATAAAATGCAACAAGCGTAAATACCAGTTTTGGGAAATGCTAGTTTGTCTCAATATATGCATGGCGGGTCAAAATCGTTGCCGAAACAGGCCAAGTACTATGGGATGAACATTTAACCTTCAGTCGGAATTCATTGGGTTAAGCGTTATCATCCGATGGGAGTATTTCCAAAAGATAAAGTATTGTTACTGAAACGTATGAAGTAGCATGTTTTATAACGTATGACTTTCGGGAAGGGTGATTCATGTAGAAAATTTTGTTAGTTTCTGATGGTATGGTGGCACACATCCCTGTACTGGTCAAGCTTCCTCTTAAATTTGTCCACGGACGGAGACGTACTGACGTCCACAGGCAGAACATTCCATGTCTTAACTACTCTGGAACTGAAGGAGAACCTCCTTGCGTCCAGTTTTGTCCTCTCAGGCTAGTAGTGGTGTCCGGCTCAAAGACGTCGGCGAATGCTAGACCACAATCCTGACTCCGCAGTAGGCGAAACGCTTGAATTAAGTCGTCACGTAGCTGCCTGTAGTCCAGGGGAAGAGGTCAAGATTGGACAGTCGAGTTTCGTAAAGCAGGTTGCTTTGGCCTCTGGCGAGCTTTGTTGCCTGTCGTTGGACTTCTCGAGGATGCTGCGCTCTTTAACAGTCTCCAGGTCCAAAAGGCAAATTCCAACTGAGGTTGCACGAATATCCCGAAGGCCTTACCTAAGCACACTTCGTCGAACTTCGCAAGTGTCCATAGCAACTGTTATTAGTGTCGTAGGGTGCAACGTCAAACCGTGCGGCGTATGCAGCAAAATTTCCGAACGTCATCTGTGAAGACGGCTAAGTATTCTCCAATGTTGCGACTTTCCGTTCAAACTGCTAATAGCTTAATTATCTACTTGCCCGTATCTTTTAATTCATTACTTCAGTAGCCATATAAATTTACAGGCCTGAAGAGAATTTATCGAAGGCAGACATATGCTCGTAAAATTGCCTTTTGAATTTTACAATGGGAATTTTCGCAACAATGTAGATGTTGTGGATGTATTTTAGTCCGGAACTTGTTGTATTTATGTGATTTTTAATCATACTTGTGGAGTACGTTCGACCGCCAACTGTTGGTCCGTTCGCGTTACTCACACAGAGTATGTTGAACCTAACTGCTTTCTAACCTGTCAAGATTCAGTGGCCTGAGTCGGCTTACTTCGTGCAGTCCGTACGTGGAAGCGGTGTAAATAAGTGCAGAATTGTACGGAAACACGGTTCTATGATTGGCATGATTAGCAAGACTTAAATGTTACACTTCCAGCCAAATGTCTCCAGGGGTATAGTCAGAAAGATGTGGCGTATAGTCAGACGGGCAGTGTCAAGCTGCGCGGGAAGAAAACGGGAGATTCAAACAAATAGCACGAGGGTTGGAGGAAAACAGAAGGCCATAATTTTCCAAGGCAAACAAAAAATTTAAAGTATACGGTAAAAGGTGTCAGAAAAGGCAAAACATACGTGGGAACGTACAATACTGACAGCATAAGTACTAGCTCAAAGCCCAGACACCCGTATTTTGTTGATATTGTGCCGCTGCACGACGCAGCTGTAAGAGACCTAGCTAATGAGTAGGTCCCCCGGCGTTCCCTGTGTGTTATCCCCCGAGTTTACGCATTAATTTCCTTGGAAATTAAATGAAACAATCTAGAAACTGGAGTTTATATTATCAGGAAGCACGTGTAGAACGTTGGGGACCCACTGACGAGCCGGACCACTTGCCGCCGCGTCATGCAGCAGCATGAGATCGTCAAAACACGCGTATCTGAGCTTTTAGCTAATACCTGTGCTGCGGATATGGTAACCTACTTAGTAACCGTTTCCTCCATTGTCCCTGGAAAGAATGACCAAATCCCCACTGGGCCGAAATATTTATTGACAAATTACACACTACTGGAGCAGCGTTTTCTCAGGCATGCTTTGTACAGGTAAATTGACCAAAAGCCAATATGTTATGATTTATGATAGGGTTTGAATTATGTTCAACGTCATCCCGTTCTGCAAGCCTGTAGCAGTCCGTCTCCGTGGCCATTGGCGCGGCCGCTTACTCACGTGTGTCTCCAGTCCACCTCACGTTCCCTGTCAATCGATGGATTGGGCCGAACGAGACTTGACACCGGCGTGCCGAATGTCCCAACCCAGTCGACACTGCGTCCTTCGTTGGCCGGCAGCAGGGGGATAAGGGCCAGGCGCCGTGGCTGACAGCTTCGACGGCCGTCACTCGTCCGGTGAGAGGGACTTAGTGCCTCTGTCCTCTCTCTCTCTCTCTCCTTCTATTTCGCTCGTCCTAGTACTCTGTCTTCCATGCCTTTTGATTTGGGGGCCTTCGGCTTATCGGGCATCGCACCTCGACGAGTCTCCCATTTCAATTCGAGGTCAAAGTTTGCGCGAGTCACTACGAGGGGGGCTTCTCTGGGTCTCCTACGGCCTCCACTAGGAGTGCCTCTTCTTCTCATACCTGTCCAACCACGTGCTAGAGTGGGTTTCCCAGCATGCTCCGGCTGGCACCGCAGTGCTTCAATACGTCACTATCCGTATGCGTAAAGTGCCGAACCAATGCATGTGTATGTGAGGGAACGAGAGAGAGAGAGAGAGAGAGAGAGAGAGAGAGAGAGAGAGAGAGAGAGAGAGAGAGAGAGAGAGAGAGAGGATAAACCTTACGTGGCACAAAATTTCGCAGCTACCTGTGATAGCCCTCCCTCAGTTACCATTGTCAAATACCAATGACAGATGTCGGGAGGGAATGCAAACATAAAAATGTTAATAGAAGCGGAGATGCGCGTCCCCGAACATAAAGGAGAAGAAAAGACGATCTCGGGAACCATAATTATACTGTCCTGAAGTTTCAAAAGCAAACAAGCTTCCATCGTCGGAGGTGAGTGTGGTATCACGCTTCACGGTATTTATAGGTGGCTGGCGAGGATTTTACACATGAAGTCAGGGCGGCAGGGAGGAAGGGGCGGGGAGGGAGTCCTAGAGCGTCTTGTCACCGGATGAGGAGGTGGTGTATCAGCTTTGGTGGTCACCATCCGCAGACACACAGGGATTGCGGAGGACGAGGGGGGGAGGGTGACGGAATGTACTCAATCTACATCGGGGGCTGGCGTTGAGACGTTGGCGGCTGTCGTTCGTACCTTCATTGACCTTAGCTGTTTTCCAAGGCTAGGAATCTTGTTTACGCCGCAACGATTGTCCGTTTTCTCGTCTACCGAACTAGTGGATTGAACTGCCGTGGTAACGACTGTGCCTTCGTTGGACCCAGGGTGAGCGGGCCTGAGTGCGTATCCGCCTTGGACTCGCTCATGTTTGGATTCATTTTTGGCCTGTGTTCGCGTTTGTTTATTTGTTCACTGAGCTGCGCCCGAAGGGCTTGGTAGGCAGCGGGAGGAGCCACACAACGGTTTATGGAGGTTGTCCCCGTGTGCCAGGCCTCGATTGTTTCTCTGGCTATGCGGTCGTTTCCTCAGCCCAGAATTTCGGCGAAAGGCGAACGTGTGTCCGGAATCGGCGCAATGGTCTGCCACAAGATACAAAGGGTCCATTCGCCTTACTGCCCTCATGTGTTCTCCAACATGGGTCTGTAGTCGTTTTCCGGTCTCCCCAATGTAGTTGACTTCACAGGAGTATATGGAATCCGGTAGATGTTCGTGGTTTCACCTCGTGGCAGAGGGGTCTTAGGTCTCATGAACAGATGTCGAATTGTTGACTCCGGTCGGTAGGCGATGCCAATCCCCAGCGGTCTTAAGAAACTGGAGACCGTCTCATAAAGGCCGTCGATGTATGGAAGCGTCCGTCATATTTTTGGCCGTTCTGTCACCAAACGTCGGCTTGATCCGGCCTGTCTGGCGCGTTCGATGAAGTTGCGAGGATATCCGTTGGCCATGAAGAGGCGCTGGAGGTTGCGTAGTTCTGACTTACTGTCGTTCGGCTTGCCGCAGTGTGTTTTTGCCCTTCTGTACAGCGTTCGCTCACAACTGCGTTTGTGGCATAACGGGTGCTTACCGTGGTAGCTCGGGATTTGGCATGTATTAATGGCCTTCCTATATACCGTAGTTTTTAGATACCCACTGGGTTTTCGATGGACGAGTACATCCAGGGACAGCAGTTGGTTGTTGATTTCCGCCTCCAATGTGAACTGGATGTCAGGGAAAACAGAGTTCAGAGCATCATGGAATTCTTGGACCATTTCCCGCTTAATGATAACGAAGTATCATCGGCATATCGAGTCCAAAATTTTTGCTAATGGATTGCACAAACTTTTGGCGAACTGCCTCTGCACCACATAAAAATGTGTAATAGTGATTTTGGCGGGTTTAATCACAACTTTTATATTATAGCCTGCTCACAGGTCAATGAGGGTGAAACGATCGTTCATGCGTCAGCATGCGATAGCACACAATATAGGAATATGCTAATAGAATAATAATATTACCATTACGATATTATTATACAAACAATACAGTGATAACAGTACAGTAGGTGGGCTATCTCATGGAATGTCAACCGAAATTGCGAAATGCGTTTTCGTTTCGAAAAGATTAATTAAGTAGGGTTGTAAAACTAATCATCATGCAGCGTAATTCTATAATAATAAGGTTACCTCAGGATGCCGACTTTCGAGTGAACCTCTTTTTGACTGCGTGAAAAAACCATACTCTCTAGGAAAATGACCACTTATGTAGCATGAATTTTTCTCATTGGTTTTCAATGTCCTTAAAAATTCAATTATATTTCATGGAGAACATCCATAAAAAGATTCCTTCTTTTAGTCATTCGGTAGAAACTTACGTCTTCTTTCAATTTTATACTTGAAGAAAGGATATAACTCGGTTTTCAGAAACTTTTCCAATTCCCCATTAATTTTGGACCCGACCTGCCGTTATATTTGCATTCAGGGTTTCCAAACTACAAGCCGTATATTTTCCAATTATGGAAAACCATATATTTCCCTACGGTACTAAGAGGAGACCATATGGCGTTCATAAAATTTAGCAGTAGATTTGAGCCATATTGTTAACTTTACAAGCCACCTTGGTAAATGCAGAGACCTGACGTTTTATGAACGGCCATTTCGCAGTATTAAAAAATCTCACAATTATAAACTTTTTTAAAACCGAATTCCGCCCTTCCTTCGAATATAAAATTGGAAGAAGACGTAATTTTCTACCGAATGGGCAGAAGAATAAATATTTTTATGCATGTTCTCCATAAAATATAACTGAGTTTTTAAGTGCATCGAAAATCAATGGAAAAATGCATGCTACATACTTAGACACTTTTTACAGAGTGTAGTTTTTGCACGCAGCCAAAAAGGAGTTCATTCGAAAGCCGGCATCTCGAAGTAACTGAATTATTGTAAAATTATTCCGCATGATGATTAGTTTAACAAACGCACTTAATTAATATTTTCGAATCGAAAACGAATGTTGGAATTTCGGTTGACATTTCATGAGTTAGCACACCTACTGTATATGCTAGTTATAAAATGGTAAATTAGATTAGCTAAGGGTCTGACTGTACTAAAATGTTTCATAGTACATAAATTGCTAAAACGATGTAAAAGACACCGACAGCGGAGTTGGGAGGACAATTTCAGCCAAATGGGTATTTAAGTGCGGACTCGACCCGTATCAAGCCTCCCGATTACCAGTCACATATTCCCTCACATAACCCGAAACTCAAATTACACACGCTTGTACTACTTGCATTTAGTGAGTAACCGTTAATGATTACTCTTTGTCGACTAGCAGGCAACTGTCTGCCTTTCACATGCAAATCTACAAAATCTTTTTCAACTTCCCACTTATCACCGCTTTTCTCAAACGATTTGCAACCAATAAGGAGTTCAAAGGTGTTCGCCTATATTTCCCTTAGTGAAACTTAACTGAAGAACGAGGAAAAGCACCCTGTCAACCAAGTGCGCTCAGTCTACATCTGGTTTCGTCGGATGTCATGGGATCGGTGAGAGATCAGTATGAGGACCAGATTGTGAATACAAGAGGTTTTCAGCTAGAATGTAAGGCGTGGTACTTATGCTTGCAGTATGCTCAAGACCTAAAATTACTCAACTAGTGCTCCTCGCGCTCCATCCCGCAAATTTGTCTCTCCGATCGCGCCTCAAAAACTCAACCGTCTAATCGGTCACGCGCAGAATCAATTAATTATGCCCCACTCCCTCCCTCCTTACCCACTGCTTGAGACGGTTCGGCCATGTGTTGCCCGATTTGACGGTTAAACCTCCTTTTCACTCGGTTCTGCCTGGCGATTCCGTGAATTTGCCTATCTGAAAACACCTCGAGCTTATCTTCTGTCCAGCGATCTTCATCTGAGGAACTAACGTGCCAAATGTTTCAGCTTTGCTCGGAGCTTTTCTGTCGATCGATTACACTGGTGGGATATCATTCGTGGTGTGGTGAACCAATAGCCTGGACGTCCGGCATTTTCTGTATGAGGTCGCTCGACTTCTCACCGACTCCTTAAACCGCGCGGGGTTGTACGCGGAGTTAGTTAATACATTAAAACAACCGTGTGGAGCAAATATAATCTTCTGGCTTGCTGCATAATTTCGTCAGCTTCTTTAGAGAAGAGAGAGAGGACTAATGAGAGAGAGATGCTTTACTTTGAAATTATCTCCCAAAAATTTTCAGCAAAAACGCTTTCGAGCTATCGTGATTATATATGGGTACGCTAAACAAATTGCACCGGAGGATTACAAACGTGACGTACCAGCCCCAAACCGCAACTGTCGGCATCATTGGCGCTTGTCGGTGAATTCAAGGTATAATCTACGCCAGATTCTACTGCCTTCGAAACGGCGCTAGCGTAGTGCACATATGACCTCATCATTGCAGTTCAAAAAAAGCAAAACCCCTCTTACCACCATTCCCATGAGCCAAAGCGCTGGGAAGGGGGGTGTATGTACTCATATGTGGCCGAATTCATTTCGGTGCATATTACGGGTGTTTAGGAGCACAGATTTTCTCCAGGTGTTTTTTCCGCCACCCCACCTCAAGGCCTTAGCAACGTCGTCGCGTTTGCTTCAGTGCGGGGGCGGAGGAGACAGTGGCAGCTGACGCGTAGGTCACGCCGCCGCCGCCGACCCCCTGCCTCCGCATCCCCATCTGACCCCCGTGGCAGGTGAACGGCCCGACGACCTATCTTTTCACACACACACAGCCGTAATGGTTGCTGCTGTGTGGAGTGGCCCCGTCACCAGGCCGACCGCCACACCGTCACACCCGGCAGCTACATACAAGGCTCCCGGACGCGCCGTCACGTTCCCTCCCCTCCCGCATTCGTTATTCATTTCATTCAGGGAGGTGGAGAGGGTTATACACAAAATCAGGACATGCGCGTCCCGCCCACCCCTCTCCCCCTCCCCCTCCCCCATTTAAATAGTCTGCGCATCCAGTACTGCGAGGATTGGGCTGTTTCACCTCGTCCTTAAGGTCTTTCTGCGCCGTTTGCGGGGTGACAGTGTGCCCGTTTTGTTTGTTTACTTCAATTATGCAGCGTGAGGAATTTCGGCTGTTTTACAACTCCTTGAAGAGCCCCGGGTGGGAAAAATGGAACAGGAGATAGGATGCTTGCAGTGTGTAACGCACCGCAAGTTCGACAGCGTTGTCTGCACGAGCGGAGGTCACTTTTGGCCTCGGATCCCGGATGGGTCCGTTGTGATCATCTACCAGTGAAGATGGTCGATGTTCCTCCCCTTCCTACCGCTGAAACCACTTCCCTCGCTCTCGCCGTCCGTCCGTTTCTCGTTTCCTTTATCGTCAACACACTCCCGGCCCTTACCCACAGCCGCCTACAGCGCTGCAACCCCCACTGGCGTCTAACTGATATGACGTGAAAACCTCCCACTCCAATTTGGTTATTTGCACAGCACCTCGCTGTTTCCTCGTATTCGTTATTTTCCGCTTTTTCTACTCTACACATTTGTTATTGCAACGTAGATTTCATGTACTAGAAACTCCTTTTCTTGTTGCATCCCTATATGCTTGTCTGATGCGCTGTTTAACAACTCTGTCCATTGTTACATAACCGGAAAGCTACCCTAGGTGGTCTATTCGACCGTGTGTGTGTGTGTGCGTTCACCGCGATGTCTTCGTCCGCTACAAGTGGTTGTTTTCGTTTTCGTCCCTGTGGCTTCAGAAAAGTGGGGTATAGTTGGCCTCGGGCACCATTCGAACTGACGCTGTCCGCCTGACTTGTGAAGATTACCTCATATTTTCGGTTTCATAACGTTCCAATCCTCTCTCGTAATGGGAAACCTGAAGCCTTGAGAACTCCCGCGTGTACACTGTGTACGCGCATAAAAAAGTTCCGCAAATATTCTCATGTTACACTTGAAGAGTCAAGTTGGCAAACACGTGTTTTCGGTAATTCTTCGTCATGCTAATGCAGTTATATGAAAGAATGAAAATGTACAAAATCAATAGTGTTTATAGGTGTCTCGAGGGCGCTTAAGTCATTAACACTCATCTTCCCCACGCCGCCCGCATGACAAGGTCGGCGGGTTTTGGTCATTAGAGCTGGGGGAAGGGGGTAAGCGAGTCTTTGAGTGATGTTCTTAGATTGAGTGCACGGATTGTCCATCACTGTAATTAGGGATTTGAGGCGGCATGTCGACATCTCGTGAGGTTGACGTTGGCCACGGCAGAGAGCGCGCTTGTGTCAGGGTTTTCTGACAGCATAAGACCGGATTCGCTAGCCGTATAGCCATTGCCTCGACCGTTGCTAGTATCCGTTGGCGTAGGCCTTTAGAGAAGTATGTTGGTTTCCGGTAGACAACCTGAAATGCTTCCTTGGCATCGACTCGGTGATTTGTATCGATTAAATGCGCGAGAACAGAACTCGAAATCGGCCGGGTCTCACCTCTGTCTAGCCAGGCGGGCATATGTTCACGCACCCTCTTTACCAGGCGTCTCGTTGTGCGGACGATGTATCCCGCTCCACAGAAGCAAGTGAATGAGTAAATGCACATTGCTGTGGCCTCCAACGGTAGTCTGTCTTTATCTCCCAAACGTAGGAGGGGAGAGTTTGTGAAGCATACGCGTAAATTCGCTGCGGGGAATGCCCTCGTGATAGCTGTAGTTAAGCGCCGTCTGACTAGTTAGCTCTCTGTGTGTCCTGTAAAGGACAATCTTATGAATACCTCTTTCTTTTCCGCAGTCGCAACAGTGGGCTTTGCGGCGCGTTCCCCAATATTTCGGGGGATAAATCTATCTGGGTATCCGTTCTCCCGAAGTGTGCTCCGAAGCTGTTGGAGCTCTTATTCAATAGCTTTAGGTGAGCAGATGCGTCCCACTCTAGCCGCCAATCCCTGTACTTAATCCAAGAACATCACTCAAAGACTCTTTTACCCCCCCCCCTCCCCTAGCTCTGAGGAACAAAACCCGCCTACCTTGTCATGCGGGCGGCGTGGTGAAGATGAGTGTTAATGAATTGATAGCCCTTGAGACACCTATAAACACTGTTGATTTTGTACATTTTCATTCCTTCATGTAACCGTATTGGCCTGATAAAAGAAAGTGTTTTAGTCTTCTCTCTTGGCCATCATAAACAGTCCTTGTCGTCGCTCCGTACGAGAGCGTCGTCAGGGCAGCAGCCCTGCACATCGCCAGTTCTGTGCTGACAAGGATGCCTCGACGGTTCGGGAGCAGAGTGCCTCAGCTGGCCGAAAGTTTGACTGACTTTCAAAATCTGATTTAGGACGTCGACGTCGATCTTAATGTTTTTCGAATCATACTTCCAGAGTGCGCGAATTTTTTCCACTGGCATTAGTAGAGGGTCGGTTTAGCCAGATTGGTGCAAGACCATTGTCTTCTCTGTGTTAATGATCAGTTCGAAGTTGAGGAGGCCGGATGTGGAGGGATCCACACGCCGCTTGAATTTTTGGGTTTTAACACAATTGTCGCACCTTCGTGACGTATTCAGGTTCGTTGAAAGCATTATCTAGTCGTTGTGTAGTGCTTTTCACAAACCGCGACTCTGACACCGTCTCGGAGCTCCTTCATAGACTGCATGAAGGAGGCCGGTCGTTGTGGGGTTCAAAGTCAGTACCTTTACTAACCGTCTTGTGGGAAAAAAATCCTGGGTCATTTGCCTGCATACCTCTGTGGGCAACCAGAAGCCGGGAGCAGTGTCTCATGAGACTCATGTGGCGCCGTTAGGGCTAATCTAGCCCATTAGTTGAGGTAGGCTGTCTCGAAGACGAAAATGAGGCCGCTGGAACAAGAGCAGTATTCACCTGACATTCCTGTGCACGCTCGAGTCTATCATCGAAAACATAATCAGGCAATTATTAGTGAGTTACACAGGTGCTGCAGCATTTATAAAATGCAGTTGCGGTAACGGTAGGTTTTGTAGCCCAACATCTCAACTTGAAAAGTCAATTTGGCAAACACGTTTTTTCGGTAACTCTTCATCAGGTCAAAACGGTTACATAGAAGTTTAAATTATGCGAAGTCACGGGGCTTATAAGTGATTCAGAGGGTATTAACACCCATCGTTCCCACGCCAATCGCATGACGAGGCGTGCTATGGCGTGGTCGGCGTGTCGTGGTCATTGGGTCAAGGGGGCGAGGGAGAGGGGGGACATAGGTTGTGAGTAATGTTGTACGTCGTGTACGTTGTGCACCCACCACTGCCATCAGGAGGTTGGGGCGACGTTGGGGTCGGCGTTGGCCACGGAAGACAGAGCGCCTGTGTCAGAGTCTTCTGACAGCATAGCAGTGGATTGACTAGCCGTATAGCCACTGCCTCGGCTGTAGCTAGCACTCGTTGGCGTAGGCCTCTGGAGAAGCATGTCGGTGTCCGGTAGACAACCTTAAAGAATTATTTGGCATCGACTCGGTGATTCGTATCGACAAGATGTGCGAGAATAGAATACGAGATCGATTTCTTTTCACCTCTGCGTAGCCAGGCCGGTATGTGTTCCCGTACTCTCTTTTCCAGGCGCCTCGTTGTACGGCCAATGCATCCCGCTCCACACGAGCAAGTGAATGAGTTAATACATATCGATGTTCTTTTCAACGGGAGTCAGCTTTACCTCCCAAGCATAGGAGGGGAGAGTTCGTGAAACTTTCTTCTTTCTTCTTATTGTTTATGAGAGGAACTATGCACAAGTATTTTTAAGGAAATAAATAAGTCAGGCAGGCGTATGCGTTCGACAACAGAGACCGGATATATAGAGGAAGCATAGCATTTGGGTTCAAA
This sequence comes from Spirometra erinaceieuropaei, assembly GCA_902702965.1. Classification (NCBI taxonomy): domain Eukaryota; kingdom Metazoa; phylum Platyhelminthes; class Cestoda; order Diphyllobothriidea; family Diphyllobothriidae; genus Spirometra; species Spirometra erinaceieuropaei. The sequence continues at coordinate 278,536 of CACRXP010000573.1, forward strand.
CCGAGGCAAAGTCAACCAAAAGGCAGCCGGTGATCCTTGCAGCATGCGTGGTATGGTGAGTACCAACATGGCACAAAAGGGTTTAGCTACTGTTTGGAAACAAATAAGTAAGTCAGAGCGTATGGAATCAACAAGGAAAGGCAATGCAGGCACATTAAGGTAACCAGGAAATCAAGGTAAGACAAAAGGGTTACGAAGAGGGCGAACGAGAACATCAGGCGAAGTAGTTTATCCCAAAAAAGTCATATTGAAACAACTCGGTGCATGCGGTTATATCCAGGTGTTAGATAACACACAAAGGGAGATTTCCTGTAGCTAGGGATCAATAAACAAAACAAGGCCTTCTAAAGCAAATATAGTAGCTACATATACTTGCTAAACCCAGTGGGGTCACACAACCTATCCTTGCCGCGGTTGCTATGCTGCTGCATACCTATCGGCATTGGCAGCTCTCGCATCCATCGCAGGTTGTTGCAAGTGACGCGTTGGTGGTCTAATTGTCCAGGTTTGTATGATGTAGAGCACCTGTTCCAGCGCTCTTGCCTCCATCTTCGTGACCGCTTCCTGGAACAAGCCTTTTTGTCGTGATTGCAGCAATGCTCATGGGTTCACTGGAGGAGATGCCTAAAGCAGCTCCAGGTAGGGGTCAATTACGCTGTCCTGGTCCCAAGTGTAAGCGCAGTGTGGGCATTGAAAGTAAAGTAAACCGAAGGAGGATGCTGGAGAAAGTAGCCGAGACTGAAACGGAAAAGGTAGCCGGATGTAGGACAAATCTGTCGCTAGAACACCTCCCACTTCAAATGGGTCATTTGTACAGTACTCCGCTGTTCCCTTGTATTCGTCATTTTCCGCTTTTTCTACTCTACCCATTTGTCATCGCAACATAGAATTAATATACTAGAAACTTGAAGGAGGAGACAAGATCGCTGCCTCTGACAAGAATGTGCAAAACCTTTTTTGGAGCATGCCTAGAAGGATTTATATTTCAGCTTTTTAATCCACTCAGAAATTGCTGCGTCAACTTGGAGTAAATCCTTTCGGAATGAAACTCTATAGGCTCAGTCCTGAAGTTTGACATGAATATTTGGGCCGAAATTCATCAACTACGGCGTGATAAACACGTAATACTCGTAAACTGCCTACAGACAGCCAGTTGTATACGCGTGTTGTATGATTTATGGGGTGTAGGGGTGTCCAGCGGTGGGTTCACGTGAAGGTCGTAGTGGTCGCTCACTTGCTTGCAGGTGAGACTACACCTAGCGTCCATTTGCTGGCACCCAACTCTCACCTGTGGCTCCACGTAGCTGGGCTCTGCTCAGCGGCCACACCCCGGGCAACCGTCTCGACCGGCGGGCTAAACCAGGTGAGGGTATCCGTGCGTGCACCTGCACGCGCGGTACTGTGGTCTGCGCTGGCCGGATGGATCTTCGCGTCGACATCGTCGAGACGAGGCTCTGCCTGGACCATCGCAAGAGGCCACCAGGTAAGTTCTCCCTCAGGTAAGTGCGCTTGCTTTGTTTCTTCCTTTTGTTTGTTGAAGTTCCTCGTCGTACGCTGCGCTTGCTGCCTGCCCTTTATATGCTAGTCTGTCTGTCAATAGCTAACCGACACCCTCGATGCCTGCTGCGATTGTCTGTCCGTCAGTCTATGCCACTCTCTACTAATAGCTAGGTGTTACGGTGCTTGACTTTGTGTGGTGCCCTCACTTTGTCTCTGACTGGTGACTGTGTCCGCTTGTGCACTCTAGTTCTAAGTCCCATAGCGTTAGGTAGTGTGTATGCTCTCTCCTACTTCACTCCATCACGTCATCACCTCACCACCAAGG
>CACRXP010000573.1:315696-330817 GCA_902702965.1 Spirometra erinaceieuropaei
AGCACCGAATCTCCGAGGTTCGCTGAGTTCAGACAACCAACGCCTAAGTTTCTTCTAAGTCCTCCCAGAGTTGACTGTCCGGTGGTTATTTAGATCACAGGCTGCAGCGACGACCACACACCTGACCACTTCCTGACATGACACACCTTACGACAAGCGGTGTCCCATCTCCTAGACGCCCCTCGCGTTCAACAAGGCGGTTAGACCTTGAATGCCAGAAAATGAAGATTGGCACACAGAATTTCATCTGACCCAATTGTGGAGAACTCGGTGGCCTCGATGGGGTTCGAACCCACGACAGGGTTTGAGTGTAGCCAACGCTCTAACCACCTAAGCCACGAGGCCCCACCGCGAGTCGTGACTTTAGTCACATTTAGGTCAAGTTAATCACTCAGTCTACAGTAAAATATGGACTCCACAAAACTTGGTACAGTAAGCTGACTGCCCAAGCAGGACTTCCTAAGCAGTCCATCTGCAATGATGACTACCAGGTTCAATTAATTACTAGATGTTTTGAAAAATTTACATAACTGCGGAAAAAACTTGATTGCCTCATGAACATAATGCATGAAAATGCCGTGAATGTGTTGTTCGCTGTTATTTCGTAAATTTTCCACCTTTGAACACCTTCGTGGCACTAGCAGTTTTATGCATTTTGCACACTAAGAATGCCTGTAAATATTTGCAGCTCAAATGCTTCTCAGGCAGACCTGTATCGTTCAAATGGGGTTTTCAAGGGCCCCCGTCATTTACTCCAATTACGACAGTTCGACCGTCGCGCCCGACGATGTCCACCGTGTGCTCCACAACAGGGTGAGAACAGACACAGCGGCTTGTGTGTGAATTAGTTTATAGTGTCGCTTTTTCTTCTTCTTCTTCTTCTTCTTCTTCTTCTTCTTCTTCTTCTTCTCCTTCATCTTCTTCTTCTTCTTCTTCTCCTCCCCCTCTGACTGGGCCGGGTGCTAAGACATAGTCATGAAGACTGAAGGCAGGAGAGGGCTCAGGTGACTGGCATGGCGGGGCCCGAACTTAGGCGTACCGTCCCACCTCCTGGTCCGCAACAAACGCTAACCAGGATTTTAACCAACAACTGTCGAATTACGAGAGTTCGACCGTCGTGACCGACGAATTCCACCGTGTACTCCACAGGAGGGTGAGAAGAGGCAAGGTGACGTTAGTGTGTGAATTAGTTTATAGTGATTGTAGACTTGCGTAGCATCTACACACTCTTTTCTCCTCACCTACCCGGATCCGGCGTCAAGACGGTGTCAAGAAGACCAGAGGCGGGGACGCCGGCCGCATGTGGCTGGCAGGGCGAATGCTCGTCCCCTGGTGTACCATCACACCCTCTGGTCCAGAACAAACACTTGATCAGGACAGGGGAGGCAGGGATCCCACTTGGCCTGACGTGAGCCGGCGAGTAAGCCTGCCCCCGAGCCCCGAATGCTGAAATGTGTTATGGGTTCCCGATAACGCCTACCAGAATCCTCTATTGCCCTCGTGTTGACCCAGTGCATCTTCCGCGTGGTCCGTTTGGGGCACACACTCCAAATACGATAGTTTGATCGTCCACCGTGTGCAGTGTGAGAGCAGGGACGGTGAATTGTACGTGATTTAGTTTATAGTGATAGTGGACTTGCGCAGCATCTACCGCACTCTCTCCTCCTCCCTCACTTGGTCCCTGTGTCAAGACAGAGTCAAGAAGACCGGAGGCGGGAGAGGACGCAGGTGGATGGCACGGTCGAGCCCGCACCTTGGCGTTCCACTCCACATCCTCTGGTCCACACAGCAAATAACCAGGTTTTTTGATCAACAACAACAACAACAAAGGGGGGATGGCAGAGATCCCAGTGTGCGCGATGACTGCCGACATCCGGGCCTGCCACCTCACCCCGAAATGTTGGCATTGGTTATGGTTCGCAATCCGATAACGCCAGCCAGAATCCGATATGGCCCCCGTGTTGGTCCAACGCACCTAACACGTGGCCCGTTTGGGGGGCACACACTCCAAATACCCGGAATGACCGACTGATTGAGCTGTAGTAAGATAAAGAGCGCTCTACTGAGAAAAACTTGCGTTTCGAAGATTCGAGCGCTAGATCTCGTCCTGTCTATAATCAGTTAATTTGGGTCGCATCCTCACGTTATCACAAAGCCAGATCAACAAGTCAGAAATAATTAATCTCTCCTGTACACCTAGTCATGTTTCACTATTCATCGCTATATCAGTGCCCTCCAGGTGTTAGAGAATGGGTAACGAGATGTGATCATGGAGACCTCACCTGTCTTGTGAGGGAGGCGGGGAGTCCGATGGTAATAAACCCCAAAAATGTATTCGTACGTAACTCAAGTCTGCTTTCGGCCATCTATGAATAAATGGATGTATTTTAGAATGCAGAAAACTATTTACGCACCTAGGACGCCTTATTAAAGTGCGCATATTTAATACACCATCGGGCTGATTGTCGCATAGCAACCACCCTCACACACAAGAATGATGGCGCATTAATATTCGTGGACATTTCGGGGGAGTTTAGTAGAGCTCTGCACGCCCCCAGACAATGGGACCGTAGGGTCTGTGCGGTCCAGCCAAATGTAATTCCCCAAGAGAACCTGTGTCTGCTGGTAACTTTTGGGCTTCGAAAGACAGTTTAAAATGTTAGGAGAAGAACGGTTTCCCGTTCATATATGTGAATAATGTAGTCGGAGTTGTCCAATTCGGACAATAGAATATCAATGAGGTTACACCACAAAAATTTGTTTACGGTGACACGGCAATTATGTAACACTCCATTTAGCTGTCTTGACAAGCATCTCAGGGCTTAAATTTCAAAAGCGAGAAAGATGCAGCAAGGCTGTACAATGCAAGTCTATGGAACTGACAAAAATGCAGTAGGTTGGCTAACTCATGAAATGTCAACCGAAATTCCGAAATGCGTTTTCGATTCGAAAAGATTAATTAAGTACGGCTCTAAAACTAATCAGCCTGCAGCATATTTCTGTCATAATTATGTTACCATTGGGTGTCAGCTTTCGAGCGAACTTCTTTTTGGCTGCATGAAAAACTACACTCTGTAAAAAATGACCACTAATGTTGCATGCGTTTTCTCATTGATTTTCGATGCCCCTAAAGGTCTACTGATATTTCAGGGAAAACATGCATACAAATATTCATTCTTCTGCTCATTCGGTAGAAAATTACGTCTTCTTCTAATTTTATATTCGAAGAAGGGACATGATTCGGTTTTAAAAGGTTTCAAATTGTAGAACTGTTAAATACCGTGAAATTGCCGTTCATAAATCGGCATGTTTCTGCATTTACGAACGTGGCTTGTAAAGTTAACAATATGGATCAAATCCACTGCCAAATTTTATAAACCCCGTATGGTGTCCTGTCAATACCATAGAGAAATGTATGGTTTTCCGTGCGCGGAAAATATACGACTTGTACTTTGGAAACTCTTAATCCAGGTGAAACGGTAGAGCGGGTTCAAAATTATTCGGAAACTGGAAAAGTTTTTGGAAACCGAATTCTACCCTTCCTTCGAGTATAGGATTGGAAGAAGACGTAATTTTCTACCGAATGAGCAAAAGAATGAATATTTGTATGCATGCTTTCCCTGAAATATAATTGGACATTTAGGAGCATTGAAAATCAATGATAAAAAATTCCTGCTACATAAGTGGTCATTTTTTACAGAGTGCAGTTTTTGAATGCAGCCAAAAAGAAGTTCGTTCGAAAGCTGACATACAGAGGTAACTTAATTATTATAGAAATATGCTGCAGGCTGATTAGTTTTAGAACCTTACTTAATTAATCTTTTCTAATCGAAAACGCATTTCGGAATTTCGGTTGGCATTTCATGAGTTAGCCCACCTACTGTAGTGCGAAGCTAGTGACTTTTTGTTGAAATGAGTAGCTAAAATAAGACACTGACATCGTAATGGGCAAAACAGTGTCCTGTTCAAAAATCTTTCACAAAACATTTTACCTGTAAAAAAAAACAGGCAACCCCTGACACCTTACATTCGCTGGCAATTAGCACAGAAGAGTTTGTCACCCAAAGCTGATTATTGAAATAGGAGGCCTGTACCTGCTCGCTTTCATGGCCGTCAGCGCCACCGCTTTCCCAATGTCGCCCCCGGCCGGCCAAACACGCGTGACTCGACCTCGGGCTTGCGATGCCCTGATGCCGATCGATATTTCTCTCCTCGTCGATCGGCTGCAGCTGGAACTGCTGACGGTGCCGTCTGTACACTCTTGGCCCCATTAAAAGATTCTCCGCCTTACCTGCTTCCTAGTTTGAGAGCCTTCGGGTAGCCGACCATCCTACATCGACCGGCTTTTTGAGGTCCTTCGGCGGTTCTCTCGGGGGACAACGTTGCTTGGAACTTTCAGAGCGCCATACACACTCATATTGGAATAGCTTGGGATGCACGTTCTTCCCGCGCGCGGACACTGCCACGAAGCAGAAGGTGAATAGTTATCTTTAGAGGGCAATGATAAGATGTGGTTATGTAGCTGCACCTGGTGAACACAATGCTCTTAGGGGTTAGAGTTAGGGGTAGGGGTTAGGACAACTATTTCTCAACTACTCAAAGTACAACCGCGCATTCCCAATGGCTTTTCTTCTGCATACAACTACTTGACCTCGTCACCTGTGCGTTCACCGGTCCCGCCTGTTTAAAAACCTCTATTACCACAGGTCCCGTAATACAGGTAGCTGGTGTTTGTTTACCTCAGGCGCGGTTACATAACCACATCTAACTGAGGACAACTATATCAAGCGACGTAAACTAGAAGCCAGTTCAATTGGAGCGGGGCGGCAGTTAGGGGGCGGATAAGTCCCCCTCCTCCAGCGAGGGCAACCGAATACCGAGTATCCAATGACCATCTCCATGTCTTTACGGACTGTGCTGAACCAGGTTTTGGGTTGGTAGCTTCTAGAATATCTTACTACTGTTCTCTGTACCTCCGATTTAACTGCTTGTATTAACATATCGTTAAATGAAGCTAGGATTTTTGGTGCGTTACGCGCCGTTAAAAGTACTCTTGCTCATAAAAGTTCTGATAGTTTTGGCCGGAAATCCTTCTGTCCCATCTCTTGTTCATCGGCTCCTCTGAAATTAACTAAACTCTCCTTCTCTTTCTCAGATCTACAATTTGCGCATCAAGTCAGACTTGGTAATTTCGATGCTGTTACGCTGGTGGCCCAGACGGGGGGTTGTCGTGCGTATGCAGGCACATTTCCTGATTACTCATCTGTCCTCAGTGCGGTTACACGCCACCTCCTGTTTAATAAAACATTCGGGTGTGGCTTCTCCAACTAGATTATTTCTTGGCTGCGAGATTCTTTTTCTCTCCGTGCTCATTTTGTTCGGCAGGACAATCAGGAAGTTTATTCAACTCTCAAATTGAAGCGGAGTACTTCACCTTATTTCTCGCCACTTTTCGCTTCACGCTGAAGAGTTCAGGCCGCCCGACGGCCGCGTACGCGGGAGGAAGTACGATTTGTGTCTCGCTATGGTCGTCGGAAAGTGGTCTTCTGCTCAATAGTCAGAAGTCAGTTCATTGTATCTTTTGACTGCGGCCAATCCTGATTCCTTGGGCATTCCTCCCGGAGAGGTCTCTCCCTTCCGGTACCTTGGATCTCTGTGCCTTCCAGTTTCTCACTTTCCCATCATCTCGAACCCCTGGTGACGCACTCGATGCAAACAGGCTTTGACAGGGGGTCGTCATGCGTACGCAAGCACATTTCCTGATTACTCATCGGTCCTCAGTGCTGTTACACGCTACCTCCTGTTTAATAAAACATTCGGGTTTGGCTCTCCCGATTGGATTATATCTTGGCTTCCAGATCATCTTCCTTTCCATGCTGAATTTATCCAGCACAACAGTCAGGAAGTCTATTCTACCTCCTTGTATCTGCGGAGGGCTTCAGGGTCCCATGATATCTCCTGAAGTCTTTTTGCATGACACTGATGGTCTAAGATCGCCAAATGACTGCCTACGCGCCGTTAACGTAACAATCGATCACCTCGTCAAAAGTGAGGTCGATGCCAAACGTCTTAGGCAGGGCTTGGATCATGTCGAAATATGATTGTCGGAAAATGCTTATCTTCTTACCAACCGGAAGTCAGTTATAGCGGACAGACGTGAAGAAGTATAGCCCTGTTTTGTTTTAATTGTCTGTGGCGCCAAGTTTGAGTGTAGAGGTGCCTGACGTGAGACTGTTTTTCGCTCTCCTTCCTTTGTTCCCATTCGAGGTGCGTGAAGAAATTAATCCTTCTCCGCCTCCCCTGGCAGCTCCCAACTCCACCCTCCCCGGACAATTGTGAGGATAACGCTTCTTTGAACTGACCAACCCTTCCTTCTTCCCCGTGTTTGCGTTCCACCTCTGCTCTTACGATAAGCACTTGTTATATCGCTTTTATTATTGTGTGATTGGAGTGTTATATTTTGTTATGGATGCCTCGAGGATCGAGATAAAGGGAAAGGGAAGGAGGCTCCAGACCCGGACGTTTCAGCCCAGGCGCTCTACAGAGATACGAACGAGACAAGGACCGCTAAACCCCATACAAGGTCGGTCGTTACAGGGTCTCTAGACAGCGACCATCTCCCAATTCTGAATCCTTTACCATTCTTCCCGACTGAAGTATCATCTTTCCGCTACCTGTCTTCCAAACTCCTATTCCCTTTTACTCTCGGATCCTCTTTTAAATGAATGCATAAACTTGTTTGTTGTACTCAATGCCTACGGTTCTACCATGCCTCTCAGTGGAAAACTTGACAGTGTATATCCCCCCCCCCACCCCTTCTATTCTCTCTTATCCCCTACTGTTCTGCTATTTTCCTGCGTTGATAATAAAAAAGGGGAGAGTATTTTCATTTCGAAACGTGTCCTTCGCATACCGCATGCAGTTTTCGCTGTCTTATTTATGCGGAATCATCTTTGACACGATATCTGACGCGTACTGAGACTGATGTACAGAGGTTGGTGTTAGACTGTCATACTTTTTTATGTTGCTGTTCTTTCTGGACACGAAGTCGTTTGCATTTTGGTCATGCTGATTGAGGATCGCTCTCACTACCGAATGACAGTTTCGAAATAACTCCCCCTCTTCCTCTTTCTTATTTCTCAAAGTATTAATCATTAAGCTGAATGAATGCTTCAACGGCACCGATATACAGTAGGTGCGCTAACTCATGAAATGTTGACCGAAATTACGAAATGTGCTTTCGTTTCGAAAAGATTAATTAAGTGGAGTTTTAAAATTAATCATTCTACGGCATAATTATAAAACAATTCAGTTACCTCAGGGTGCCAGCTTTCGAATAAACTTCTTTTGGGTCGCAGGCCAAAACCAGACTCTGTAAAGAACAACTACATAAGTAGCATGAATTCTTCTCATTGATTTTCGATATCCCCTAAAAATTCTATTATATTTCATGGAAAACAAGCATAAAAATATTCATTCTCTTACTCATTCGGTAGAAACTTACGTCTTCTTTCAATTTTACACTCGAAGAAATGGCATAATTTGGTTTTTAAAAAGTTTCTAATTATGAGATTTTTTTAATACCGTGAAATGGACGTTCATAAAACACCGTGTCTCTGCATTTACTAATGTTGCTTGTAAAGTTTGTGAAACGGTTCAAATCCACCGTTAAATTTTATGAACCCCATATGGTATCCTCTTAATACCATAGATAAATTTATGGTTTTCCATACGCGGAAAATATACGGCTTGTAGTTTGGGAACCCTGAGTACAAGTGCAACGGCAGGTCGGGTTTGAAATTATTCGGGAATTGGAAAATTCTTTTAAAACCGAATTGTACCCTTCCTTCGAGTATAAAATTGAACAAAGACGTTAGTTTCTCCCGAATGAGTAAGAGAATGCATACTTTTATGCTTGTTTTCCATGAAATAAAATTGAATATATAAGGGCATCGAAAATCAATGACAAAAATGCATGCTACATAAGTAGTCGTTCTTTACAGAGCGTGGTCGTGGCCTGCGGCCCAAAAGAAGTTCGTTCAAAAGCCGGCATCCCGAGGTAACTGAATTATTATAGAATTATGCTGCAGGAGGATTAATTTTAAAACCTTTTCGAAATGAAAGCGTATTTCATAATTTCGGTCAACATTTCATGAGTTAGCACACCTACTGTATGTTCCCCGAAGATTTTACTTTAAAGTGTATATGTCTGTCCCCTTTTCCGCCTTTTCTTCAGTCATGCCAAGAATATCAGTTCCTAGCCTAGCCTTCGCGAAGGTGTCAAAGTACAGTTGTTTACTCCTGCAATACTGTGTGCCATTAGGATAATGCGTTCTCTACTAGAAAGCAGTTCCTCGTTGCTTTTTGTCAATTGCTTTCGATTTTGCCTACTCTTATTGGTTCGACCATTGCGGGCAGCGGTTTGCGCAGCATCTGTCGCACCCATTCTTCTACGCGCACCACATACGACCTGGTCCGCGCAGAGAGGGCCTAGTTGCCATAGCAACAACAGGGGGCAGCTCTTATGCCGTCTGAGTGGGAGTGCCATAAGAAGGAGCCACTGCATCCGGACTCTCAGTCCGCCAGTAAATCCCTCCAAGAGCAAAGTACTAACAGCTGCGATCATGTTAAGTGGTAAGTCGGCAGCCTTCAGAGCTACGGTTTTTTTCGCGTTCTAATGGACTTAAACGCTTAACATTTATTACGGCGCGGAACGCGCTGAAGCGGTAAGGATCAGAGTCAGCCCCGTTTTCTCACTCTCCCTCTCTCGTCCCGCTCCGATGCATCAGTTGACCGTCCGAGTCTGTCGGTAATCTGGTGCTGGATTGGGCACAAGTGATTGGCAGAGCTCAGTAGTATGTCTAAGCGTGCCACACACGACCCCGTCCCCGCGTACTATACCAGGTTTTAACAGAAAAGGACAGATCGACCCTCACATGCCCACTGTTAGTTTGGGGAGACAAACAACGGAAACACATCTACCGAGTATACTGATACCCGTTGTTTCCGCAACATACAACTGGGATGAAGAATTTCAACAGAATCCACATCCTCTGTCAAGACGTAGCGGTAAAGATTGTGTATATAAACGAATGGAAGAGAATATGCGCCTCCCACTTTCACGTTGAAGAGAAGACGAAGCTGCGATCACTGGGACGGCAGCCTTATTTGTCTAAGCTTTCGAACTCTAACAGTTCATCATCAGAGACTGTTGGAGTGCGACAACGTGTGAGCAAGTATACAGTCGTACCGTGAGGGTGGGGGGTGGGATTGCGTCCTTGGTGGCGATGTGAGCCAGGCCACCTGAGTGCGTGGGCGGAGTGCGTGATAATAGGGGGGAGGGGGGTAAGACAATGTGTCTATTGATGGAGGTGGGGTCGGACACCCACGCCGCTAACAGTTCGCGTCCCGTCTTGTTGCCGGCCCGCGCCAGTATCCGCGTGCTGGCGAGGTCGAATTCATGACCTTCCTCCAGGGTGTGAATGGCGATTTGAGAGAGTGGGTCGCCCCTATGAACAGCCCTGTTTGTCCTCCAGTATTCGCGAGCGGAGGCATCTTCCCATTTGACCAGTATAATGGCTACGACAGTTATGACACTGGAGTTGGTAAACTACACCCGGTTGCTCACCTGCTTCCAGGCGATCCTCCATATTTATGATTCTGGTACTCATGGTGGCCGCCGGACGGTGGGTGATGCTTAACTCTACCGCAATGCGTTCATTGGCCTCGGACACATTCTTTATGTACGGTAGCGAGTGCCAAATCGTTGGTGTCTCTCTTCTGTTTGTCCATCGCGAGTGCGTACGTATGCAGCGATTGATGAAATACTTTGGATAGCCATTCTTTGCTAATTGGTTCCTAAGATGCCGTAGTTCTTGTACTCTTCTTTCGGGCTCGCCACAGTGAGTTCTCGTCTGGTCGAAGAGCGCTCTAACCCAGTTCCGTTTGTGCACCACGGGGTGGTTGCTATGATAGCTTAGGACGATGACATCGGCATGAAGCAATCGATACCTCTCGATCGTATGACATTTTTTACCTCTGGTCATCGGGATATCTTAATTCGCCAAGACCGGCGTATTTAGAGGCGGAATTCTGAAGAACAAAGATAATTTAATCTAGGCAGAATAGCATTACCGACAAAGACAAGGGCGACGGGAGTGGCCATGTCTGGCTCATTAGCCGTCGTCAGCCAATCATACCCAGTCATTTTGCCTATATCATGTGTCGCTGTGCGGCCGCTGGTTGTGCTCGAGAGAGAGCCCCGAGGCACTACGGGGTGAGTGAGTTCCGTAAAAATGCTCGGTGAGCGCACCTCTACAAAAATTTCATCTACGTAGTAGACCTTTTCTACTTTGCACACATGGAAGATCTTACATACTAGTATAAATAAAGGTCAAATTTGTCAATCCCCCCTCTCCCCCCCCCCTTACACCAACCCATCCACTGACTTCAAGACTCTTTAGGATTCGAAATTCCTGCACCCCCTCTGAAAAGTTCTCCAATGACACATATCTTGCACACCTAATTCTTCAGTCATCACAGGGCAGGAGAAAGCTCGCTTTCTGCCTCCTTCAAACCCCGATCCAACTGTATAATCGACCTTGACGCATAGGAGGCGCAGGAGCATAAATTCGAATGTCGGATTCCAGGCATCTTCCAGGTTGGCTCTGGTCCTCTGTGCAACGACCTGTTCGTTCTTATCAAGCTTGCTAACTGTAACGTGATCGGACAATGAGCGGTTAATCACGTGCCAGGCTTCGTTTTAATAAACAGGGCAAACTACTTGCTCGACAACTGCTTTCATCTCCGTCCATGCAGTTAGGGAAACAGGCGTCTACCAGATCACTATTGGCGAAAGTTCCCAGAGCTTCAACACTTTTCACCATCAAAAGGACGAAGAACACCTCTTAGGTCCACATAATACAGGCGAGTAGCAATCAGACAGCTTGTAGGAACATCAGAGAGCAACCCGAGTTGACTAACGAGTTGTAGGAGCTGAAGTCTGAGACGGACACTGAGGAGTGCTAAATCAACGCTCGATTTGTTCATAAGCGGAGGCCGCCCTACCGGAGGACCTCAAAGACTAATCAGTCACCACATGTTCGGTCTCTGGTGATTAGCAATCAAGGAGAGGCCAGCACATGACCTCGGAAATGCCATTAAACGGTCAGTCATTTTCTAACCAGTTGACAGGGCTCGCTCTCCGTGAACGGATACCAGAGGTAAGTTACAGAACCAGCGCATAAGTCCGACCTAGATCAATCTTTCACTGTCTAACGTTAGTACTTATCTGATTAGAAGAAAGACTACAGAAAACTACTTCGACAGGCACAGTATTTGTTAGATAGGTGGTGTTAATGTCGGTTGCAGCGCACGGTTTGGAAACTTTCGTGGAAAAAGCCAACCCCCCATTGCCAGCCATTACACACCCCACTAGGCGACTTCACGCCACACGAAATGTCCCCCGTCCCCTTCTGTGTGGGAGGGAAATAGCGAAAAGCCTGACCCTGTCCAGGCGAAATAGCATACTGCGTGCACCTTGCACGCGCAGCATGTTCAGTCTCCCTCCCCTCCAAAAAACCAAAATCTGGGTCAACGGTTCCTTGGTTTATGGCTGTAAAAAGAGAGGACTCTGCAACGGCACCAGGAGTTGGTCAAAATTTACCTCCGGAAATTTTCCTGACTGTGGCTGATGGGGCATTCTTGCGACGAGAAACTTCGTTGCCCGTGGGAGGCGTCTCCGACGCCCTCCCCACCCCAGCCCCCTTCAGATGGTTTGGCTACACACCCGAGCGTGAACTCGCCCAGACTGTCATCCCTCCAAATAGCCGTCCAGACGGACCTCAGGCTAGAGGGTGTGAAATGTTGTGACATCGGATTCCGAGAGGGGTTTCTGCGCCCAGAAGTAGTTTTGGCTATAAAAGAATGATAAACCAAACCAGAAGGGGGGGGGATCTAGTTTCCGTAGGTCACACATGCTTGCAAACCTGCAGGCATTGGGGCCAGTTAGACCATTTCATTTTTAGTGGGCAAATAAGAGTATGGTCTTTTGGGCTAACGGTTGCAAGATTTTCCAGTTCTACAAGTATGACCAACTACAAAACTTAGCACTTCTTGTTAACCTATTTTATGTGCACATATAAAATCAACGCCATGACTGGTAGGTGGGTTACTGCCACCTTGAAGTGACTCAGACGTGAATTTTATCATGGTACGGGTGACTTTCGACGAATCTACCTCACTAGTTCTTCGCACATCTACCTAATGATGATCGGAAGACTGGGGTGGGATAGCTGGTGGAGGCTTGGATCGGTGGATGACCTGGTATGAAGTCCACGCCCATGCGTGCTAGCACACGGCTAGCTCACCTCTGTTGACCGGACCTAGTTTATGAAAATCAAGGTGTACCAACTTGAAAGAACAACACTGACTTGAACCCTGTACTCTACCTGCTGGTGGCCTACAGGGTGGTGTGTCACACGAACCAGTGACAAGAGTTCTGCGCAAGAAAACTGCCTCGACGGTTCCCAAAGGTACGCCTGCCTGATTTTTAACTAAAAGTAGGCAAAATAACGTCACCCTTGCGCCATATAGGTTTTACGTGAGCCCAACGGGCGTGTTGGGATCGACAGGAGCCGCCACGCCCTAAAACTGCGCCAGCGTTTAGCGAAGGCCTCCTATGTCACCACGACGAGGGCGGCGGTATGCGGAACTTAGCGTCTCCCTCTACCACCGCCGAGGCGCTTGCGTGAGTCGGACAGGCCCAGGGGTGGGGCGGGGGTATGGCTGTCGCCCAATCAGGCCTGCAGTTGCCAGCAGCGTGCATGTCGCTTTGTTATCCACGGCTGATTGGTGCTTCGCGCACGAGTCGCCTAACCCGCACGCGCAAGAATGAGTCACTGCGACAGGATTGGCTGCTAAACTGGCCGAGGTTTGCTCTGCGATGTTTTCGTACTAGTCGCCTTCCGTCACCGTGCCACGCGGTAAGTGTGCGCCTTCTCATCGTTTTAATTTCGAAATGTTTCCCGTGGAGCCTTTTCTAGGCCATTTCACCACTCGTGAGGCATCTTTAACATAAGGGACAACAGACTGCGAACTTGAATTTTGCACTACCGTAGTGTAGTAAAGTTCACCGTAGACCATTTTTTTCCGAATCATTCGTTCGGACCTTTTCTTCAATTTGAATCCAGGGAGTCAAAAAGAGATTAGGGAGTGGGTGAATGTAGTTGCAATTCATGTAAGGGGCCGGTGAGTATGCACTTACCTGGTTAAACTCCGCATCACAGTCCACACGCACGCACATACTGCGTCTTCCCTGACTTTTGATTGGGAATCTTTGTCTTGTCGACCACACCACTTTCGACAGACCAGACAAGGACGGCCTTTGCGCTTCCTGAGGTGTTGCATTCAGTCGAAGGCCCTGTGCTCGATTCTATTTGTTTTTCCTCTAAGCATGAACCACGAATTGTGACCCATTTATTAAGGCGTCTTCAGCCAGGAATACTTAATCGGGCAGGGCGAAGATATCTTCTGGGTGACACTGTTTCAACGTCGTTAGTGGATGGTTGCTGGTGTTGTAGTTAGCTTGCTACGCTAGTCTTCCCTACCCTGTCTGAAATTAGTCTTGCCCGATTGTCTGGGAGTCGGTGGGCTGCAGTTCTGGGTTCGTAGCACATGCTCCGTCGACCAGGAAGAAGGAACGTCGAATACCGTGTCTGCAGGTCCACAGGGTTCATTGCCTGATTGACCGTGCCTTAAAAGATTGTGATAAGTTGGACTGCAAATCAAGCCTCACGGACATACCTTTCGTGAGGCTGTTTGTGTCAGTTTTCGTTGGTGGCGTTGATCGTTCGTCCTCTTCTAAGAGCCTTGTTGCAGAACGCCTATTTTGATGACTCAAACATGCGCCAATCGCAAGGCGATATGGAAATGCATCATAACACCAAGCGGAGTACAGCGGGTTTGCTTTACTGCACTCGGGATGTTGCAGTTTCCCTGTCCATTTCTACAACGGGCCCATTCGACCACAAGTCATCAGCTATTACGCTATCGCATTGAACAGCGGTATGCATAATAGTACTTAGGTAGAACAGTTCTCCGTGACCACAGGGGCGAGATTGATTTATGTACGGTCTTGCCCCATGCCCCTAGCAACTCATACCTTATATTCGTTTAGGCCTGGACATGAACCACCCCTGCCCAGCCGATTCCTCTGTTTGAGACCTGTGTAATTATAAAGTGGGGCACTAATGACTCATTGTTTTTGGTTTTGCCGACCATAGAATCCACAGCTTTGCAAATCAGTATGATCCTCTCCCGGTAACCGAAAGCCAGGTCGGCCAGAATTTGATCTTCGCCGTCCACATTGGCTCACGTTTTCAATTATTCATCAGGGTGCCTACGTCAAATAATGCAGGGTTTGACAAGATGACGAGTCAGATCGCATGTCGGCCGGCTGCGCGCGCTCGACGCATTGACGGCATTGCTAGCAAGCAACGAAAGTTCACCCTTGAAATCTTCCGTCATCAGAAAATCACACTCTACTGTCCTTTGACTGTAAACTGAGATATTTTCCCATCCGAGTCTCGTATCGAGACTGACGGGGAGGCAACGTTGTTGGCAGCCAGTGTTGACGAAGTACTCCACCCTACGCTCGGACCATTTTTCGTATACACTTATAGGATATCTTGATTAGGTTAGAAGCTGTCGGGTGACGTACCAGCAGTGTCCGGGAATTAACGAACGACGCTACAGCAAATTCAGGGGAGGTGACTTTGTTTCCTGTTACAACCACTGTCTTCTGGGGCTTATCACAGTGCAAAACCTCGACACAGTCCCTGTCGGGGCGAAATCGCCTCATGTTCGCCTTGCTCGTGCGCCCATTTAGGCTTGAATTACACAGGCTAGTGTTCGAAAGGATCCTTGCTGAGATCTCGGACGGCCTTGTGTAGTCCGAGCTTGTTTACTGCTTTGGAGGAACGTAGGAAATTGCCGCAGACGCAATATGCCACAACCATCTCGAAATCGCAGCCGGGTCGCTCTTGTCTATTTCACTTGACAGGTCGTCTTTGTCCATGGCTTTTTTGCTTGTGGAGCTCTAGATTCCTGCTCGAATCCCCAT
>CACRXP010000573.1:344539-374091 GCA_902702965.1 Spirometra erinaceieuropaei
TTCGCAGTCTCCTTACTCGACAACCTCGTTAGACATTTTTTTGATGCAGATGTATTCCGCTGCCCATTAAGGGAAGATATCTCATGACAGAGTCAATCCCCTGGTCCACTGAGAGCAAATGCTAATCAGTCTGGCATGGTATGTATGGGCGTGGGAGTGCGTTGTGACCGCGCCGAGTTCGTTTTCGCTCTTTTTGATGAATATGAGCTACAGCGTCTGCCCTCAGTCGAGGGAGAGAGAGAGACTGACTCCGTTCTTTCGAGCACGCTCATCGTTCCGCCAACGCGGCATGTGTGGCCGATGAGAAAAAGACAAATGCATGTGATAAACTCGGACGACATTCGTTCCCTTTTTTGCATGTCGCGTGATGGAGTGCGAATATTCACCCAGCAACTGTCTATCCCAGCAAGTTTCCTATGCAGAGCAGTCGTCTTAGCAACCTTGCCCGACCGTTAATCAATCACAGGATTGCCGCCTTGTAGATGTTGAGATAATGACAATTAGTGTGGACAGAGAACACGACCGTTTATCGGTGGCAGTTCAGATGGGTCGAGTCTGATTAACACTCACGTTCGTCAAAGTCACACCAAGTCCTCAGTGCGCGTGTGGACAGTGTCGATTTCGCGGGAGTGTGCACTTGAGGAGAAAAAATGCTGGTAGCAGTAGCGCTGAGTCACCCATCACCCGGTAAGGTAGTAATTCAACATACGTAGGAAAGAGTTGTGCGGGTCTTTCAAATTTCGTGTCTCCTACACCAGCGATTATGACTAGGGGCTTTCTAGGCGGTCTCGTGCCCTAAATCCTGACAAATTTGTGAGTTTGCAAGTGTGCGGTGTGGTAATCGAGAAGTAAATATTGATAAAGATGGGGGAGACAACAGCGACCATTTCTCGCCATCAGCGTTACCCCAAACCGCAGTAAGTCGGACTGGACATTTGAATCCGCGCTTGGTTGGTCTGAGAGGGGCCAGAACCCTGTTGGTTAAGCTGCGGGCTCACGCTTCATCGGCTGGGATCATGCCTGTTGGAAGTCACATTGGGGGAGGGGGGCTGGCTTCGGCTGATGTGATCCCATTGCGGGACAGACTGCGGTCTCTCGGCTTCCCCTCAAGCCTCCCTTTGTTGGCCGCGCTCTTGACGGTTTGCGACCTTGGCCGCCTGCCAATCACGCACGCAGGGCCTGTGATGACCTTGAGATCGTGCCAGACGCGGCCGGGCTGTTGGACAGCGCTGGAGGCCAGACAACTAAGACTTCGCACGACTGCCCGCTTCGCCCGGCTGCTGTAGCAAGTTTTACGGTTTTGTTATATCTTAGCGGAGTGGAGAGCACGTCGTTTGTTTAAAAAGCGAGCAAATTTTCTGGCTTTCCGACGATCTCACACCCACTGAGTTGTCTTTACGTCATTGTACTCTTAATCCACCGCCTCATCTACTTAGAGTGGATGCCAGAGTGCATGAGATATCGACTATAATCCTCGTAAATATTCTAAAAGATGGTGCATTTCTTCATTAGGTTTGTGAGACTGATAACCATGTAACCACTTCAAGTCAATTCGTATACCCCGGGACTCAGGGCTTCGGCTGTGAACCACTTCCAGTCATCCAAGTTAATTTTAAACCGCATATATTTTGACAATAGTTTACGGCGACTGCATAAGATCATGTAGTTTTCGAATCAACGCTCGTATGCATAGCCAGAGACGACGATAGAAGATGGAGAATGTGTAGCGGGCAGCCATCATGACCGATCTGGCGTTGTTGTTCAAGGCCTCGCTGCCTCAAGGTCATTCAGCCCTTGGAGCGAGCCGTTCCGGACGCGCTAACCTGAAGCCACCCGACCGACTTTAGCTCGGACACTATTGCGTCCTCACAGCGTCGCGAATACCCATGCGTTACTTGAACGCGCCAGCCCCTGCAACCAGCAGCACGAGCCACTGGGACACCACTCCTCGTCAAATGCAACACACACCGATTGAAGACCGCTTGAACTTGGCCCACGAGCCTATAAACGCGGCTGCCACCACTGTCCCGTGGACTCTCAGGCATGACTCGCCGCAGTAACGCCAGCCCTGGCTCCACCAATGGCCGCCGCCACCTGAGAAGACAACCGCGGGTTCCGTATACAATAAACCCCCCCCCCCCCTCCCCAATCTGGTGCCTTCCGTCTTCTTCTTCCAGCATGGAATTTGGTCCGACGATTGTAGCGCTCTAAGTGCAAATTCTCACCGCCTGGTTACAACAGATGCACAGGGACTGCAGTACTTATAAGATGCTGATGTTATGCAACCATTCACCTGCCAAAATTAGTAGCTTCTGCGTTGACCGCAGGTGGTCATACTTGGTGCACTGATGACCTGCGCACCCTCATCCGAGTCGTTAATAGCTGCGAGTTCGTCACTGGTGGTGCTGTTAGGCGTGGTAATCACCCTGCAGTTTGCCTCGCCGACACTATAACTGGAGACAGTGTTCACCCGCACGCTCACTGAGGAAGCGGGAGGGGGGAGGTCAGGGCATTTGCTGATGGACTGCCGACCGAAAAATGACTACTCAGACGGTCTGCAACTTACGCGGTTGTCGCCTATCGCGAAGATTTCGGTCTCGTCCAACGTAAAGATGTGGTGAGACTCCGTTTAGAGAGCCGCCTCATGGGGGTTGGCGTCATTCCCACCGCTGCTACGGGTTCGTGCACACGCGTCCAGAGTAATCTTCTCCGAGTAGTTACTTCTCCCGCAACTACAGCAGATCTGGCAAACAATCCCTGACTTTCCCTGCCATGGCAGCAAATCTTTCGGCCCTACGACTTGCGTAGAACTTGCGTGCTCCCGAACTGCAATGGCAGAGAATGCCAGCTAGCGAGG
The DNA here is from genome assembly GCA_902702965.1 of Spirometra erinaceieuropaei. Taxonomy (NCBI): domain Eukaryota; kingdom Metazoa; phylum Platyhelminthes; class Cestoda; order Diphyllobothriidea; family Diphyllobothriidae; genus Spirometra; species Spirometra erinaceieuropaei. The sequence continues at coordinate 347,397 of CACRXP010000573.1, forward strand.
CAGTAGCGGTCTTCATTCCGACGAATGGCCTATAACCAGTCGATAGACCTTGCCTATGATGCATACGCTCTCTGTGTGTACGAATGTGCATTTCTGGCGTCAGACGATGGCAAACGTTGTGACTGACTGAATTAAGTTGGAGTAGACCCCCTGAAAGAGCACTGTATCATGTCACGTACATATCTGTCGATGCTTCATCTCCCCTGGAATAATATGAAGTGTTTTCCACGAAGATTTTCTTTACTAGGTGTTTTGTATGCAAACCAGAAGACGGGTTGTAGACGGAACGTGTACTGAGAACGGGAGACAGCACAAGTGGGGAGTCTTGAAGACACGGCTGGGTACATGGCAGAGGGGAGTATCATAGGCTGAAGGGCGGCCAGTTAGCACACAGGCCTGAACAGGGGTACACGACCTTGACCGCTTGCTTGGCGCGCGCATGTGGCGTGATGTCCTGACAGACCGAGCAGCATACGCTGCACCAGGCATCATATACGCCTCGATCTATGACAGTTAAGCATGTGAAAGTCCTACAGTCTACCCACTGTGCTCGGCGAAAGCAACCACCACCTGTGAGACGGCAACGAGGGTGGAGTGCATTGGCGTGAGGAGGACTTGCGCAGCACCAATCCTCCCCGCCCTCCCTTCTTTGCATCCCCAACCTATTCCAGCGCTGAGATCAAGGTCGAACGACTGGGGCAAGAGAAGAGCTAGACGCCACTGGACGCCACTGGCATCTAGCACTTCTCATTCCATTCGGTTTTAGCTGCTGCGATACCGGTGTGAACTGCAGGAGCTCGAATACCCTGTTTATTTAGGGGAGCTTATAACTCGAGGCAATAGGTCCATCGCATATGATTTTCCGTTTCCACATGGAGAATCAAGTCTATTTTAGGCTCTTGCTACTGGTGGGGATTGCCGGTTCTGAAATGAACTTCAGCGGACAGTCGTTTTAGGCGAAAACATGCACCAGGAGTTTCTTGGTCCATCTGCGAAGTAGGCCACCTCACATGAGGTCATTTCTAAGAAACCAAAATCGCTGAGCTGGAAGAGCATTAACTATTCCGTCTAGTCCACCGATTTAAGAATCTCAGGAAACACTAACATCATCGTAGCTCACTTTAATTATGTTGGCCTCAGTCCTAGTCGTTAGTACTGTGGCTTTCACAGAGTCCGAGTCTCACCTTCCACACCATGGCCTTATAAGCAGAACGAATGGTGTCTTCACCGAGATGCTCTTCTCCAGACTTTGGGATGATAGTCTTTGCAGTACTCAAGAAAAGAGATGAAAGGACAGTAGGATGGTGCCAGAGGCGTCCTCTATCTCACTCTGCAGCCAGTCCGTCCGGCGCGGCCCCTTACCTATGCCTCCTCCGGTTCGCCCAGTATCCCTGTCAGTCGCTGCTCGCGCGCGTGTGACTGCCTTCGACTCGCCGACGCCGTGGCGCCGATCGATGTGCCCCTTTTACCGATTGGCGGAAGTCGAAGGAGCCTGAGGAGCATACACTTTGACTGCCACCTGCCTGGCGAGAGCGCTTGCTACAAATGCTTGCTGGGCTGTGTGTGCACACACCCTCGTCTCAGAACAGCCTGTTCATCTTACGGTCCTCCCTGCCTTCCGACTTGCGAAACCCTCGATTTCTCGACTATCATACTACGACACAGCCAGTGATGAAGATAAACCAGACCCCTTACATTTCTTAAGACGCATGGTGTTGCTTTAAACGGATCCGAATTAGCTGCCGACCAGCTGCTGAATTGTATTCTGCACAAAGCGCCGCCCGCTAATGACTGTCTTCTGGAAACATGGTTTCTAGAGAGAAAATGCAAAAGAGGACGACCAAACTAGTCGACGGACCAAAATCCCTACCTCAGAGGAGACGATCGGGACAGTCTGCTTCTGCAATCACCGGCGCGGCCGCCTACTCGTGCCGCCTTCAGTACGTCTCACGTCCCCCGTCGACTGATGGCTTGAGCCGCGCTACACTTAACACTAGCGTAGCGAGGGTCCGAGGTCAATCGACGCTGAGCCCCTCGCTGATTGGTTACAGGTGGACAAGGCCCAAGTGCAGGCAGGGCCTTCGCGCTGGGGCTAAACGACTGTCACTGGGCTGGCGAGACGACTTGTCTACCGCTCATTCGTCTCAGTAAAGGCTGTCCAAAGAAATGTTCTCCCTTAATCTTGGTTTGGGACTCCTCGAGTTGTCGACCCTAGCACCTCAAAAAGGCGTCTCATCGCCCCTACAGACAGAACCAATCGAGTATCTGATCACGACCTTTAACATCGACGAAGAGAGCGACACTGTGCTTTCGTTTGGCGAGCCCAGCTGGAGTTCACTAGGTTTGTTGTCGGCTACTTCGTAAAATGGATCTTTTAGATGATCTCCACTGTTCATCTTAGTTATCTTCTGCTAAGTTGTCTCCAGCATTTTCTGAGTACCTTGTAAGTCCGTGTAACTTTTCAGAGAACCATTTAGCCTTGATGCATGCATTTGTTGGCTAACCGGGTCGGACAGTGGGCTGGCGAGAGGGAAGAGAACGTGATGTCGAATGTCGCAGCGCATATTCCTCACTGCAAACAGTCTGACATGCTTAAGTTTATTGTGGCACACCGAGCTGACAATAATAACGGATGAGTGGAAAAGTAACTTGATTTCTCCAAGGACTGACCTTTTGGGAGTCATACGCAAACACACTGGAAATCACACCACGTCAAAGTCGTCGGCGTATGATGTGTTCTGATTAGAGAACGAACACAGATGTTCCATTTTGCCTTGGAGCTCGTCGGGAAGCATTACTGAAAAAAGACAATGCGGACTGGGGTGAGCGTTTCTGCTAAGTTGACCGTCGTCTGTCGTCCAAAACCATTACCCGGCAGACCGGATCGTGTGAATTATCCGTAAATCGCTGTTCTATCCTCCGTTGTCATTGTTGATAATGCCTTTCGAGAATCGCTCGCCTATGGCTGCGCGACCACCCATTAGAGCCCTAAGCAGGTCAAATAAAACGACCCCACTCATTTGGACAACCAGATCAGGCGGGAACGGAGCACTCCCAAGCACAGTTACCTGTGTCCAGTGCGTGATCGATCTCGTGAAATGTTGGCTGAAATTCTGAAATGTGTTTTCGATTAGGAAGCATTACTTAGGTGGGGTTGTAATATTGATTAGCATGTAGCATAATCCTATAGCATTTCGGACTCGCCAGGATGTGGGCTTTTGGATGCACTCCTTTTTGACCTCCTGCAGAAACCGCGATCTGCAAAAAATGACTATTTAAGTAGAATGCATTTTTCGTATTGATTGTCGATGGTCTAACAAATTCAAATGCATTTTATAGAAAATGTGCCCAAGAATATGCCTTCTTTTACTCGTTCAGTAGAAAATCACACTGTCTTCATATTTTATACCTGAAGAAAGTGTATATCTAGGTTTTAAAAAAGTTTCTAATTATGAGATTTTCAAGACCGTGCGATGTCCATATATACAACATCGCACATTTCCGTTTACCAAGGCTTCTCATGAAATGCACAACACAGTCCGGATCCATTGCAAAATTTTATGAACTCTATGTGGTATCTTCTTGAATACATAGACAAATATATGATTTTCCTTACGCGGAAAGCATGCACCGTGTAAACTGAAATCGCTAAACGCTAGTGCAATGACAGATCTGGCTCAAAATTATTCGGAAATTGGGAAACTTTTTCAAAATCTAAATATGCACTTTCTTCGGATACAACATGGGAAGACAATGTGATTTTCTACCGAACGAGTAAAAAGCATACTTTTTGGGCACATGTGGTCTTGCATGCACGGACACCGCACGGTCTTAAAAAATTTCATAATTAGAAATATTTATAAAACCTAAATATACACTTTTTCGGGCATAAAATATGAAGACAATGTGATCTCCTTCCAAATGAGCAAAATAAAACATATTTTTGTGCATGTTTTCTGTGAAATATATCTGAATTTATAAGACCATTGAGAATCAATACGAAAAATGCATGGTATTTAAGTAGCCATTTTTTACCGAGTGTGGTGTCTGCAGGAGGTCAAAAAGAGGTGTATTCAAGCCGACATTCTGACAAGTCCGAAATGTTATAGGATTATGCCACATGCCAATCAATATTACAACCCCACCTAAGTAATTCTTTCTAATCGAAAACACATTTCAGAATTTCGGCCAACATTTCGTGAAATCGGTCACGCAATGTAGCTTGCTCATATGATACTGTCACAAATGCGCGGTTTTTAACTCCGCACTCATTTTTTCCCAGCCAAATGGAAGTTGTTGTTGTTGTTTTTGGGGGCGTCGAAACGGGGCGTCGAAACGGGGCGTTTTGCCCGTCAGGCACACGGCGCAGTCACAGGACGTTGTTTTCCTTTACTCTCTCAGTCAGGTGGGTCGCGCTCGCATGGGCGTTCCAGCACCCGGTGCGTGCGTGTCAGCGCGCGGGCCGCGCGAACCACAATGTACCCACACGCCCACTCTCGGCCGACCGCGCGACACTGTGGACCGAACGTTGGGCGTCTCATTGGCCCTGCCATATTCGGTATAGTGTGGCCTAAACCATACAGTAAACCCCGGGGGGTACAAAGCTTGTCTGTAGGCCCCGTAGTGAGCTGTCTGACCTGCTCGCCGATGACGCATAGGGAAACGGCCTTTGACGAAGGATATCCCGAAGAATAAACAGTTCTCGCTTCTGACGAGCTAAACAGTCGCGCAGCACCTCAGGGCGTGTCTGGGCGCCCATCAGTCAAACGAGTTGCCTATAAAAAAGTGCCTAAACCACCACAGCACCATCCTGGCTGGGCGAATGTTGTGCTCACAATCCGGCAGGGCTTCACCCGTCTACGCGCGACACAATCCTGGAGCGCTGGACTGCCAAGGGGTGGTTACCTCTGAATTCAAAGCCCACTAAACCGCGTAAACATAGGCAACCGGCCTTTCAAACGCTCGGCAGCAATTAGTTATGCAGAATGGTATTACTGACAAAGACAAGGGAGACTGAAATGGCCGCTTCTGCCTTGTTAGCCGTCGTCAGCCAGTCATACCCAAGCCCGAAGTGTGAAACACCTGGGACTCAATCCCGAGACCCGGTGCTTAGAAGTCCAACGTCACTAACCACTGAGCCACGGGCTCGTTGTCCTGCCGATTACGATCGGGAATATACAATGGTTACAGTGGTTAGAGGCGTTGGACTTATAACCAACAGGTCGCGGGATCGAGCCCCAGGTGTTCCACGCTTCGGGGTTGGGCACGACTAGCTAACGATGGCTAATAAGCCAGAAATGGCCGTTCCAGTCTCCCTTGTCTTTGTCAGTGATACCATTCTGCCTACATCCTGCGCCGCTGGGCGGCTGCTGGCGGGACTCGAGAGAGAGAGAGAGAGAGAGAGAGAGAGAGAGAGAGAGAGAGAGAGAGAGAGAGAGAGGCGAGTGAGTTCCGTAAAAACGATCGGTGAGCGCCCCTCTACCAATCATTCACGAGTTCTGGTCGGATTTGTCAGAAGTCAATGCCACCGAGAGGATACATGTATGCTTTTGTTGTCGGTGGTGGTGACAGCACAAGAACAGTTGTACCACCACCACCACCACCACCACCACCACCACCACCACCACCACCACCACCACCACCACCACCGACGACGACGACGACAGCAGCAGCAGCAGCAGCAACAACAACAACAACAAAATCACAAATCCTGGGATTTTGACGAGAACTCAGTTTAAACAAAAGGGACGAGAAGGGTAAAAGCGCAACTCACTTGATAGCCTTGGTAGATATACAACTTTGGGCGTAAGAAAGAAGTGGTCGGTCATCCAACCTTCGTACGGACCATGTTAGGACGTACAAGATAGCTGACAGAACTGACGACGCACAGCGGGTATGGAATTGTATGCAATATTAAGTGGAATGCTGAAATATGGTGTTAATGTGAAAGGATTGCTCAATTGGGATGACGATGGCGGTAGGCGTACAGCATGAAGAAAAAGGATCTTCTAATTTAAAAAAAATCCTTAATTCCCGAATACTTTTTAACCCACTAACCAATGCAAATGCTTTTAAGGTTCGAAAACTCCAACTGTACACTTTTTATTGAAGGGAGATCATACATTCTCTCATGCTATTAAGACGGTTCCATCTAGCGCCCATTAATTTTGCAGTGCATATGGACTACATTGTATGCTTGAAAAGGAGCATTAATAAACAATCAAATATGTAGCGAGCAGCCATCATGGCCGGTCTGGCGTCATTGTTTCAAACCTCGCTGCCTCAAGGTCATTCATCTTTTGCAGTTAGCCGTTACAGACGCGCTGACCTGAAGTCACACAAGCGACAGCTCGGGCATACCTGCGTCCACACAGCCGCAGAGCCCCCTGCAACCGCAACCTAGGCCACTTGTACACCACTTGAGTTTGGGGCCCACCAGCCTACAAAATCGGCTGCCACCATTGTCGCAGAGACTCTTAGGCATGACTGGACGCGGTCAACACCAGCCCTGGCTTCGCCAGAGACCACTGCCGCCTGAGAGGACAACTTCGGGTTCTGTGCACAATAAACCCCTCATTCTGATGCCTTCTGTCTTTTCCTTCAAACATGGGATTTGACTAGATGATTGTAGCGCCCTGAGTTCACACTCCCACAGCTTAGTTGCTACAGATACGATGCTACCCCCAAAAAACATTTCACTGTCTTCAAAAATCGCCTGATCACAAGCTTTGTCGTAGCCAGAAGAGAATAATTTACCGAAAAATGACTATAAAAAGGAATGTCTTGTGTATGATTTCTATAAAATAGATTTTGATTCATAAGTACATTGTGAATGAGTGGAAGATTCGCACTGCTAAAGTTGCCATCTTTGGCAATTTATTTTTGCAGGTGTCAGGAAACACGCACATTCGAGCGCCAGCATCCTGGCACGAACTAAATATCATGGGATTACGCTGCAAGTTAAGCAATATTCCAACCCCACTCAAGTAGTCTTTTTTAACTCAAACCTCATTTCAGGATTTCAGTTAATGTTTCCTGAATCGCGGTCGCCTGCTGCATGCCTACAAATGTGCCTCGAACGCGGAAACACGCACTTTCTTAATGCTCATGGACTTCCTTGTGGGGTAAAAACGCCGCCCATGTTCTCCCGATATCCGCTGATGGCAGTCATGCAGCAAGTTGCCAAAATTTTGCGGTATTTGCAGCATGGATTAGGAAATATTTTGATCTTAAGAAGTGCACTCCTTATTAGGTGCCGCTCTCTAAACACATTAAGCTTACTGCGTGCTGCAGTAGACCACATTCTCAAACCCTATGTACGGCTGATGGCGAAGCACTTGGGAGTTTGACTGAAACCCTAGGACATAGTTTTGGTCGGAAAGGGTTGTTACCTTGGGGTTGTGCTACTGCTTAGAATGCAGTGTAACTTCCAGGTTAATTTCATACGCGCCAAGATGCTGGTTTTCGGGTGAGCACCTTTTCTGCAGACGGCAAAAATCGCGCTTGCTGAAAAATACCAACTTACTTAGGATTGAGTGTTTTCGTTAATTTTTGATGCCTTTTTATCAGCAATCGTCGTACTTAGGCGGCGCGCCAAAAAGGCTACTTTTGTCTTTAGGAGTGCAACAGGCCAGACGCAGACAGCTGTTTCACGGCGGTTGCCGATTATCAGTACGTCATAGACCATTTGAAGTGAGGTGTATAAGCATGCTAAGTAACCGTTTGACCCTCACCACATGTAATACTTCATATGACCTGCTGATGATCGACAACAATCGTGAAGCAACTGTCTGCTTTTGGCCTGTTACACTCTGCGTGACCGATCTCATGAAATGTTGGCCAACATTCTGGAATGCGTTTCCGATTAGGAAGGATTACTTAAGTGGGGTTGTAATAGTGATAAGCATGCATCACAATCCTATAGAATTTCGGTTTCGTCAGGATATCGGCTTTTGAATGCACTTCTTTTCGACCACATACAGAAACCATACTTGTTAAAAACTTACTACTTAAGTTGCTCGCATTCTCCCAATTAATTTTCAATGGTCTTGCAAATGCAAGTACATTTCATAGAAACCATGAACAAAAATATGCTTTCTTTAAGTCGTTTGATAGAGAATCACGCCAACTTTACATTTATACTCGAAGAAGGAGTATAATTAAGTTTTAAAAAGTTGTCTAATTGTCGAATAATTCGGAGCCTGATCAGTCGTTGCTTTAGCGTTTAGCAATTTCATTCCACAAGGTGTATACTTTCCGCGTAAGGAAAATCATATATTCCTCCATGCCTTTAAGAAAATATCATCTAGTGTTCATAAAATTTTGCAATAGATGCGGGCTGTGTTGTACATTTCATGAGGAGCATTGTTAAACGGACATGTTCGATGCTGTATGCATGGACATCGCACGGTCTTCAAAGTCACACAAATAGAAACTTTTTTAAAACCGAAAGATAATTTTCTTAGGGCATAAAATGCAAAGATTATGTGACTTTCTACCAAACGAATAAAAGAAAGCACATTTTGTGCATATTTTCTACAAAATATATTTAAATTTATAAGGTCATCGAAAATCAGTGTGAAAAATGCTTGTTACATAAGTAGTCATTTTTTAACAAGTGTGATTTCTATGTGCGGTCGAAAAGAAATGCATTCAAAAGCCGATATCCTGGCATGTCCGGAACAATATAGGATTCTTCTGCATGATAATCAATATTACAACCCCATCTAAGTAATCCTCCCTAATCGAAAACGCATTTCAGAATCTCGGCCAATATTTCATGAGATCGGTCACGCACTGTATGTGGTATGTGTCCTATGGCACAGCGTTCGTTGTCGTCAGTAGCAAGCTGGCGGGCGGACAGAATGGGATCGAGTGAGAGCCCAATCACAACAGTGAGGGTCAAACGCTCACTTGACACTTTCATCTTTATTTAGTAGAAAATCACGGCTGTCCAGACTTTTATTAAATAAAAAAGTGTGCAAATGTTTTATCATTCACCATACAGGCAGCACAAGTGGAAGCTTCTTAATTGCCTTAGAAATTAGTGCGCTGACTTGAAGTCGGTCTTTCGAGACAAACCTATCCAGGCTCGGTCAAAAAGCCAGTATATTTGATCGCGTAGCATTCATGAGCTGCCAACAGGCAGTCGGTAATACACAAACGCTGCGTTCAAAACGGGCCACGGAGTAGATGCGCTGGACCAATAGGGCGGCTGGGTCGGATTCTAGTAGGCGTTATCGGGAATGCACACTCATATCAAATGTCAACATTCGGGGGGCGGGGGCAGGCATATTCGCCGGCTCACGTCAGGCCAACGGGGATCCCTGCCTCTTCCTCATTATTGTTGTGGGTCAAAGTCCTGATCAAGTGTTTGTTCTGGACCAGAGGGTGTGATGGTACACCAGAGGACGAGAATTCGCCCTGCCAGCCACATGCGCCCCCCCCCCCGCCTCTGGTCTTCTTGACACCGTCTTGACGCCGGATACGGGTTGGGGAGGAGAAAAGCGTGTGTAGATGCTACGCAAGTCTACAATCACTATAAACTAATTCAGACACTAAAGTCACCTTGCCTGTTCTCACCCTCCTGTGGAGCACACGGTGGACTTTGTCGGTCACGACGGTCGAACTCTCGTAATTCAACAGTTGTTAGTTACAATCCTGGTTAGATGTTTGTTGCAGACCAGGGGGGTGAGGCGGTACGCCTAGGTGCGGGCCCGGCCATGCCAGTCACCTGCGCCCTCTCCTGCCCTCGGTCTTCTTGACTATGTCTTAACACCGGACCTAGTCAGAGGAGGAGCAGGAGGAGGAGGAGGAGTAGGAGAAGGAGGAGCAGGAGCTGGAGAAGGAGGAGCAAGAGCAGGAGAAGGAGAGAAGGAGGAGGAGGAGGAAGAGGAAGAGGAGGAGGCGGAGGCGGAGGACTGAGAGAGTCTGAGAGTCAGGCAGCAATGGCTCCTTCTTAATGTGGCCCTTGTGACACTCCCATTCCGCGGGGATGCGAGGCGGGGCGTGGCAGTACGCCCAGAGGCGGCTGCGGCCGCGCCAGCCGTCACTCTTCTCGTCATTGGTTAAAATCCTGGTTAGTGTTTGTTGCGGACCAGGGGGTGAGGTGGTGCGCCTAGGTGCGGGCCCGGCCATGCCAGTCACCTGCGCCCTCTCCTGCCTTCGGTCTTCTTAAATATGTCTTAACACCGGGCCCCGTCAGAGAAGGAGGAGGAGGAGGAGGAGGAGGGAGAGCGACAGCTGCTGTGTAAGTCTACTATCATTATAAACTAATTCACAAACAAGCCACTGTTCCTGTTCTCACCCTGCTGTGGAGCACACAGTGGGCATGGTCCTTCACGACGGTCAAACTGTCGTAATTGGAGTAAATGACGGAGGCCCTTGAAAACCCCATTTGAACGATACAGGTCTGCATGAAAAGCATTTGATTTGCAAATATTTACGGGCATTCTTAGTATGCAAAATGCATAAAACTGCTAGTGAAACGAAAGTGTTCAAAGGTGGAAAATTTGTAAAATAACAGCGAACAACACATTCACGGCATTTGCATGCATTATGTTCATGAGGCAATCAAGTTTTTTTCCCACTTATGTAAATTTGTCAAAACATCCAGTAATTAATTGAACCTGGTAGTCATCTGGTTGATTGCAGATGGACTGCTTAGGAAATCCTGCTTGGGCAGTCAGCTAACTGTACCAAATTTGTTGGATTCCATGCGTTGCAGTAGACTGGGTGATTAACTTCCCCTAAATATGGTTAAAGTCACGACTAGACCGGAGTCCGGCACACATTATCGGGAATGTGCACCCATAAATGATGCCAGCAACCTGGAAGTGGTGGCAGACAAAGTTACTGGTTTACGCCGCGCCAACCAGGATTCCCGGCACCCCCCGTCCCCCATTTGTGTTGTGGCATAAACTCCTGGTCAATGTCCGTAAAAGACTAGGAGGTGTGGTGGTACGCCTAGGTGCAGGTTTACGCCTTGCCAGCCACTTGCGCCCACCACCACCTACGGTCTTCTTGGCTCAGTCTTAACACCGGATCCAGGCGCGGGAGGAGGAAGAGGAGGGAGTGCGGTAGGCGCTGCGCAAATCCGCTATCACTATAGACTTGTTCACACACAACTCACCGTCCCTGCTTTCAACCTGTTTTGGAGCACAAGGTCGACATAGTCGAGGTCGACGGTCGAACTGTCGGTACGCAAACGTCAGTAGGGTGAATAATATAACATTAGAATGCCATTAATTACCCGTTGTCAGGACATGGAAATAAAGCGGTTATATCGCTGAAGCTGGTAGATTTCAGTTTAGATATTCTTATCAAATTTTGGGCCAAGTCGCCAAGTTAGCACAACTAATTTCTTAAGAGATTAAAAATCTGGAAAATAGAAGATGCCTCTCGGTTATAAAGGGGTTTAGGCCTTCTCGTTTGAGTATATACCTGACTTGCTACAGGATTTAGTTTGGGGGTCTTCAAAATGTAGGCTGTATACTTCTCACTTACCCAGAGAGGTTACAAAGTGCTCATACGATTTTGTAATGGACTTGGATCGCGTTTTTACTCCGGACTCACTACTGTCAAGCGTTCAAATATGGTCACCGGAAAAAACCATTCCAACTTCCCAAACGTTCTCATTATTACGACATTTATTAAAGGCAGTCGATAGCCTTTCTTCAGGCTGAGCACAAAAATTAATTTTACGCACATCCTACCAATAGAAGACAGTTAGATTTATACGATAATTACAAATGACTGGCAAAATGCGTCCTAATTAAGTAGTTGTTTCGTAAGAGACGCAATTTTTGCAGGTGAATGGGACAATTATCCTCTGCGTCTGGCGTCCCTGTATTATCTCACAATGTTATAGTCTCATTTAAACAGTCCTTTTTAACCAAAACCATATGCTAGGGGTTCAGTCCATTGCTCGCCACCTGCGGGAAATTGGTCTATTTGATGTTTAAAAAAAACGAAGTAAAACAGTTTCCTCCCAGTCCTTTCGTCCCAACAGATGTTTCGTTTGTTGCGCTCATGAATTTTGGTGCAGATTTCCGTGTCTGAGTTTTTAACTCTATTTTTGGCCGCCAGGCAGCTTCTGTTCATTGCCTAACCTCTCTCCCCCTCCCCCGCATACCTTCTTGCCAGTTGAAGTGTGTTTGTGGTGTTATTGGCTGACCGTGGCTCGTAGCTCCGATTGCCTTCGCGCCCATGCTCTCCTGTTGCCGCGCCACTCCCCTCCCCTCCCCCAGAGCAGCTGAGAACCCGGCTCGCGTTTCCTATTCACGCAGATACTCGCCACAAAAACCACTAAGATTTTCAGAAGCAAATTCTCCCGCAGTGGACAAAAAACTCTGTGAAAACTTGGAAGTGCGGGTTTGTTGCGCCTTACTGGGCGCGTGTTTCTGGGTGTGAGGGAACCAGGGGGTCTGAAAGCCTAGGCTAGAAGTGCGTCTACAGCCATCATCAGGCTCTCATGAGGAGATTTCATCAGGTGAGCCCTGGGAGCTCTGAATCAGCCACCCCACGGCCTCACACCAGTTTTGTGGAAATTGCTGTGTAGTGGTAGAAACAGTCGGATTGAATTGCATATCAGAAGACGAGGTGGCAAGCATACGTAGCTTTCGATAAATTCTCGTCGGGCCAGTACAGTTATATGAGAACGGGGTAGAAGAAAAACATGTCAGCGATAAGAAAAATCGATAAAAGTTCTACTTAAAACACGGGCGGGGTGTGGGAATGTGTGGGGGGGGGTGGGTAATAGCAGTCATTGTCAGGGGCGGGGTGAGAGCGGAAGGGCTCGAAGTGTAGCAGCGTTAGTCGACCTTCGACCACTGTAGGCGCGGAGCCTGAACGTGGTTCTTCTGCGCGCATAAGATTGGCTTTCGTAGCCTAATGGCGGCTGCTTCCGCTGTCGCTAACAGGCGCTGGCCTAGTAGCTTAGGGTAGTTCGATGGGACCTTATAAATTACGCGAAAAGCTTCGTTGGGGTCCACACGATGTCCGGAATCGACAACATGCGCGAGAATGGCGCTGTCTATTCTCCTAGTTTCACCTTTTGCCAGCCATGCGGAAAGGTGCTCGCGTATTCTCTTGGATAAGCGCCGACTCGTGCGACCAATACAACCTGCTCCACAGGAGCAAGTGAAGGAATATATGCACATTGGAGTGGTCTGCGGTGGCAACTTATCCTTACCTTCTCCGCGTAAAATCGGATTAGTAGAGAATGCTATTTGAACCCTTGCTGCTGGGAAGGTTCGCGAGAGAGCTTGATCAAAGCGTCTCCTTAGGAGTTCACTCGCGGCGTCCCCTTGGAAAGGGACCTTGAGGAACAAAGTCTTCTTTTCGGTGGTCGAGGTGGCGGTTTTGATCGGTCGTTCAGCAATATTCTTTTCAATAAACCTTTCAGGATATCCGTTTTCGCGAAGGAAGTCCTGGATTTTTCTGAGCTCCTCCTCGATGCTATCTGTTGAGCAACTTTTTCTTGCTCTTTGTACCAGACATCGGATTAGATTTCGTTTTTGTTGGAGGGGTACGGAACTGGCAAAGTTCGTGTATTGTCCAGACCGGGTTTTCTTCCGATGGACGCTTCTTCGGACACTCCCGTCAGGTCTCCTGCTTAGAAGAACATCAAAGAAAGGGAGCGAACCGGCCGTTTCCATCTCCAGCGTGAATTTGATCGACGGATGTGCCTGATTTGCCGCATCTAAGAGGGTTGCTACATCGGTTTCTGCAGTGGCAATGGCAAAGATATCGTCAAAATAGCGACCGTAGTGTTTAAGCTTATCGATCTGTTCGCTTAGTTGGAATTGCATATTCTTTGAGCCTAGCACAGCACCCACCTCCCTCTCTCCTCCTCCTCCACCTGGACCGACTGTCACGACAGACTCAAGAGGACTGGAAGCAGGAGAGGACGCAGGTGACTGGCAGGGCGAAATCCGCACCTAGGCGTGCCACCACGCCCCCTGCTCCACAACAAACACTTTGCCGAAATTGTATACCACAACACAAATGGCGGGGAGTGGGGGTGGCATTGATCCCGATTATCGCGGAGTCAGCCGACAACTGAGTCTGCCACCACATCCTAATGTTGGTATTAGTTAGGGGTGCGCATTCCGGATAATGCCTGCCGTTGGTTCAGCGCATATACCGCGTGGTCCGTTTTAGGGGCAATGCAACGTTTCTAGCCGTGGCAGTGAGTCTTTCGGTTTCATTACCTGACGCCTGTTGGTTGCCTCCGGTCTGTCTGCAGCCCCAACCCCAAGTGGTGCGAGAAGGCGGTCGACAGTGTCCGAAACGTTCTTGGGTTTGAGTAGGAACCCGAAAGGTCAGGCTAATAAAGCTCTTGTCCCAGCGATCGTGTCTCCTTCTTCAAGACTACTTCCTGGGACTCGTCTCTTCGCTTCTATTCTAGACAATGACAGCTGGGGAGTGGCTTGGATCCCACCTGGCACGGACTAAGCCTGCGACTGGGCCTGACACCACACCCCGCAACGTTGGCATCTGTTATGGGTGCGCATTTCCCAGTACCCCTGTCAGAGCCTTAGACTTCCGTGTTAGTCCAGCGCATCAACCGCGTAGCCCGTTTTAGGGACATAACCCACGAACACGAAACAGGCTGAGACCACCTGTCCATGCGACACCAGACACAAAACACTCCTTTGCCTAGAACGAAACTACTGTTGTTGACGTCGGTCCAGCCTGGAAAGGCCAGCCGTTTCTCAAGAAAAGGTATCCCTCTAGGCTGCACACAGAATTACATATCGATCCAAATGTCGCGTACAGAAACCACAGTCAGTTTGGCGAAGTCGAGAGATCTGGGTTGATAATTTGAGAAATAAGGTGCGTTCACCCGGACAGATTTATTGGAATGCTAACGTCTCAGAGAGCCTGGTCGGCTCGCCATTGTCAAGGTGTAAGATGCAATTAATCGAACAGAAATAGAAGTGGCATGCTGCGCTGGTTGGCCGCATGCTGATCGATTTTTTGCGTCTTTCGCTGCCTCGGTCTTTTGGGAGATGTTTGGCGGGCCCTTTAGCCGCGTGCGCTGTGAGTCACCACCTCTTCGGGGGGGAGGGGTGATTGAGCCTCAGTCGGGGTTGATCGGTTTGGCAGCTATTTTTCCTCCTCTTCGAATGAACTCGTCGTCGGGCTGTGCCTGCGCGGCCTTCTCCAGTTTAGTGTGGTCGTCTGGTCCTGACCTCTACCAACATACTGGTGCAGGACTTGTAAGCCCCAGGAAGGTCCAGATGCTTATTGATGTTTTCACCTAATATCGCGCACATTTCCAAACCGTGCATCTCTTGATAAGTCCTGAGTCGTTGATGCATTAAACCTTGCCCACGTCATCATGTTATGTTGCCGCATAAAGTTGTCATGTTTTCTTTTTCTGAGGCTTTATGATATACGCCACCAGCAAGCAGATATGCAAGATAAGCGTAATTCCAAATGCATCATTTTCAGTGTAGATAGTCAAACGTCGACCGGGCCACTGTAGTCTAAGGAAATGAGTATGATGAACAGACTGCCAAAAGAACCATTTCCGAGGTCGATGACCAGATGCAGACAACTGCCCAACGGAGGTGAGCGGCAATAATGTAAGCATGGATTTCTGGGAGGGGGGGGGAGTTATATTTCAGCCTTGCCGGTCGAACGCCCTGCAGATCGGGGAAGCGAACGATGCTGGTAGAGGTCGATGCACCTTAATGCCCAACTAGGACGCTCTGGCGAAGCGGCCTTGGGTATGACTTGATTAATTCTCAGTCACCAAGTAGTCCTGGGTTGTGCGTGCATAGCTCGTACTCCCATTTATAGCAAAGTCTTTAAACGGTACGCCTGCGGCAGACAGAGAGCTAAAGACTGTGGTCAACCTCCATCTGTCCCGCCCATCCCACGCCTATTTTTTGGCACAGTGAAGCGCCTCGTGTCCCAAGCCCTATACTGAAGTTGCAACCAGGGGCTGATGGTGACATCAATCCATGACTCAGCAACGTCACCTGAAAGGACTGTCGGCATGTTCCCCACCAATCACGGTACTTTGGACGGGGACATCCCGGAAATTGGGCGGGGACTGACTCCATATAACGGGAGGGGACATAAAAGGTGGGGAAGGGGGAGGAGAAGGAGGAGGTGGAGGAGGGGGAGGAGGAGGAGGAGGAGGAGGAGGAGGAGGGGGAGGAGGAGGCAATCACCGCAGTGCCGTCCGACGTTAGGCAATGTACCGTGCCACCTAGTTCCTTGTTGAAGGCATTCCAGACGTTTTCGCCTTGAAATTTAAAAAAACCGACGCCTGAGGCCCGAGCGAACTGGTCGTGTGCAAGAACATACATAATTAGGCAATTACGAACTTTTAGGTTTTTACTGACTCCTATCGTCTTTGTCTATTCCGCTAATTTATTCCTAACGGCAAGGTCATTGATACTTTTTAGTACGTCGGGAAATCTCAGATGTCTATCCAGCGAACTATGTCTACTAGGGAAAAAAAACTTGATAGAAGCAGAACTGGTGGGGAATTTGGAACAAGGGTTAGAGCCGCTACCAGAAAGAGGACCGTTTTTTGGCAGAAGCGAGGGGGTTTCCGTTTTTTTCGCGTATGCCTGTGCCGAGGGCGATGCCGTTGTAGTAGTGGAGTCTGGGTGATGCGTGACATTCACCAAGAGAGATATTAATTATCCAACAGTATATATTGTTTATTTCACTGAGTTAAATAGAGATTCTAAATGATCATCGCTCCTGGCCTGTTCTAAACCTAATTCCAAGCCTCAGGGGAATAGCTTTCAACTTTGATCGATCTCAACTACCAAATCACCCGAGATTAAGACGTGACTGACTGATGACCCCAAATGAGCTAGAACACCCATCCAAATTTCTGTAATTTTTGCTATGAACACTTCTCAGGCGTAGTTCTAGAAGTTAATATATTACCTTAACGTCCACTCAAAAGAAGGAAACTTTATGGCCCAAAAAAGCCATAAGGGGTAACCATAAATGGACCGGCCGTGCAGACACGACCACTGACACACGCCCGTGCCGCGGGAAGTTTAACTTCAAAACTGACTAAAATAAAACCCCACTGGACGATGGCAACTGACATTTCAAATGCTTTCGCTCTCCGAGAGTGAAACCGTCAGGTGGCTATCCGTTTTTTGCGTTTGCCTCGCACAGGCTTCGCTGCAGGGAATCGTCAACAACCCAGTTTTTTTGCAAAAAATGCCCCCTTTGCATGTGATTTCGCCCAGGTTACTTGTTTTACTGCGTGCGTTGGCTGGCCGGAGCACTTACATATGAATAAAAATTGAAGCTTCGGAGACACCAGCCTCCCCACATAAACATCGCATATGTCGCCTCGCCTTAGTCCTCCCGGCAAACGGCTGTCGAGTCAACCCCAGAATGCTATCGTTTCAACATGGATCGATATAAGGGGGGAGGGGGCTGGTTTTATCATAAAATCCACGCACTCCGCCAGGTGTTAATCCTTGTGCAGCAGTGACAGTCGCCCAGCCTGTAGAAAGGGAGACGTACATTCGTGTACACAGGTGAGCATGACGAAAGATCCGAAATTAGTACCGTAATATCAAATTTACACTGGAAAATTCACACTGGAAATCCACACTGCACTAAGCTGCCTCCGGTCAGATGTAGTTATGTAGCCCCACCTGAAGTTAACAAACCCCAGCCATCAGTAATACGGGATCGGTGATAAAAGGGGTTTTTACAGATGGGGCCGGAGATCGCACAGGCGACGAGCTCAAGTAGTTGTATGCAAAAGAAAAGCTATTGGGAATGCACGGTTGTACTTTGAGGGGTTGAGAAATAGTTGCCCTAACCCCTTACCCTAGCATCTAACTCTAGCCCTTTATCATAACCCCTAGCCCCGACCCCAACAGTATTGTATCCGATACAAGCGAAGATGCGAGTTCCAGGAACTAGTTGATCAGAAGGAGAAGCGATCGCTGGAACAAGGCCTTTATTCGCCTGACGTTTCGGATTCTCACTTGAATCCATCATCAGAATCCATCATCATCTGCTACTGTCTCTGATAATGAATTCAAGTGAGAATCCGAAACGTTAGGCGAATAAAGATCTTGTTCCAGCGATCGCTCCTCCTTCTGATCAGTATTGTATTCATCTTACCCTGCCTTTCCTGGACGTCCTTTTGGTTAGACAAGAACATGGTACAATCTGCCGACCGGTTTTTCTCAAGAATATGCACAAAGGCCGAGAGTTGATTGAAGCCTGGCTCTTGAATGATCGATTTATCGATCTAGCGCCGCCTGCGCAGTCATTTCCAGTCCTGCCTCATCAGCCGATGATTGGCCAGCACCCTCCTCCCATAACTGTCGCTCGTTCTGTTGCCGCTAGTATCTCTGACAATGGACTCCTACAGGAGTTTGTAAGCTCAGAACGATAAACAAACCTTTCCGGTGCTCGGCTAGTTTTCTTTACTTAAAGGCAAGTATTTAAGTTTCATGAAATGTGTACCAATACAACGGAAGAATAACTTCGACAACAGTCTCTTCCAAAGAACGAGAAGCATTTACTCTATTAAAGCACTTGACGCAGAAATTGCCTGTCTTTAAGCAACCTTGCTTAAGCGTAGCTGCCCAGCATGTTTCGTCCAGAAAGCACAGCGGCACCTTGCGGGCAAATCTGATGAAACAGACCGTTCTGAAACAGCCCCTTATAATAAACTTACCCTTTAAACGTGAAAATATTTCAAATACAATCAAGCGACGTCTATGATGCAGGTCTGAAAGTACTTACAATGCAGTCAAACTCATGTTCAGCAGTCCTACCAGGGCAATTCCAATTTTAAGGACAAACAGTGATTTGCCGGTACATGCCAACTCGAATTTTATTTATGAATTTACATTCACCGGTGGACCTACCTAAAGGCAACTGGCAGCCAGGTCATTTGAGAATTTAACCATTGACAAGAGAATCATAGTGGTAATTATTTACACGGGATACGGCCGAAAGCCTGCTGAGGTCGCGAGAAGGTCCACTTCCGAACTTTTTTCTGGGTCGTTCAGCGGCAACGAAGTTTGCAGCGTGATCCAAAAAAGTTGACAACAGACACTGTTCAGAATTTAGCGCGGGGTGGCAGATTATGCATCTCAGCTGGCAGTGTGAATTGTCATGATGTTATGCTTTTAAATACACTGCTTTTTAATCTCCTGTAGAAACCGTACTCGGTAAAAATGACTACTCAAATAGCATCCATTTTCCCCATTTATTTTCGATGGTCTTGCAAATTCAAATATATTTTTATAGAAACTACGAATAAAAATATGCTTTATTTCAGTCGTTTAATTGAGAATCACGCCATCTTTCTATTTTATACTCGAAAAAGGAGTCTAATTAGGTTTTAAAAAGTTTCTAAATATGAGATTTTTTAAGACCACGCAATGTCCATTCACATAGCACCGTACCTGGCCGTTTACCAGAGCTCCTAATGAAATGAGCAACATAGTCCGCATTTATTGCAAAATTTCATGGACTCTGTATGATATCTTTTTAATGGCAAATAAAAATATGTAATTTTCTTTGCGCGGAACGCATGCACCTTGTAGACTGAAATCGCTAAGCGCTAATGCAACGAATGAGCAGGCTCCAAATTATTCGGCAATCGGAAAACTTTTTAAGGCCTAGTTATACTCCTTCCTTGGGTATAAAATATAAAGGTGACCTAATTCTCTATTAATTGACTGAAGAAGCATATTTTTGTCTATGGTTTTTATAAGATATGTTTAAATTTGCAAGACCACCGAAAAACAATGGGAAAAATGCATGCTACTTAGGTAGTCATTTTTACCGAGTACGGTTTCTATAGGAGATTGAAAAGCAGTCTATTCAAAATCTGACATCCTGTTATAAGAGTATGCCGCGCCCAAGTAGTCCTTCCTAATCGAAAACGCATTTCAAAATTTCAGCCAACATTTCATGAGATCGGTCACTCACTGTAGTTAAAGGCAACTAGCAGCCACGTGATTTAAGAAATCATAGTGGTAATTATTTACACGAGATACGGTCGAAAGCCTGCTGAGGTCGCGAGGAGGTTCATTTCCGAACTTTTTTCTAGGTCAGTCAGTGACAACGAGGTTCGAAGCGTGATCCAAAAAAGTCGACAGCAGGCAACGTTCAGGATTTGCCTAGGGGTGGCAGATCATGCACCTCAACTGACAGTGTAAGTGCTCATGCAGAAACGCACAACAGTCCGCAAGGGGGCCTTCGGCAGTTTTCTTGATAGCGTTACACCAACAGTCTCGTCCGCAGAATACAAAAGAAAGACCTTTCTCGGGCATATCGTCCAACTGTGGGGGATTCCGTACAATGATGTAGGCAGACGAGTGGAATTCTATCTGTGGGCCAGGGTCAGGGACCCAACTTCACAGGGGAGTTCACATTCTGTCTACATAAAATGATTAAGTGGCCTCATATTTGGGGTAACCAACTACTCCTTATTTTATTTTTTAAGGTTCATTATACGAAAAAAAACGGAAATTCGCCTAAAATCGTGCAAAAATTTCAGTTCATGTCAGCAGACCAATTTTCAACATTTTTGAAGAGTAATTCGTCAAGTAGCTGCACTCACGAATAAACTCCCCAGTTACCAGCATACATAAATATCTGTAAATCAGGAGGTACCGACAGAGACAAGGGAGACTGGAATGGCCATTTCTGGCTTATTAGCCGTCGCAAGCCAGTCATACCCAACCCCGAAGTCTGGAACACCTGGAGCTTAAACTCGCGACTTGTTAGTTAGAAGTCCAACGCCTCTAACCACTGAGCCAGGGGCTCGTAGTCTTGTCGATTGCGATCGGGAATGTACAATGGTAAGGAGGCGCACGCCGATCGTTCCTACGGCACTCACCCGCCCCGTTGTGCCTTACGGGCTCTCTCTCTCTCTCGACCCCATTCAGCAGCCGCACAGCGGCGCATGATATAGGTAATAACCTTTTGCCTATATCATGCGCCGCTGTGTGGCTGCTGGTTGGGCTCGAGAGAAAGCCCGTAAGACAGAACGGGACGAGTGAGTTCCGTAAAAGCGATCGGTGAGCCATTTCTGGCATATTAGTCGTCACCAGTCAGCCATACGAACCCCGAGGCGACCGCACCTGACTTTTTGACTATGTCCGAACTGATCCGATCCTGTTACGCAACAGCTGGTACGCGGGATGCAGGTCTATAGTTCGGTCGAATGTTCCAGTGGAGGACCGACTTTCAAGTACCACTCTGGCCAACTTATCATTGGCTCGGCCGACTACCCTCAGCTTCTCAAAGGCGAAGTTATGGTTCGGCCATTGTATGCGGCCGTATACCAAAGATAGCTTAGCATTACTGCTGATTGGACGTTGGCGTTCGTTCAATCTTGTGTCGAGGCGCTTGCCCGTTTAACCAACACATTTTACATCGCAGTTTTGGCATTATATGCTGTAGACCACTGCTGATTGTTCTGTTACTGGTAGCAGGTCTTTGGGCCTCACTATTTGCTGTCTGATTGTTGATTCCGGTTTATGAGCCACGCCAATCCCAAAATGTTTTCGGATTCTTGCTGTCGACTCTGAAACGTTCTTCACAAAGAGGGTTGCGGGCCAGAACTTCGGCGTTTCCTCGCTCGATCGCTCACAATGAGGCCTCTTGAGGGACTTGTGTGTGAAGGACTCTGGAAAACCGCTGGGGTTAAATAGGACCTTCCTCCTCCTTCCCACCTCTGCCGTCATTGCCGTCATTGAGTACATTTCAAGAGGATTCTGACACAAATGATTTTGTGACCAACAGGGTGGTTGCTTCAGAAGTGGAGGACGCGCCTATTACTGGTTGCCTAACGGTAGATCGCTGTCTCTAGCTCCAAGTCTGCCAGTTTTGCAACTTGCACGCCAAGGAAAGGCAACTGTTGGTTGACTTCCTCCTCTCTAGTAAACCAGGCGTCGAGAATGATTGAGTTTAGCAACACCTTGAAAGCCTGCACGTTGTTCCTCTTAATCACGACGAACCTGTCTTCGACGTATGTGGCCCAGAGTTTCGGGGGTACCAGTTAACGACCAGCTGTTCGAGCCTCTGCAAAACCGCTTCGGCAATTAGTCCAGACAGAGGCGAGCCCTTCGGTGTCCCTTTCTTTTGCTCATAGACCGGTGTCGTTGGCGAATGGAATGGGTTGAGCTGTCCAGGTCTGTTGTCGCGGATCGTCACGCGTGGAGAGGTACAGTTCGTGACATCATCGAGACCGACTAGATCAGGCATGATCGCAGCCGTATCAAGTACAATTACAAGTATAGACCTGACCGTTGGATGTGAAGAAGGTTCTAAGACACAGCTCTAGGAGCTCAATGATTTGCACTCGTTTGAACTACTGGTCGGTCTCACCATATTTTTCGCCACAGAAAGCCGCCGTCACCTGTGTCCGCAGCCAGTCAGCTGAAATACATATGAATAACGAGATCACGCCAAATAACATCATTACGTCGCCTGCCTCTAATTCGAGATGTTGGATGCACGTCAAAACCCCTTCAACCGACTCCACTGTCTATTCCGAATCCCTGGCGAGCAAAGAAAGTCGCTGGTATAGCCACACTCAGACAGCCCAGTGCTTGGGGTGCCACGTAAAGGCGCACTCCTGGCTTGTGACAGGCCGTAGAAGGGCGTCTTGATGGCATCAGTGGCATTTGTGGCTAACTCTTCCCTTCTCGCGACAGCTCCCAAGCTTCCCAGTGAGAAATTGTCTCGTGTTCTAAAAATGTCCCGAGGGAACAAGCGTCTCGACCAAAGCCTTCATGAGGTGCATGCTCACATTGTTAACTAAAAGTATTTCCCGCCTAAACACGAACTCACGTTCGTTCTCTAGTTTTTACTCGTTTACGGTCGATCAAACACGGTGCGCCCTTTTTCCCTTGCAGTGAGACAGACAGCTTTGCACATAAGTGGGGAAAAAGGCGTTTCCCTGCATAACAGACAGGATTGATAATTAATTTAGAAGCCAATATCCCTTTTGGGATTGTAAGTACAGTGATTGGAGCACCAGGCAGGCTTTCTCTGAGCTCTCGTTTGTCGGTAGTCCTTCTCTGTATACATATATGTGACTGCCTACGGGGCTGTAGATCGAACACCTAGACGAGAAGGTCCC
The DNA here is from genome assembly GCA_902702965.1 of Spirometra erinaceieuropaei. NCBI lineage: Eukaryota > Metazoa > Platyhelminthes > Cestoda > Diphyllobothriidea > Diphyllobothriidae > Spirometra > Spirometra erinaceieuropaei. The sequence goes on from CACRXP010000573.1 coordinate 370,516, forward strand.
GTAACGCGATCGATGAGCGTCCACTACCACGGTTGATATCGCAACCGACAGAACAACGGGCCTGTGACTCTGTGGTCATGGCGTCGGACTTCTAATCGACGGAGCGCCGCTTCGAGTCTCGGGGGTTTCAAACCTGGGGTTGGGTATGGCTAGGTGATGGCGGTTAATAAGCCAGAAATGTCTATTCCATTGTATCTTATCCTTGTCGGTATACTTATTCGGCATCTATTAGCAGTAGCTTTACAACTGTAGGAAAGGCTCAGTAACCCGACCGACGAATGCCCTTCAAACAAAGTTAGTACGCCCGATCGCGCTCGACAGGACAACGGACACGTGGATCAGTTGGTGGAGTGTTCGACTCAATGATCAAAGATCTCGGGTTCGAATCCAAGGGGCTGCAGACCTGGGGTTGGGTATTGCTCGCAGAGGACTGTTACTAAAGCCAGAAATGGCCATTCCGTACTCCTTTCAACCTATATTCATTCTTGCTTTGCGACTGCATTCCTGGGCCCAAAGACACAACAGGAGGTGTTTGTCCCGTTGTCGGATTGTTGTCCTAGGAGACGCATATAAAAGATAACACAATCTAGTTGTCTTTTCGACTCAGCCATGGCTATGGGAGTGAATTCCATGACTGGACTAGCTACCAGTCAAAGTAAAGCCCTTGTTGATCCAGATGCGCGCGTTCACGTTCTACCTTGCATACATGACCACGTAGGCGGCCAAAGGGTTACGTAAGGACCGATAGTTCTATGTACCGTGTGCAACGAACCCTGTAAAAGCGCTGACACGCGAAATTAATGCTACGTTGTTGGCCTTGGAGAACTCAGGTGCAATAACACCGACCGACAGACGCATGGCGAGACCCCAAGATACGGATTTGGCCGGATTCTATGGCCTCCCTAAGGTGCACAAAGACGGCGCTCCTCTCCGACCCATCGTGTCGCTCCAACGTACAGACTGGCTAAGTGGCTGTTCTGGCGTCTCAAGTTCCTGACCACTGAGTCAGACACCACGGTCTCCTCGTCAGCACAATTCCTGGAGAGATTCAAAAGGGTAAGCCTCCATCCAACTGAGCTCCTGGTATCTTTTGATGTTACGTCCCTTTTTACTTCTCTTCCCCAGGATCTGGAGATCTAGACAATCGAGCTGCTTCTACAAAGCAAATACGATAAAACGGAGAATCTTCTTGGGCAAGCCCAAGTCCGTCAGCTTCTGAAGTTCTGTCCAAGGACGTACTTCAAGTTCAACGGGACAATCTACGAACAGGTGAAGGGCACACCAGTGGGTTCGCTGATTTCGGGATTCATCGCCAAGGTGGTCCTGCAACGGTTAGAGTCGCTGGTCTTCCAACACCACAGATCGAAATTCTGGGCCCGGTATGTGGATGATACCTTCGTCGTCATCGAACGGGATCAGGAGTGGACATTCCAAGAACATCTCAACGCCGTCTTCCCGGACATTCAATTTACGATGGAGGAGGAAGAGAACAACCAGCTGGCCTTCCTGGATGTCCTCGTATGCCGCCAAGATTGTGATAGCCTAAAAACCAAAGTATTCAGGAAAGCGACAAATACGATGTAAGTACTGAACTTCAACAGTAACCACCCAATCAGCCACAAACGCAGTTGCGTAAGGACGCTCTATCGGCGTGTCGAAACGCACTGCAGTGAGCCGAAAGACAAAACTGACGAATTACAATACATCCGACGGGTCTTTAAAGCCAATGGATACCCGCGCAACTTCGTCAACCTGTGCATACGCAAAAGGGACGAAAGGCCAAAGGGCACGGACGCCAAATTTTGGCGAGCGCTTCCGTATGTCAAGAACGTTTCGGTAGCTGTCGGCACCTGCTCGCGCCACTTGGGGTTGGAGTTGCACACAGACCAGAGGCAACCATCAGGAGTCAGACAATGAAACTGAAAGACCCGCTGCCACGGTGCAACGATCTCTGCGGTAGAATGGCTACTGCATCCTGTAAATACTGCAGCCTCTTGTGCAGCAACCACCCGTTTCTGCTTTTTTTGTTTCTGATGATGGGTTCGAGCAGGAATCCGAAACGTCGGGCGAATAAAGCTCTTGTCCCAGCGGTCGTGTCTCCTTCTTCGCGACTGCTTCGCTTCTAATGGCATGCCCCACTATCATTCGAGATCGCCTGCTCTCGCAGCACCGGGGTGTGTCCAATCTGGTCGCCCCAACGTGTCCCAACTCATTGTCTGTTCATACTGTACAACATAAAGAGAACTCTATTGGATCCCGGCCTACCTTCCTCCTATTCGAAATCGGACCTATGGTCTAATCAAGACTTCAGCTGACACGACAAAGTCCAGCGGATATAAGAAATATCCACGTGAAAAGCTCAGAGAGAAAGCCAAATGGAGATCTGCCAAGGTCAGTGCATGGTGTTGGCTTCTTCCAGAACCACTTTCTTTTAGGTTGATGACGAAATCAAGTTTTTGGTAGTCACCCAGAGGCCGAGACCCCTATGCGATTCCGCAATTTTTCGATGGGATTTCATTAATGCAGTAGTGTTGCGTCGGGGAAGATCTCCGACCTACTTTTAAGTCTACAGATGGGAGGGGTAGGGTGTAGGACCTCGAATATCTTGAGGTAGCCTGTGGACCGTTTTTTTATACGACAGCTACATAGGGTCCTAAACCCTACCGTTAACTTTTCTCGACTTCCTGACTGGATGAAAACTTACCACGGCGGTTGATTAGGATTTTGTTTAATTTTGCAAATTGTTTTCTATCCATTTTTCAATTATCGCGCTCACGTTCGTTGCTATATGACAGAGTATGGTAAGACTTTCCACAGGAATTTAATTATTTTGCGCGTTTTCTTTCATTCCGTCTGCTCTCCGTCCTGCGTTTTGTCACACCCACAAAACCTACCCTAACCACAACTCCCGTATGACACGGACCACAGGCTACCTCAAGTTAGTTGGGGTCCTACACCCTACCGTTGCCTCCATGATTACATATTTTGGCGCGGTAAGGGTAAGACGCCGATTGGCTGGTCAGGCAACCCGTTTGATAATGTTTTCCCGCAATTCATTTGCATCGTTAGCGTTTCTGAGTGTCAAAAGAAGAAGAGGCGTCCACCGCGAGGGGTTTATTGGAGGTCCGACATTTCGAGTAGTTGATTCGTCTACCCATCTTCAGAGACTGGAAAGTCCTGCGCACAGCTCCCCTTATATGACGCACTTTGTTCCATGCGTGACCCGCCAATGCCGCCTGTGTGGCTGCATCCAGCCCACAGGCCTGACTCAACAATCCGCCGGCAAGTGATGCGGCCAAAAGATCCGATCCCTAAGCAGGAGATGTCGACCGTTGTCTACCGACTTCGATGAAGCTGCGGAAGGTGCAACTACGTTGGGGAAACCAGCCGACGGCTGCAAACGCGAATGCACGAGCATAAGTTGGCCGTGCGAAGGTTGGACCCAAAGTCGGAGGTAGCAACCCATGCCGCGCAAATGGGACACATCTTTAACTTTGACGCCGTTGAGATTGTGGGTCGGGGCGGTGATCATACAGCAAGGCAAGTGCAAGAAGCCTGGATGTCCACCGACTGTTC